>JAABKJ010000755.1:75131086-75177457 GCA_011634705.1 Andricus grossulariae
AACAATAATAATTTTTTCAACAATTATTTTTAATAAATTGAATTAAATATTAATTCACTCCAAGTGAAAAGTGGACACAAAGTTTAAAAACTTTCCGAAAAAAATGCAATTTCTACTTTTATTCAAGGAGAATATTATTAACAATAATAATTTATCGTTCAAATCATTATCTTCGTCAACATTAATTAACTATTACCTCACGCTAATTAAAAATTGGACACAAAGTGGAAAATTTGTGAAAAAACCGCGACTTTCTATCTCTATTCTCAGAGAAAATTCTTAGAAACAATAATGGTATAAAAAATTTATTTTAGTATCTAATCGGCAGTATAAATAAGTATATTATGCATTGGGAACAATTTTAATTTGAAAAAAAAATGAAAAAAAATCATAATTAGCGCAAGAAGCAAAATCTATTTTTTCACTTATGTGTTTTTTGGGACCCTATAAAACACCCAAATTGCGCAACAAAATTGCAGAAGAAGGCTTATTCTTTACAAGGCTTCTTGTGCGTTACAAAATTTTTCAAATGTTTATTTTGGTTTCAAAAAATGTACTTTCATATATATATTTTTTCAAATAAAAAAAATAGATTTATTTTCGTGTGGGTTCAAACAAATTTTTAGGCGAAGTGCATAAAAGTTTAAAGAAAAAATTGTACAATTCATTTTTTGTTCGAGGAAAAGATTTCACATATAAGAATTTCATACTAACTTAGAAAATCTTTTTATTTTAGTGCAAAAGATACCCATAAGAAATTCAATACTTCGAAAACTTCTATCTATTTTCAAGATTACACATTTGTAAAATATAAGAGGAGAATGACAACATCATGGCAGCAAGGCATCGGTAATTAATTAAAATTATTCTTCGAGATCAAAATTTTTTTTTCAAATTTGTATTAATCATCTTTTTATGAATAGGTTTCCTCGGAGGTATCTTGGGACTCTGTTTAGGAGGATCGCTAATTAGCATTTTGGAACCAATTGTTGAATTTTTAATGGCACCTTTGCGACGAGCTCGTGATCATAAAGTTTAAGTTGAAGAATGAGCGAATTATATCTATTAATAGTTATCTTTTACTTGTCAAATTCAGATATGAAAATAATTATTTATTAAGTGAAAGTCGAATATTATTGGTAAACATAATTTTTCTTGAATAGGGTCATCCACAAAAATTTTGTTTGTCATCATTAACGTTTTTTGGCTATAAGGGTTGATTTTCATGGATTATCAGTATGCCTGGATAATATTATAATATTATACTAAGAAAATTTTTTACATGAATCATAAATAATAGATAAACAATTAATAGTAAATAGATAATGATAAATAATGATGAATAATAAATACAGGTATAAAATTCATATTGCTAAAGACTTTACAAAGATTTAAATGATTTTCCAAAGATTTCAAAAATTTCACAAATCTTAAGAAATATTTCAAAAATATTTCAAATATTTCGCAAAGAGTTCAGAAAAATTTACAAAGATTTTACAAAGATTTCAATGATTTCACAAATGTTAAAAAAATTTCGTAAAGATTTCAGGTAGATTTCAAAGACTGCACAAATATTATAATAATTTCCCAAAGATTTCGAAAAAATTGTGAAGGTTTTTTGCAAAGATTTCTAGAAGGTTGAAAAGATCTTACAAAAATTTCAATGATTTTCCAAAGATTTCACAAAGATTTCAAATATTTATCACATAATTAGGATAGATTTATAAGATTCCACAAAGATTTGAACGATTTCCAAAGATTTCATAAATTTCACAAATATTTTGCACAGATTTTGAATAGATTCGAAAGATTGCATAAAAGTTTTTATTATTTCACAAAGATTTTCAATAGATTTCAATGATTTCCCGAAGATTTTAAATATTGAGTGTCAAAGAGTGCATGGAGATTTCAATGATTTTCCAAAGATTTAAATAATTCCACAAATACCATCAGATATTTCTAAAATACTTTAAATATATCGTGAAGATTTGAAAAGATTTCAGAAAGATTTGAAAGATTTCACAAATACTTTAATTATTTGACAAAGATTCACAATAGATTTGAATGATTTCCCAAAGCCTTAAATAATTTCACAAATATTACAAAATATTAAAAAAATATTTTGAATATTTCGAAAAGATTTCATGAAGATTTAAATTATTTCACAAGAATGTCAGATAGATTTCAAAGAGTGCAGAAAGATTTCAATGATTTCCTAAAGATTGCAATAATTTCACAAATATTATCAGATATTTCAAAAATACTTTAAATATTTCGCAAAGATTTCCAAAGATTTAACAAAGCTTTCAAATATTTGGCACAGATTTCGCAAAGATTTCAGATAGATTTTCAAGAGTGTACAACGATTTCCCAAAGATAGAAGAAATTTCACAAATATTTCACAAAGATTTTGGATAGATTAAAAAGATTTCGCAAAGATTTCAAATACTTAGCACAGATTTTGGATAGATTCATAAGATTTCACAACCACTTCAATGATTTTTCAAAGATTTCACAAATTTCTTGAATATTAACAAACATTTAAAAATGTTCGCAAAGATTTCACAAAGACCTAAACGATTTCCAAAGATTTCATAAACTTCACAAATATTTCGAAAAGATTTTGGATAGATTTAGAAGATTTCACAAATACTTTAATTATCTCACAAAGATTTTCAATAGACTTCAATGATTTTCCAAAGATTTTAACTGTTTAGCAAAGATTTCGGATAGATTAAACAAATTTTATAAAGACTTTAATGATTTCTCAAAGATTTCAATAATTTCACAAATATTATCAAGTATTTTAAAAATACTTTCAATATTTCGTGTAGCTTTTTAAATATTTCACGATGATTTCAATAATTTCCCCAAGATTTGATGAAGATTTCAAATATTTCGCAAATGTTCCAGATAGATTTCAATGATTCCCCAAAGACTTCAACAATTTCACAAATATTATCAGATATTTCAAAAATGCTTTGGATATTTCTGAAAGATTTTCAAAGATTTTCTAAAGATTTTAATTATTTCCCAAAGATTTCCAATACATTTTAAATATTGGGCAAAGATTTCGGATAGATTCAAAAGATCTTATAAAGACATCAATGATTTCTCAAAGATTGCAATAATTTCACAAATATTAAAATATTTTTGAAATATTATAAATATTTCACAAAGATTTCAGAAAGATTTCACAAACGTTTCAAGCATTTCCCCAAGATTTCGAAAAGATTTCAATGATTTCCTGAAGATTAAAAAAATTTCTGAAATACTTCACAAAGATTTTGAATCAAAAAATTTCAGATAGATTTGGAAGAGTGCACAAAGATTTCAATCATTTTCCAAAGATTGCAATAATTTCACAAATATTATCAGATATTTCAAAAATACTTTAAATATTTCGCAAAGATTTACAAAGATTTCAGAAATATTCGACAAAGATTTTAATGATTTCCCAAAGATTTCAAATATTTTGCAAAGATTTGAGATAGATTTCAAAGATTGCATGAAGGTTTCAATGATTTCCCAAAGATTGAAAAAATTTCACAAATATTATCAGATATTTCGAAAATATTTCAAATATTTTGAAAATATTTCCAAAGGCATCAGAAAAATTTCACCAATATTCCAGTTATTTTCTAAGGATTGCAAAGAAGTCAAATATTTCGCAAAAATTTCAAATAAATTAAAAAAATTTCACCAAGATTTCAATTATTTCACAAACGTTTCAGATAGATTTCAAAGAGTGAGAAAAAATTTCAATGTTTTCCCAAAGGTTTCACAAAGATTTCGATAATTGCACAAATATTTCAATCATTTCCAAAAGATTTCCAAATATTCCACAAAAATTTTTAATATATTTCGAGGATTGCACAAAGATTCCAATGATTTTAAAGACTTCAATAATTTCACAAATATTACCAAAAGTTTCAAATAATTTGAAAAGATTTCCAAAGATATCAGAAAGTTTTCACAAAGATTTCAATTTTTTTTTCAAATATTATCTGATATTTCAAAAATATTTCGCAAAGATTTTGGATAGATTAAAAATATTTCCCAAAGATTTCAATAACTTCACCAATATTACCAAATATTTCAAATATTTTGCAAAGATTTCTAAAGATATCACAAATCTTTCACAAAGATTTTATTGATCTTCCAAAGATTTCTAATATTTCACAAAGATTTGAGATAGATTTCAAAGATTTCACGAAGTCTTCGATGGTTTTCCAAAGGTTTCATCAAGATTTCGGAAAGATTAAAAATATTTTAAAAATACTTCAATGATTTCCCAAAGATTTCAATAACTTCACAAATATTGGAAATATATTTTAAATATCTTGCAAAGATTTTGAAAGATATCAGAAATCTTTCATAAAGATTTCAATGATTTTCCAAAGATTTCAAAGATTCCACAAAGATTTCCAATAACTCACAAAGATTTCGGATAGATTAAAAATATATCATAAAAATTTCAGATAGATTTCAAAAAGTGCACAAAGATCTCAAATATTCCACAAATGTTTCAAAAAGAGTTCAATAATTTTTCAAATTATATCAAATATTTTAATAATATTTTTAAAATTTCGCAAAGATTTCAGAAAGATTGTAGCAGGATTTTAATTGCTTCCCAAAGATTTCAAAGATTTCACGAATATTTCCCAAAGATTTCAGATAGATTTCAAAGATTGTACAAAGACTTTAATAATTTCAATAATTTCGCAAATATGACCAAATATTTATAATATTTTAGAAACATTTCAGAAGTTATCAGAAAGGTTTCCCAAAGTTTTGAATGATTTCCTGAAGATTTCATAAATATTTCGCAAAGATTTTGGATGGATTTTAGAGTACGCAGAAAATATTATTATGATTTCCTAAGGATTTCAATAATTTCACAAATATCAGATATTTCAAAAATACTTTCAATATTTCGCAAAGATTTCCCAAAGACACAAAAATTACAATGCTTTTAAAAGATTTCAATAATTTCACAAATGTCAGATATTTCAAAAATACTTTAAATATTTCGCGAAGATTCCCAAAGGTTTCAGAAAGAATTCCAAAGGTTTTAGAAAGATATCACAAAGATTTAAATGATTTTCCCAAAATTTTACAAAATTTAAAAAAATTTCGCAAAGATTTCAGATAGATTTTCAAGAGTGCACAACGATTTTCCAAAGATTAAAGAAATTTCACAAATCTTTCACAAAGATTTTGGATAATTGCAGATAGATTTCTAAGAGTTCACACAGATTTCAATGATTCCCCAAAGATTTCAGTAATTTCACAAATGTTATCAGATATTTCAAAAATACTTTAAATATTTCGCAAAGATTTCCAAAAATCTCACAAAGATTTGTAAAAGATTTCGCAAAGATTTCAAAGATTTCACAAAGCTTTCAAGTAATTTACAAAGATTTCGGATCGATTGAAAATATTTCCCGAAGATTTGAGATATATTTCAAAGAGTGCAGAAAGATTTAAATGATTTCGCAAAGATTTCAATAATTTTATAAATATTATCAGATATCTAAAAAATATTTCAAATATTTCACAAATATTTCAAAATATTTCACAAATATTTCAATGATTTCCAAAAGATTTCAAATATTTCTCAAACATTTCAGAAAAAATTTCAAAGATTACACAAAGATTCCAATAATTTATAAGATTTTAATAATTTCAGAAATATTAACGAAATTTTGAATATTTTGAAGAGATTTTCAAAGATATCAGAGAGATTTCACAAAGATTTTAATGATTGTCCAAGTATTTCAAAGATTTCAAATATTTCACAAAAATTTCAAATAAATTTCAAAGAGTGCACAGAGTCCAATTATTTCCCAAAGTTTTCACAAAGATTTCAATAATTTCATAAATATTATTAGATATTTCAAAAATATTTCGCAAAGATTTCGGATAGATTAAAAATATTTCATGAAGACTTCAATGATTTCCCAAAGATTGCAATGACTTTACAAATATTGCCAAATATTTCAAATATTTCGAAAAAATTTCCAAAGATATCACAAATCTTTTATAAAGACTTCAATGATTTCCCAAAGATTTCACAAAGATTTCAAATAATTCGCAAAGATTTCAGATAGATTTTTGAAATTTCATAAAAATTTCAGATAGATTTCAAAGAGTGCAGAAAGATTTCAAATTTTTTCCAATTGTTTCACAAAGATTTCAATAATTTTACAAATATTACCAAATATTTCAAAAAATATTTCAATTATTTCGCGAAGATTTCAGAATGATTTTAGAAAGATTTTAATTGTTTCCCAAAGATTCAAAAGATTTCACAAATATTTCGCAAAGTTGTCAGATAGATTTCAATAATTTCGCAAATATGACCAAATATTAGAAATATTTCAAAAAGATTTTTAAAGATATCAGAAATATTTGACAAAGTTTTCAACGATTTGCTGAAGATTTCAAAGAATTCATCAATATTTCGCAAAGATTTTGGATGGATTTCAAAATGTGCAAAAAATTTTCAATGATTTACCAAAGATTTCAATCATTTCACAAATATCAGATATTTCAAAAATACTTTGAATATTTCGCAAAGATTTCCCAAAGATTTCAAATACTTTGCAAAGATTTGAGATTGATTTCAAAGATTGCATGAAGTTTCCAATGATTTCACAAAGATTTTTAATATTTCTCAAAGATTTCAGATAGATTTCCAAGAGTGCACAACGATTTTAATGATTTCTCAAAGACTACAAAAATTTCGCGAAGATATCAGAAAGATTTCACGAAGATTTCAATGATTTCCCCAAGATTTCGCAAAGATTTTAGATAGATTTCCAAGAGTGCACAGCGATTTCATTGATTTTCCAAATATTTCATGAATTTCGCAAAGATTTCGGACAGATTTTCCAAGATTTCCCAAACATTCGAACGATTTTCAAATATTTCATAAATTTCACAAATATTTCGCAAAGATTTCGGATAGATTTAACAGATTTCACAAATACTTCTATTATTTCACAAAGATTTCCAATAGATTTCAATGATCTCCCAAAAATTTGAAATATTTAGCAACGATTCCGGATTCGTGCAAAAGATTTTATAAAGACTTCAATGATTTCCCAAGGATTTCAATAATTTTACAAATATTACTAAACATTCCAAATATTTAAAAAAGGTTTTCAGAAATATCAGAAATATTTCACAAAGTTTTCAATGATTTCTTGAAAATTTCAAAGATTTCATAAATATTTCACAAAGATTTTTGATAGAATTAAAAGGGCTACGTCACATCAATATAGTGGAATGGGCTCGACAAAAATGAGAATTTGTAATGCATACCAATTTTTTTTTTCAAATATGAATTCGAAATTTTTTTTTACAGTATACTGATATAATTAGTGATTTTAGAGCATATACTTCAATATGGAAAAGTAAAAAAAATATAGTGGATGACCCTATTCTTGTTGCATTCGGCAATGCTGGAAGGACAAATAATGAAACAGATAGAATCTTACTTTCATAATTTATTTATAGACATCGTAAAACTTCAGTGCAATGTTTTCTCTTAAAAAAGTTAATATTCTATTTATTCTGCTGAATACACAGAAGCATACTTGGTATCTTTTGTTTATGATTGAATTTAAAAAAAGTAAAAGATAATTAGAGGCAAATTTAATTGTTATAACATAGAATAATAAGTATAATAAAAAAATAATTGCACAAAGGTTCTAGCAAATTCTAATTTCCTCATAGTTAGGGTGTACTTCGAGAACATGCAACAGTGGTATGTGATTACAAATATATTTCAATTAATAAATAATTAACCTCTAATGAAAACGAATCTTAGATAATATTCTAACGTCAGGCGTTATAATTTTTGATCCCTAATTTTCTTGACGGAATCTATATTTTTCTAAATTGCCAAGATTATTTTTTTAGTGGGGAAAATTTAGATTGGTGAAATCAATTCAAAATTACAAGATTTTTTTTAAGTTAATCCAGTTTTTCTATTTTTGAAAGTTTTTGAGTGCACTAGTTCACTTAAGGCTTCGCTTTTCTCGGTCTCAATCAAATTAACTGCAATTTGAAACTCCTATTTTCATAATAAAATATAAAAAAACCAAGAGAATCCAAATTCTTAAGTTTTTATTGATTCAAGCGGCTTCTTCATGGGCATTTTTCATGTTTTCAAACAACAAATTCAGATTTTTGTAAAAACTCGATTTAAAAAAAAATTCCTACCCTGATTTTCTTTAAACTTTTATACTTTATACGTCAAAATGATCTATCAGAAAAATAATAAAGCATACGTGCTTTACATAAGCTCTTTAAAAAAAATTGATGTGATAAAAGAGTTTTATTTTTAATTTTTTTTCTCAAAATTTCATCCATTTTTTTCTTCAAGTAATAAATGCATTTTTAAATTGATTATATCGGTTTTATCATTGATGTGATAGATTTTCGGTATTATGCAAATAAAAATAAAAATCCTAAAATTGATGTAATTGTTTGGGCCCAGGGGAATAAATTCTTAGTTGGAATCCGAAAAAAGTAAACAAAAATTTTGAAATCAATATTGAGATGACTGGAAAATGCCGAAAAATGAAGTTTTCGACACTGTGGAATTCCCGAAAAATAAAATATTTGCGAGACCAAATTTTTGTAATTATGAAAATAACATTAATATAAAATGTTCGAATTAGAAGATTCTCAAATCTGTGCTATTATATATTTTTTAATAACAAATAAGTAATAAATTAATTAATAAATACAAAACATCTTCATAAAATAGAGGCGTTTTATTTCATTTGTTTATTATTTTATCATTGGAAGATTTCATAATTGTTATATTTCAAATTTTTCTTGTGTCGGGAGTTTCACAGTTCTGGGTATTTTATTTCCTCAAGTTTATTTCGGGAATTTTTTAATTTTGACACTGTACACTGACGGAAATTTTTCAATCCAAATATTGGTTCGGTTTCTAGATTTCAAAAGTCAGAAAAATTTCCTATTTGTTAAAAAATAATGGCAAATTTTTTGTATATACTGTTTTCGCTAGAGAAGACATTGAAGAATATGCTGTTCAATTTAGAATTTTTAAAACATTTGTTTGGAAAAGGTAAATGTGTCAAACCTGACATTTTTTAGCTTGAATCAAAGATTTTTTTCTTGAATTTTTAATTTTTTGCAATTTTGTAACGCTTTAAACACGAAAAATACTTTTTTTCCGTGAAAACAAAAAATACCCTGTTTCTTTAATTCAAGCTGAAGGAACTTAAGGTTTTGCATATTAAAATTTTTTCCCCAAAAATGTGCATTTCACTGAAAAAAGCAACATATTTTTTCATACTTTCAAAAAATTCTTAATTCAATAAAATTCTTTGTTTCGAGATTTCCTTCAAAATAATTGTAAATGGTGAAATAACTATTTTTGTTTATTTTCACATAGTATAAATGTTTCATAAATAACCAATTATGAAACCGACATATTCATTGGAACTGGTATGCTGCAACAAAGAAATGTTTAGAGCTTATTTTTGTTACTAAAAAAAAAAATTGAATTGAATAGTAAAAAAAATATTTTCAGCTAAAATTAAAAAAGAACTTTCTTTTCAAAAATCCTTTTTTGAAAGAATTTATGTTCACCACATAGGTATTATAATTTTTTCTCTAAAAGGATGCTTCAATGTACGTAATAAGGAAGTAGAAAGAAAATAAAGATGGGCATTTCTTGGAAAACTAGATTTTGAAAAATCCAAATTTTTTGTGTCAAAACATAAAATTTGGAAGCTCAAAATTTGGATTTTCTGGGGTTTCGCACAATACAAAAATATTTTTAGTTAACTCGATTGAAACCAAGCATAACTAACTTTTAGTCAACTGGTTCAATTCTTGTTTTAGAAGCTCAAAAAATGTCAAAAAATAGAAAAATTGTAATAACTTTTGTAAAAAAATGAGTTTGAAGTGAAATCTTCAGCAATGTATATTTTCTCCACTCTATAAAGTATGTGGCCAAATAAAAAAATTAACTATGACGTCATGCCCTGGTTTGTGTCAGTCTGACACGATAATCACTATTTTTCCTAATTTTCGTTTATCTAAGTTGATATTTTTCATCATAAACGTTTTCAAACTGTCATTTCACATCATTTTTATTTTTTCGAATATCAATTTAACTTAATGTCAGGTGACAATAAAATTTTGAAAAAAAAACATGTCAGATGGAAATTCTGAAAAATAGAAATTCGGTCAAACATAGATAACAAGTAGATTTTTTGGAATATTTATGAGCCTCCCATTTTTAGCACATATAATGAAAATGTCAAAGACACGTGATTAGGGAGTCATTAAAAAGAACGATAAAAACCAATTTAATCAATCTATAAGAAGCAGATTGAATAAAATTCATATGGGTAAGTACTAAGAATTAACCAAAAATCTAAAATCCTAAAAAATAACTAACAAAACATTACAATTATTCATAATAATAATAATAATTTTTAACAATAATTTTCCGATTGTAGAGACTCTTCGAAGAACTTGGAAATACTTATGGTCTGAAGTGAAGCATATGTTCCATAATTATTGTGAAACCACTTCAATGCATGGCTTTCGACACATTATTGCGAGCAGGAACCCATTTGAAAAATTCATTTGGTGTACAGTAAGAATATTCGTTAATTACTGAGCACATATTTTGAGTTGAGAAATAAAGTCATAACTTTATTTGAAGAGCCAGAGAATAGAATTTTTCAATATTAAAAGAAAGAGCTGAAAATTTTAATTGATCAATTTATCTCAAATTTAGATCATTTCTATTTTTTAAACGATTTTGTTAACTGAAAATTTAACTGCTCCGTGGTCGGTCGACAATTTGTGGTCTTTAGTTGAAAATTTAACTATTTGGTTGAAAGTTCGTTTTATATTGGTTGAGAATCATTTTTTTTCAAATAAAAATTTAACCATTCCATATTCGGTTGAAAAATTCTCTTTTTAGTTGAAAATTCATGTGTTTTATTGAAAATCAATTTATTTTGTTGAAAATTTAACTATTTTTTCAAATTTCTCTCATGGGTAAAAATTAATTTCTTAACTGAGAATATGACTATTCATCTTGGCTGAAAATTCATGCATTTTGTAAAAAATTAATCTCTTCGGTCTGTTCAAAATTATTTTTTTTATTGAAGAATCATCATTATAGTAAAAAATTCATGTATTTGGTTGAAAGTTCGTCATTTTTAGTAAAAAACTAAAATTCGTGGTTGAAAATTCATGTTTTTGGTTGAATTTAGGCAAAGGGATAATTTTTTAGAAGACAGTTGAATTTTCTATTCAAAAAGACGAATGTTCAACAAAACAGTTAAATGTGCAACAAAATAATTAAATTTTCAACAAATTAGTAGATTTTTTAACAAACTTATTAAATTTGCAACAAAATAGTTGAATTTTAGAATAAGTTTATTTTTAACAAAGAAGTTTAATTTTCAACCAAGTAGTTGAATTTTCAATAAAAATGATATCAAAAACATGCATTTTCAACCAATAGTTGAATTTTCTACAGAAATAATAAAATTGTCAACACAAAAAGACAAATTTTCAACGAAACCATTGAATTTCAATCTAAAAGCTATAATTTTTCAACCAAAAATGAAATAGTTGAGTTCGCAGTTGAAAAATTTGATTTTCAGCACAAAAAAAAAATAATTTTCAACAAAATTATCAAATTTCAAACCAGTTAGATGGATTTTCAACTTATAAAACTAATTTTCAACAATGTTGTATAATTTTCAACCAAGCAGTTGAATTTTCAATCAAGAAGAATAATTTTCTACCAAAAAGACGAGTTTACAACAAAATAAATAAACTTGATCAAATTTCTAGATTTTTTAACCAAAAAACGAATTTCCTTGAAAAAAGTTGAATTTTAAAACTAGAAATATAAATTTTGAACCAAAAAGTTAATTCAACTAAATATTCGAATTTTAAGCGAAAAAGAATAAACTTCCGCCAAAAATCGAAAGGTTAAATATACAGTGAAAAAAGTGATTTTTAACAACAAAAAACAAATTTTCAACCAAAGAGATGGATCTTTAACAATTAAATTTGATTTATAATAAAATAGTTTAATTTTTAATTAAGTACTTTAATTTTAAATCAAAAAAGATTAATTGTCTGCCAAAAAAGACGAATTAAAAGTAAAATACATGAACTTTTAACCAGATTATTAAATTTCCAAACCAAAAATTCGATTTCTCTGAAAAACAGTTGAATTTGTATTCCGAAAATAAGAATTTTCCAATAAATGAGTAAATTTTCTACAAACATAATAGATTTTTCAACACAAAAAGATGAGTTTTCAACAGAACAGTTGAAATTTATATATAAAATATAAATTCTTAAACAAAAATTAAATGAGCAGTTAAAAAAAATTGAGTTTGAGCATATAAAAAGGAATATTTTACAAATTCGGTGAATTTTCGGCCCGGCAATTTAATTTCTTAATTAAGATGAATAATTTTCTACTGAAAAAGGTGAATTTACAACAAACTAGATAAATTTTCAACTAAATTGTTGAATTTTCAAACCCAAAGGCGAATTTTCTCGAAAAAATTGTCTACCAAGAAATTTAATTTTCAACCAAGAAGATTAATTTTCCTAACTAAAAGCAATCAATTTTTAACCAATAGAAGAAAATAGTTACATTTTCAGTTCAAACAATATAAAAAATATTTTATTAAATATTCATTTGTTAAAAAATAATTGTATTTCGTTGAGAACTTGTATTTGTTAGTAAAAAGTCAATATTGGTTCAAAATTCACCTTTTTAGTTGAAAATTCAATTATTTATTTGAAAAACTAACTCTTTTTTAGGAAGCTTATCTTTTTTGATTATTATTATTTCAAATTTTTTTATGAAATTTTTGCTTTATTGACTGAAAAATCTTTTCTGGTTGCAAATTTAAGTCGTGTTGGAAATTCGTTCTTTTTTGTTCAAAAATTCATCTCTTCTGGTAGAAATTTCCCCCTTTATTGTTTAAAATGTGATTGCTTGGTTTAAAAATTAATTTTTTTATTCAAAATTTGACTGTTTTGTTGAAAATTTGTTGTTTTTTAAACCTTAAATCAATTATTATTACTAAAAATTTCACTATTTCATTTTTGGTTGGAAATTTGTTCTTTTTTTTTTATTTGAAAAATCGACTATTTTGTTGAAAATTAATTTTTTTTGCAGAAAATTAATCTCCTCAGTCGAAAAATATTCTTTCTGTTTGAAAATTTAGGTTCTGGCTTACTAGTTGAAATATTGTGTTGAAAATTAATTTTTTTGGTTGAAAATTCATAATTCTACTTAAAAATTCATCTCTTAGGCTAAAAATTGAACTTTTTTTGAAAATTCATGTATTTTGTTGAAAATTGGTATTTTGTGATAGAAAATTATTCTTCTTGGTTGAAAAACTTATCTTTTTGGATAAAAATTCAATATTTTTTTAAAAATTCAACGGTTTTGCAAAAAGCTCGTCTGTTTGGTTTGCAAAATGAACATTTTTATGAAATTTTTCTTTATTAACTAAAAAATCTTTTTTGTCTCTAAATTTAACTTTTGCTTAAAATTCGTTCTTTAGTTTAAAAATTGAACTAATTGATTCGAAATTAACATTTTTTCTCAATTCATATTTGTAGGTTGAAATATTTATTATCCCTTTACTGGAGAACTTTTTTTAATTTCAAATTGAACTGGTTTGTTGAAAATTCGTATTTTTTGTCCTGAAATTTATTTCTTCTGGTAGAAATTGCCGCTTTTATTGTTAAAAATGTGATTCTTTTTGGTTAAAAATTATTTTTTCTTCATAATATTTGAATTTTAACTTTTTTGTTAAAAGTTTGTTGTTTTCCTAGTTGAAAATTAATTATTTTAACTGAAAATTTGACTATTCCATTTTTGGTTGAAAATTTGTTCTTTTTTGATGGAAAAATCGACTATTTTGTTGAAAATTGATCCTTTTTGGTAGAAAATAATCTTCATGATTGAAAAATATTATTTTTAGTTAAAAATTTGAGTTCTTGGTTAAAATCTTGTGTTAAAAAATGTTTTATTTTTGTTTGAGATTCATAATTTTACTTGAATATTCATCTCTCTGATAGAAAATTGAACTTTTTTTTGTTGAAGATTCATATATTCTGTTTAAATTTTTAAATTATATACATTGTTGAAAATTTTTATAATTTTTGTCTAGATGTGTCAGCACTTTAGTAAAAAATAATTTTTTTAACTGAGAATGTAACTATTTTATCTTTCGTTTCAAATTAATCTTATCAAGCAGAAAATTTGACTATTTTGTTGAAAATTGATGTATTCTGTTGAAAACTTGTCTTCTCGGTATATAATTAATCCCCTTGATTGAAAAATCCTCTTTTTGTTGAAAATTTAACTGGTTCGTTAAAAGTTGAATCCCTTTGTTATAAAAATTAATTTTTCATGTTTAACTATTCCGTTGAAAATTCAACCTAAAGCATTTTCTGCTGGTCCTATAAAATTGTCAATCTTTTGAAAGTAAGAATCGGAACTAAGTAAAAAACCAATTTAGAAAGAGAAAACAAATTTTCTAGGACCATAGAGATTTATAGCCCAATATGGGAAAATTAAAATTTATCACCCACTCTAAAATTTAAAATTCCCTGCAAAAATTTCGTTTTATAAGTATTATGTTAGTCATTACTAATCTACGACTTTTCATAAAAAATTATAACAACTGCCACTGGAAAAATACGAATCAAGTTGTATAAAAATATCAAAAATTAATTTTAGATTTTTACTGTGTACGTAATCTTTGAACACGACATAAAAAATAAACAACAACAAAATTACTGTTTAAAACTTTCTTCACAGATCTGTTTTGCAGCTGTGATGCTTTCTCTGATTCTAATCCAATATTCATACAAAATTAATCATGACAGGGTGACACTTATCGAACTTACGAATCAAAACGCCCCAATGAATGCAATAAATTTTCCAGCTGTTACAGTATGTAACTTTAATAAAGTTTATAAACCAGCGGCTGAGACAATGAAAAGTACACTGTAAGCATTTTAAAATATATGAATAGAGTTTTATTGAACTTTTTAGAAATGTTAATAACACAGAGACACAACAAAAAATTATTTCTGGTTTTGGAGGTCAGACCATATTGCCTATATGTTTTTTGGGTCGCTGAATCTTAATCCAGGATCCAAATACCCCAAATATCCAAATTTTTGAGGTTATGTCAGAACCCTGACGTACTGGAGGGTTTTGGACCTCAGATTTGGATTCAGCGATCCCAAAAACGTACAGTGAACATGGTCTGACCTGCAGACACGGAAACAAATTTTTTATGAGGTTTTTTGAATTTATGTCAATACCCTGAGTTTGCAATACTTTTTGGACCTCAAATTCGGACTCAGCGACGCCAAAAACATATAATAAATATAGTCTGACCCCGGACACGGAAACAAAACTTTTATGAGGGTTTTTGAGTTCATGTCAGAACCCTGACGTGTTGGTGGCTTTTGAACCTCAGCTTTAGATTCAGCGACCCCAGAAACATACAGTAAGCATGGTCTGACCTCCAGAGCCAGAAAAAAATTCTTTATGAGGGTTTTTGAGGGTATGTCAAAACCCTGACTTTCTGGGATTTTTCGGGGATCAAATTCGGATTCAGCGACATCAAAAACATACAATAAACACAGTCTGACCCTCGGGCATAGAAACAAAGTTTTTATGACGGGGTTTGAGGTCATGTCAGAACCCTGACGTGATGGGGCTTTTTTGATCTCGTATTTGGATTTAGCGACGTCAAAAACATATAGTAAACACGTTCAGACCTCTAGACCCGGAAACAGATTTTATGAGGGTTTTTGAGGTTATGTCAAAACCCTGACTTTCTGGGATTTTTTGGACCTCAAATTCAGATTCAGCAACCCCAAAAACATATAATAAACACAGTCTGACCCCGGACACGCAAACAAAACTTTTATGAGGGTTTTTGAGTTCATGTCAGAACCATGACGTGATAGGGCTTTTCGGCTTCGTATTTGGATTTAGCAATCCCGAAAACATATAGTAAACATGGTCTGACCTCCAGACCAAGAAGAAATTTTTTTTGAGGGTTTTTGAGGTTATGGTAAAATCCTGACTTTCTGGGATTTTTTGGACCTCAAAGACGGATTCAGCGAGCCCAAAAACATATAATAAACATAATCGGATCCCCGGACATAGGAACAAATTTTTTTTTAGGGTTTTTGTGGTACTGTCAGCACCCTGACGTGATGGTTTTTTTTTGACCTCGTATTTTGATTCAGCGACCCCAAAAACATATAGTAAACATGGTCTGACCTTCAGACCGGGAAAAACGATTTTTTATGAGGATTTTTGAGTTTATGTCAAAACTCTGACGTGCTAGTGTCCTTTGGCCCTCGGATTCGGATTGAGCGATCTAAAAACATATAGTAAACATCTTCTAACCTCCAGATCCGGAAAAAGATTTTTATTAGGGTTTTTGAGATTAGGTCAGAACCGTGAGGTACTGGCGGTTTTTGGACCTCGGATTTGGCTTCAGCGACCCTAAAAACATAAAGTAACCATGGTCTGACCTCCAGACCCGGAAAAGATTTTTTTTTTGTGTGACTGTGTAATTAACGTTTAAAATAAAAAATAAATGTCTTGATTATAGTAATAATTAAATAATAATAAATAATTAATTAATTTTTTCAGATCAGAAGCAGGTTATAGCAATGAGATGATCCAACGTTTTTTCAATAATCTATCACTTTTACTTCGGCCAGATTTTATACCTTCTGATCCGGAAAATTTTGACAAAATGATTTACACCTTGGACAGCAATTTAAAAAATCTTATGCTTCGGGTATGTAAATTTTGATCTTCGAGAACTCTATGGTGTTGACCCCTTCACAGTCAGGCGAAAAAGAACCTATCGTGCTAAAAATATTTTCCAGAAAATACTTCAGAATCACGTGATATTTGCAGAGTAAATGCTTTTGAGGGTCGCTGAATCGAAATCTGAAATTTAATTTTCGAAATCCAAAATGGCGGATTCAATGTGGCGGACATGAAATATTAAAAATGTTCGGACCTTGATCAAATTTTTGATACTTAGGTTTTTAAAGTAGCTGATTTCAAATCTGACGTTGGATTTTTGAAATTCAAAATGGCGGATCCAATATGGGGTATCAATAGCCGCCAAATACGCACTGTGTAACGTACCCTTATACGACCATTCTTATAATTTTTTTGCTAAAAATTTTGTATGCCAAATGGAATATATTACATTTTTTAGTTCAACAATTTCAAAAACATAAATACGGATAATCCGATAAAGTTGTAAACATTTTTGATAATATTATTCCGCCATATTGGATCCGCCACTTTGAATTTTGAAAACCCAACACCTGATTTCAATTCAGCGACACCCAAAATATGAGTATTACCAATCTGACCACTGTTCGAACATTTTTATTGATAATGTCAGCAATATTGGAACCGCCATTTTGAGTTTTGATAAATCTAACAACAGGTTCCGATTAAACGACACCAAAAACAGAACTATCACCAATTTTATCAAGATCCGAACATTTTCAATAATTCACGTCCGAAATATTGGATCAGCGATTTTGAATTTTCAAAATCTGAAATTAGATTTGAAATCAGCGACCCCAAAAACCTAAATATCTTCCATTTTATAAAAATCCGCACATTTTTTAAATTCATTTCCGCCAAATTTTAATCCGCCATTTTGAATTTCACACATTTAGCATCTTATTTGAAATCAGCGACCCTAGAAACCTATGTACCACAAATTTTATTCAGATAAAAACATTTGTAATAATTCATGTACGCCATATTGGACCTGCCATTTTGAATTTTTAAAATCCAACACCAGCTTCCGATTGAGCGACTTCAAAAACCTAAATAACTCCCATTTTATTAAGATCCGAACATTTTTTAAACTCATGTCCACCACATTTTAATCCGCCATTTTGAATTTCACACATTTAGCATCTTATTCGAAATCAGCGACCCTAGAGACCTATGTACAACCAATTTTATCCAGATAAAACTATTTGTAATAATTCATGTCCGCCATATTGGACCCGCCATTTTGAATTTTAAAAATCCAACATCAGATTTGAAAGCAAAGACCCTAGAAACTTATGTACCGCCAATTTTATCCAGATCAAAACATTTTCAATAATGCATGTCCGCCATATTGGATCCGTCATTTCGAATTTTAAAAATCCAACACCTGATTTCAATTCAGCGACCCTAGAAACCTATGTAAGACCAATTTTATCCAGCTACAAACATTTGTATTAATTCATGTCCACCATGTTGGACCAGTCATTTAAAATTTTTAAAATCCAACATCAGATTTGAAATCAGCGACCCTAGAAACCTACGTGCAACCAAATTTATCCAGATGAAAACATTTTCAAAAACGCATGTCCACCATATTGGATCCGCTATTTTTAATTTGATAAATCCAACGTCGGACTTAAAATTATCAACCCTAAAAACCTAACAATCACTAATTTTATAAGGGTCTAAACATTTGTAATAATTTATGTCCTCCATATTGGATCCGCCATTCTGAATTTAAAAAATTTAACACCAGATTTCGATTAGGCTACCCCAAAAACCTCAGTTTAACCCATTTTACTAATATTTGAACATTTTAAATAATTCATGTCCGCCATATTAGACCCGCCGTTTTGAATTCCAAGAATACAACATCAGATTTGAAAGCAGCGATCCTAAAAACTTACGTACCACCAATTTTATCAAAAGAAACACATTTTCAATAATGTATGTCCACCATATTGGATCTGCCAATTTGAATTTTAAAAACTCAACACAAGATTTAAAATGAACGACCGTAAAAACCTTACTATCCCCAATATTCTCAAAGTTCAAACTTTTTAAATAATTGTTGTCTGCCGTATTGCATCCGTGATTTTGAATTTAGAAAATCTAACATCATATTTGAAATCAGCGTCCCCGAAAAGCTAACTTTCACCAATTTTACCAGGTTCCCAACATTTGTAATGATTTACGTCCTCCATATTGGATCCGCCATTTTGAATTTTGGAAATTCAACACCAGATTTCGATTGAGCGATCCCAAAGACCTCCGTTTCATCCATTTTATTGATAGCTGAACATTTTTAATAAGTAATGTCCACCATATTGGACCCGCCATTTTGAATTTGCAAAATCCAACATTAGATTTCGATTGAGCAACCCCAAAAACCTCAGTTTCACCCATTTTATTAATAGCTGAACATTTTTAATAATCATTATCCGCCATATTGAACCCCACATTTTGAATTTTAAAAATCCAACACTAGATTTCGATTGAGCAACCCCAAAAACCCCAGTTTCACCCATTTTATTAATAGCTGAACATTTTTAATAATTCATGTCCGTCATATTGGACCCGTCATATAGAATTTTGGAAATCCAACATCAGATTTGAATTCCACGAACATCAAAACCTAACTATCGCCAATTTTATCAGGGTTCAAACATTTTAAATAATTTATGCCCTTCATATTGGATCCGCTACTATGAATTTTGAAAATCCAACATCAGATTTGAAATGAGCGATCCTAAAAACCTATCTACTTCCAATTTTATCAAGATCCAAACATCTTGAAAAATTCATGTCAGCCACATTTTGATCCGCTATTTTCAATTTTGAAAATCCAACATCAGGTTTGTATTCAGCTGTCCCAAAAATCCTAAATACTCAAGCACAATTGAATCAGATCACGTTGAATAATGTTTTTTCCAGTTTTGACTCGACCACAATCGACTTCTGACGTGTTGACCAGAGCGCCCGGTTGTTGGTGTTATTGTGAGTGTTATTTATATCGTGTTAGTGCTGTGGAAATGCGCATCCTCATGCATCATCCAAAACTATGATGATCCCCAAAAGGAGTGAACCCCATAGTTTAAAAAATGTACCAGTCATGAATAACTGAAACTCGAGCAACTCTCCAATAAACAGCTATGCCGACGCTGCGGAACGTGATTCATTTCCTAAGAAAGACCAGGCTATTGCTATTGACTCTATTCAAGGTATCTCTATAGATGAATATGCGAATGCTGTGGGACGGCTCCTCAGTCCAAGCAGCATTAGATATACTTCTAGAATCTCCAATGAAAGGGTATGTATGTTCTTAGATATTGAACAAACTATCGATTCCCTCACAGAAAAGGACACGACTATAAACATAGCTGAACACACTCTGGAACTACGACCCTTGACAACTCGAAATAAATGGCTTATCCCATCTGACGTATGTCCCGTTGTTCCACACTCTGTACTCAAGAAATGACTAGAAGATATTGGAATAGTGACAGCTTCTACAGTAACCTTTCTAAGAGCTGGATTGTCCGGTCCAGGCTTTGCTCACATCTTAAGTTTTAGAAGGCAGATATACATCCAGCCTGAAAGTGTCTTGAATACACCAGAATCCTTACAAGTAACTTATGATCACACTTTGTATTGCACCTACCTATCTACTGATACTGTAACGTGCTTTTTATGCAAACAATCAGAAGACATTAAGAAGCACTGCAAAACCGTCCCTTTAGTCCTACAAGAAAATGTTATCCAATCCAACAAAACTTCAGCTACAGATATCTTAGGCCAACTCAAAGATAACTCTTCAAACCTCGAACCATGAAAGTTTTCTCTACTACCACCCCCAGGCCCTGAAGTCATGGAAGGTGTGAACTCCTTGAATGCAGGGCTGAAACGTCCCCACTCTACTAGCTCTTCATCTAAAAATTCGGAAATTTCACCAAACCTGGAACATTATCTCGAAAATAAGAATCTCACGAATATCGAAGAACTTTAAAAAAAAGTTAAGCCAAAGAAGAAAAAGAAAATAAATGATTCTTCTACAAACACAAACAGCAAAACGAATCATGAAGTGCTACGTCCAATAAAATCAATTATTGAAGATTCACCAGAGGAATACCCTCTTAACTACTTACAATTTAGAAGTTTCTTCGATAAGGCAAGAGGAGCCTCAAATCTATCTTCTACTGCCAAAGAATATACTGCCAATACTCGAGCCCTGATAACGATGATAAAAAAATTGTATCCGAGCTTACCACAGCGCATAGCAAAAGTTAGATGCACCAAAATTGTTAACAAGCTTAAGAAATCCTTGACAGGTGATGAAAGCATCAGCTCTGATGATGGTTTTCTGTCAATTTCGAAAGATAACGAAAACCATGAAACCTAATTCCTATTATTGGCCTTGAAAATTATTCAGTGGAACCTAAAAGAGTTTCACCCTCGACACGAATTTATTAAATTGCTTATAACAGATCAAATTCCATCTAAAGTGTGTTTCCAAGAAACAAATTTTAAGGATTTATTTTTCGCACCAATTAGAAACTTTACGTCGGTTTTCAAAAATCGCTCAAATACAAATTTTGCCAGTAGGGACGTAGCAATTCACATCAAATATGATATACATTACGAAAAATCCAACTCAATAGTAAACTTGAAGCTATCGCCTTATGTATCCTTACTCCATCTAAAATATGCATTTGCAATGTATACATTCCAAATCGGTACAAAGTAAGTCTTCTTGAGCTAAAACAACTTACTGATTATCGTCCTAAACCATTTATTCTGCTAGGAGACTTAATTCTCTCTGGGGTTCAAACCACACTGACGCCAGAGGCAGGATAATTGAACAGTTTTTGGATGAACTTGACATTGTCCTTCTGAACATAAATCAACCTACACGCTTTAATATCTGGAACGATACGTTCAGTTTAATTGATCTATCAATATTGAGTGCAAGTATAGCCCAAAATATAAATTGGGAAGCCTCTGAGGACCTTTACAACAGTGATTACTTTCCATTACAAATAGAAATACAAAATCCTCATCCAACCCTGTATAATTATACGCCAAGATGGAGGTTTAAATCAGCTTATTAAATGAACTTTCATACAGAGTTGGATGCCAAAATGGCCAGCTTAAAGTCACCTTCAGAAATTAATGAACACGAAATTAATGATATCCTTAAAGCATTAGTTGATGCCATTACAGAGGCTGCGGATGAGTCAATACCTGAAACGTATCTTCAATCATTCAAATACCAAGTACCCTGGTGGAATCCAGAAGTCGAGGAAGCACTTAAGGAAAAGCACGCTTATAATGTATATAAAAAACACAAGACACTCAAAAACAAAATTGAATTGAGGAAACTTCGAACCAGTTCACAAAAGATAAATAAGCAAAGCAATAGAAGTTCTTGGATCGACTATACTTCTTCTCTAAAATACAACACTTCAAGCGCAGAGGTGTGGAAAAAAATAAACATCATCGAGGGAACGTCATCCACTGTTCGAATCACAAACTTAATCAAATCTGATGGTAATATCACAACAGATTCCAAAGAAATTGCTGACGAGCTAGCGGATAATTATGCCTCGAATTCCAGTAATGCAAACTACGACCCAAACTTCCTTGCCTTCAAGACCGAGAACGAGAGCCTTCTAGACCCCAGATTGGATAAGAACAAAAACTCTACTATTAATGACCGACTTCTTCTATCTGAACTCACATCCACACTCAATCAGTGCAAAAAGACTAGCCCTGGACCTGACAAAATACCGAATAAACTTCTCAAGAACCTTTCATTCAGAGCACTAAAATATCTTCTCGCTCTCTTAAACCGTATTTGGATCTACAAAGTTTTTCCTCATTAGTGGAGAGAATCCTTCATTGTTTCAATTCTTAAACCAGGAAAGAACAAACTCAAAGCTTGCAGTTATCGACTCATCGCGTTAACGTGTAACATGTGCAAATTAATGGAAAAAATGATAAATAAGAGACTCAGATGGTTTTTGGAGAAAGAAAAATTCTTCAATGTGAATCTGAGTGCTTTCCGACAACATCGATCTACACTTGATCCTCTTGTCCAACTTGAAACTAATATACGTGACGCAATCACCTGTGACCAACATCTCTTAGCTGTTTCCTTAGATATTGAAAAATGCTATGGAATAGTCTGGAAACATCGCATCTTGAAAATCTTACTTGACAAGGGTGTAGATGGTTCAATGATACACTTCATGAAAGATTTCCTTCTTAAAAGACTATCACAAGTCAGAGTGAATGGCTATCTTTCAAAACAAACTGAACTCGAAAATGAAGTTCCTATGAGAAAAAGTCTTTGCCGACGATATGACAATCTACTGTAGTGGAAGAGATCTAAAAACAACGAGGGAACTCATTCACGACTGTCCCAATAAACTGCAAGATTAGGCTTATAGGACTGGCTTCATATTTTCAAAAACAAAAATCACCTGTATCTTGTTCTCTAAGAATCGATCAGATGATCAAAATCCGGGATTGTTTTAGGATAATTATGCATTGAGAGTTCTTGAAACAATCCGAATTCTTGGGCTTACCTTTGACAACAAACTTACATGGCGCCCCCACTTTGGATACCTGAAAGATGATTGTAAACGTAGACTCATCATCATAAAAACCCTTGCCAAAAGAAATTGGGGAGCAGACCAAAAAATACTAACCAACACATAAGAGACTGTTATCAGATCTCAACTGGATTATGGATCCTTAATCTATAACTCTGCCAAACCTAGTGATCTAGAAACGATCTCTCCCATACATAATGGAGGCCTGAAAATTGCTTTGGAAGCATTTTTTTCAGCCCTACAAGTAGCATTCTCGCAGAAGCTCAAGAACCGATACTAGCTACCAGAATAAAGCAGCTTAGCCTGAATCACTCTATTGCAATAGCCTCCACACCAAATAATCCTGCACATGAGAACATCTTTCAGGGGAAATACCACGACGAGTACAAGAAACATCCAAACTCATATGTGGCTTTTTACGTCAGAATGAACACCTATCTACAAGAACTAAACATCGAAATGCCAACGATTGCTCCAAGAAGATTTTACAATTTCCCCTACTGGGAATTTGCAGGTCCCACTGCAATCACTGATCTGAAGAAACTGCCAAGAATGAAACTGATGCGATTGGTTACAGAGCTGCGTTCGCAGAAATACTAAGCAGATTTCCAAATCTTATCCCTATTTATATTGAAAGCTCAAAAGCAAACACTGGATATATTCAGGTACGAGTCTTACGCTATTTTGCAAGCTAGGCAATATATAGAAATTTCAAATGATTCTTTCTTCGCTAGTCTTACGGATTCATTGTCGGCAATTAGGGCCATCAACAACACCAACAAATTTGATCACATAGTGCAAGAAATTCAAGAAACATATTGGACCCTAAAAAATCGAGGAATGGAAATCATCTTAATCTGGATACCGTCTCATCTGGGAATCAAAGGAAACGAGACAGCAGACGTTCTAGCCAAATCAGCATGTCTACTTCCTGTGCCTTACGTGCCGGTTCCCGCACATCACAAAGACTTCAAGAAATATATATTTCAAACTGTCAAAACCTGCTGGAATTATAAGTGGAATCCTCCAACAACACCAAGCTGCACCTGGCTAGAGACGATCTCTGTGAAGTTCCTGTCTCCATATGTCATATATTGGTTGACTGCAACAAATACAACGATGAACGGATCCATCACAAAATCGAGACAGACTTCAAGAAAATGCTCTCCAACCCACATACATTCCATAATGTACTCAACTACCTTCAAGTCATTGATATCCGGCATCTCATCTGAAGGAAATTTCGTACAGTGTTTATGTATTATCCTTTTTTTGTGTGAATTTTTACATGCATTAATCGTGTCTAATATTTATACGTAGTGATCAGTATCAAATACTACCTATCTGGAAACTACACATAATGTTTTTTTGTTCTACAACTTACATATTGTATAAAACCTATTGTAGTCGCTAATGAACATTGCAGTTGATCCGACTTTAAGCCTTCCTTTAATAAAAAAAAAATTGTTTCGAAATGCCCACATATGTGTCATGATTCAAAAGTGGCTCAACTTTTTTTTTGCCCATATATGTGTCACTGACAGTGAAGGGGTTGATAGAGCTCTTATAGCTAATGAAATTAATTTATGAATGAAATACGTTTTTCACTTATAATTTCAGTTAATGCAACCTTGCAACAATTTATTGAAAACATGCTACTGGATAGGAAAGTCCTACAATTGTAGCTTGTTATTTAAAACTGTAGACTCCCCCACTGGACACTGTTGTGGTTTTAACTATCATGTGATGCCCACTTACGCTGACAAGTAAGTCCAGTATAAAGCAAATGAAACCAAATTTATTTTATTTAATTTAAAAGGTATCAAAAGTGCAATTATAATAGACTCTTTTTCAGCTGTTTTTTAATTAACAATTATGTGATTAGTCGATGAACAAAACTATATATATATGGGTGAAAATCAAAAAGTTAGAAATATTTTATTTTGAATTAAATGGAAAAAATCTTTTAATATAAACCATTTACGATATTTTGTGAGGCAAAATAACAAAAAGTTCTGTTTCTCGATGCTCAAAATATGATAAGATTTCGATGAAATTCCAAAATTATCAACAATTTCTAAATATTTTATAATATTTCTATGAAATTGGGAGAATTTTACCAGAAAGGGTTATTGTAGGATTTTGAAGATTTTGAGAGATCTTCCAATATTTCAGCAGATTTCAGAGGATTTCGAAAACTACATGCAGTTTTAAAGAATTTTTTTGAATTTTGGAAGATTTGAATGGATTTTATATAGAATTTATAAGATTTGACGATATTTTGAAAGATTCAAAGAAATTTCAACAAATTCTAAAAAAATTTCAATAGATTTGAATACATCGTAAGGATTTGAAGGAAATTGATATATTGTAGAGTCTTCTGAAATATTCCATGGTATTTTGAAAGATTTCAAGGAATTTTCAATAGATCTCAATAAATTTGAGGGATTTATAAAAATGTTTTGGTATTTTTTAAGTTTCTTAAATTCTCGAGGATTTAGAATAATTTAGGGTATTTTAAAAGAATCCAAGTAATTTCCAATAAATTTCAATAAATGGAAAGGATTTCAAATATTTTAAGGTATTTTCAAAGATTTCACGAAATTTTCAATATATTTCAATACATTGAAGGGATTCCAAAAAATTGTAGGATATTTTTAAAGGTTTTAAAACAAGTTTAATTAATTAAAATACATTGAAAGGATTTAAAGAGAATTTAAATACTGTAGAGTATTCCGGAACATTCCATGGTATTTTCAAAGATTTCAAGGAATTTTCAATAGATCTCAATAAATTTGAGGGATTTAAAAAAATTTTTTGGTATTTTTCAAGTTTTTTAGGAATTTTTAAAAGCTTTACAAAATTTTAAGGGATTCTCAAGAATTTAGAATAATTTAGGGTATTTCAAAAGAATACAAGGAATTTTCCATAAATTTCAATAAATGGAAAAGATTTTGAATGTTTTAAGGTACTTGAAAACATTTCACGACATTTTCAATATATTTAAACAAAATTTAAGGAATTTCAAAAAAGTGTAGGGTATTTTTGAAGTCTCTAAGTAATTTTTATTAGTTTCAAATGCATTGGAAGGATATAAAGGAAATTGAAATATTGTAGAGAATTTCAAAGTTTTCCAATGTATTTTCGGAGATTCTAAGGAATTTTGAAAAGCCTCACAAAATTGTAAGGGATTTGCTCGAATTTCGAAGGATTTGAAATATTGTAGAGTATTTTTTGAATGTCTAAAAAAATGTTAATAGATTTCAATAAAATGAAAGGATTTTGAATATTATATTTCGAGGTATTTTTAAAGTTTTCAAGGAATTTGCAAAAGGCTCAACAAATTTTAAGGGATTTTAAAAAATTTCAAAGGATTTGAAAAATTTCAGGGTGTTTTTGAAAATTCCAAGGAATTCTCAATAGATTTCAATGAATTCACAGGATTTCGAATATTATATTCTGAGGTATTTTTTTAAGTCTCCAAGGAATTTTCAAAAGCCTAAAAAAAGGAATTGAAATATTTAAAGTATTTTAAAAAAATCCAAGGAATTTTCAATAGATTTCAATTAACTGAAAGGATTTCAAATATTATATTTCAAGGTATTTTTACAGATTCTAAGGTGTTTTCAAAAGCCTCACAGAACTTCAAGGAATTGTAGAAGATTTCAAAGGATTAAAAATATTGTAGGGTACTTGAAAAAAATCCAAGGAATTTTCAGTAGATTTAAAAAAACTGGAATGATTTCAAATATTATATTTTGAGGTATTTTTAAAGTTTCCAAAGAATTTTTAAAAGCATTACAAATTTGAATTTTAAAACTCAAATTAAAGTTTCCAAGGAATTTTCAGAAGTATTACAAAATTGTAAGGGATTTGAAAATTGTATTTAATATAAAATTTTATGTGGATTTCAATAAATTGGAGAGATTTGAAATGATTTTTAAGATTTTAAGGCTTTTTTAAGATTCCAAGGAATTTTTAATAGTTTATAATAAAAATTAGAGGATTCCAAGAAATCGCAGGATATTCTTGAAGGTTTGAAGGAATTTTCAATAGATTTTTATACATTAAACGATTGAAAAGGGTATATAATATTAAATGGTATTTTAAATATTGCAGGGTATTTTCAAAGAATCCGAAAATTTTCATTAGATCTCAATAAAGCGAAGGGATTTATAAAATTTTTGGGGAGTTTTTAAAATTTCTAAGAAATTTTCAAAAATTTCAAGGGATTTCAAGGCATCGAAATATTTCCGGGTATTTCAAAATATTTCTAGTAATTTTCTATAGATTTTAATAAACTGAAACTATTTCAAATATTTTGAACTATTTTTAAAAATTCCAAGGAATTTGTAATAAATTTCAATCAATTGAAGTCATTTAAAAAAATTTGAGGTTATATTTGAAGATTCCAAGGAGTTTTGAAAAGTCTTACAAAATTGTCAGAGATTTCAAAAAATTTCAAAGGATTTGGAATATTTCAGGATATTTTAAAATATTCCAAAGAATTTTCAATAGATAATAATAATTTAAAGGGATTTCAAGAAAGGACGGAATATTTGTAATGATTCTAAGGCATTTTCAAAAGTTCCACAAAATTTCAACAAATTTTAAAAGATTTCGAAGGATTTGAAATATCTTAGGGTTTTTTCAAAGATGCTAAGAATTTTTCAATAAATTGAAAGAATTCCAAAAAATTTCAGAATAATTTCAAGTTTCAAGCAATTTTAAATAGATTTCAACAAATGAAAGGGATTTCAAAAAATTCTAGGGTACTCTGAAAGGTTTCAGGTGTTTTAAAGGCTCTCAAGGTATTCCAATAAATTTTCCGAAATTTCACAAAATATCATTATATTACATGGAATTTCACGGGTTTAATGTTGAAAAACATTAAAATGAAAGTAAAATATTACTTTTGGTTCATTTTAAATAATTTTAAATTTGTAAAATAAGGAGTAGATTGATTATTTATCGTTGAGCAACTAACTTCTTTCCTTGTAAATAACTTTTGGGTTACCGGATGAGATCAAATTGCTGTACGATTTTTTTGACCTTCCAAATCAGTTATTTTGGTCAAGGAAAGACACTTAAAATGTCATTGAATTTAGACATCTTCAAAAATATGCCATAATCTTTCATTGTTATTACTCAATTTGAATGAAAAAATTATATCTTTATACCATAAAATTGAAGAAAAAATGTTTTATTACCTGATGTCATAAAATTTGGTGGTGGTTAAAAAGTGATTATAACTCAAAAACTAAAATTGGAAACAATATAAAAGCTTCATGATCCAATTCTGCAATTAAATATAAATAAAAACTGTACGTAACAATTACATCCTAAGCTCGTAGTCAATCTTGAGTAAATTGTGAGAAAAATTTTAAGATATATTTTTCCGGCTGACATTCACTCATATTAATTCAACATAGCTTTGATACAGAATAAAGTGAAAATAATTCACAAATAGGATATAATTAGAGAAAATACGATCACCAAAACCTTGTGATTATGAAATCTATTTCTCTAAACACCGGTGTAATTTTTTTCACCCATATATATGCTCGCCAGGAAGAAATCAATTTGTATTTTCATTTCCATACAAAATAAAATAATAATTTTTATAGAGACAAATCACCGGAGTGCATGGAGTTTTATCAAAAATATGGTCCTGAAAATAATATTTTCTGTAATGAAACCGAATGTCCAGGGAGAAAAACTATATTGGTTAAAATTATATACCTGTGTTTCTTATCCCTCATTGATGTTAACAAATAATTGCTAATCTGTATTATTTTTTATATTGAAAAATGCAGAAAACACCTGGATCAGGCATAGGTATTGGTTTAACAGTTGAATTGGATGTTGAAGATAAACATTATTTAGCTTCAGTGAGAGATTTTGTAGGAGCCTCTATCATAGTACATGAAGCTATTGGCTATCCCGAAGCTGATATTCTGACTTCAATCATTCAACCGGATCAAGATACAAATATTGTACTGTCAGGCACAAAACTCGAAAGTCTCAGTGACTTATTGATGTTTTTACCGAGTGATAGAAAATGTGTCTTTTTAAGTGAAGTATGTTTGATTCTAGACTTTTTCCCGTGATAAGAATACAAATGACTTGGTTGAAAAAGTCAATGGGCACATAGTCCAAAAAATGGAGAGTGTTTGAGTTCCGGAGGGTTGAACTTTGATTCATTTTACCAAGCCTAGGCTCATATCTTAGGAACAGAAGATCACAGGAAAAAATGTTTTCTACAGAAGAGATTGCGCCCTGAAGAGGAAATTATAAAGACAAATTTTCTACGAAATTATTTCATTTTTGAGCTAAAAGGACCAATTTTCTAAAAAAAGTTGAATTTTCGACTTGAAAATATGATTTTATTTTTTAAAAGTTAATTTTCTACCAAATATTTGAATTATCAAATAAATAGTTCTTTAACAAAAAAAATTGAATTTACAACTGAAATGATGAATCTTCAAAAAAAAAAAAATCGGAAGTTGTTCAACTTTTAAGCAAGTAGTTCAACTTTCAAGCAAGTATTTGATTTTTCAGTAAAAAAAGATGAAGTCTCGAGAAAACATTTATTAGTGGATATTTTAAATTGAATTTAAATTTATTAAATTTTAAACATAGTTGCAATAAATAAAAATGGATAAATTTTCAATTAAGAATATTAATTATTTACCGAAAAAGAAGAATTTTTAATAAAATACATGAATTTTCAATCCAACCTTGTAATTTTCACCTATAAAAGATCAATTTTTAAATAAAAATATCTATTTTTAGCCGAAAATCGAATAGTTACGTTTTCAGTTTAAAAAATGAATTTTCATCAAAAAAACAAATTTTCAACAAAATAGTTCAATTTTCAAGCAAAGAGATAAATTTTTAACTAAAATTATCAATCTTTAACAACAACCAAAATAATTTGTAATAAATAGTTGAATTTTTAATCAACAAATAAGAAATGATTTGAACCCAGGACATTTATTTTCTACCAAAAAAGACGAAATTTCCCCAAACTTTTCAATCAACCAGTTGAATTTTCAACTAAAAAAATATAAATCTCTGAACAAAAAGTGCAATTATCAACTAGAAAAATAAATTCTCAATATAAAAATTAAATAGTTAAATTTCCAGTTAACTAAATTAATTTTCAACCTAAAGTGAAACGAATTTTCAATCAGAGATGAATCTTCAACCAAAAAAATGAATTTCTAATAAATTAGTTCAACTTTCAACCAACTACTTAAATTTTTAACCAAAGGAGATGAATTTCAAACTAAAAATATAATAGTAGAAATTTCAACATCAATAAAATTAACTTGTAACCAAAAGCAGTCGGATATTTTGATGGGTTCTATTAATCCAGTTTGCATTTAAGCGAAAAAACGAGAAAAGGGGAAAGTTTCTTGAAAACAGGGGGAAAAATGATTCTTTAAAACGTTGCAGGGCCATTTTTCGAAAAATTCGCAAATTTTTCTAAAATTTACTATCAGGAAACGTACCAAACGTTACCAACCGTAGATTTTGGTGCGACCCCCTCCCTAGCGGCCCGCGTGACCGTTTCGTTCACGCGGCCCGCTAGGGCATATTTTCATCATTTTCACATTTATTCACCATTTGTTTTTTTTTTTTTTACAGGAGTTGAATTTGGACCTTCTCGTGAAGGATGAACCGATTGATTGGGATGAGTCGATGGATCCTTCGGATTCACTCACGATCGATCATGACATTGACATTAAGCCTGTGAGTCTTGCCTTAAATTTCAAATAGTTCGAAGGGATATTCCCAAAACATTTTGGATAATCTGAGGTCTAAAATTTCAAAAGAAAATTAGTCTCACGACTTTTTTTTTCCTAATTCCAGGAAATCGTACACAGTGCGGACGAGGATGGAGATATCGAAGAAGAGGAATATACACCACTAACATGTGATATGTGCAGCCAGACTTTCAACCGACCTTCCGATTGGGTTCGACACATAGAATTCACACACGCCGACATGACAGAAAATCGAAGAAAAAGGCGAAAGGTACTTCAGCATCACACAAAGCTTGAACCCTTCTGCCCAAGCGGACCGCGTGACGGTTCCATTTACTGGACACGCTAGGGCATATTTTCATCATTTTTCGTATTTATTCACAATTTCACATAGAACTCAACACTCTTTTGATCTTTTTACACATTTATATTTATTTATATTTATTCATGTGTTGCTAATTTAAGAATTAAAATCTGTGCGATAACACATAAATAAAAATAAATAACTATACATGTTCAAAAATATCAAAAGAGTGTTGAGTTCTATGTGAAACTGTGAATAAATATGGAAAAGGATGAAAATATTTCCTAGCGGACCAACTGAGCGGAATGGTCACGTTACGGTCATGCAATTGCGTAACTGTTTTGTTCACTGGGCACGCTAGGGCATATTTTCATCCTTTTTTGCATTTATTTACAAATTTTCATAAAACTTAACACTCTTTTTATCGTTTTACTCGTTTTTATTTATTCATATTTATTCATATGTTGATAAATTAAAAATTAAAATCTGTGCGGAAACACATAATTACAAATAAATATAAATTTTCGAAAGTATCAAAAGAGTGTTGAGTTATATCTGAAGTTGTGAATAAATATCAAAGAGGATGAAAATATGCCCTAGCGGGCCCAGTGTACGGAATGGTCACGCCATTGCGTAACCGTTCCATTCACGAGGTACGCTAGGGCAGGGTGACGTCACAGTTATACCCCTCGCCCACACTTTCAACAAAAAAATTTGTTCTTGGATTTCATTTGATGAGCGACTAAAATATAACACAAAACATACAAAAATAATATTTTAATAGACTTCGCAGCCCAAAATTTTGGTCTCAAACAGGTTGAATTTGCAACAAAACAAAACAAAATAATTTTAGACCAAACGCAGTTGCATTCACATCCAAATAATTGAATTTTCCACCTATATAGACGATAGTTGAATCTTCAAGCCAAATGATTAATTTTTTAGAAGATATTGGAATTTTTTACCCAGAACTTTTCTATCAAAAAAGATGAATTTTTAATCCAAAAAGACGAAATTGATCTATTTTAACCAAATAGATTAATCTTTAACCTAAACAATTCATTTTTCACAAAGTAGTTTAACTTTCAACCAAATAGTGAAATTTCGAACTAGAAAAGATGAACTCTCAACAAAAAATATAATAGTTGATATTTCAAACCAAAAAGTTTTCAATTTAAAATCCAAAGTAGTTGAATTCAACCAAAAAAGACGGATTTTCAACAAATTAGTTGAATCCTCAACCAAAACAGATTCATTTTTAACCAAAAAGTTGCATTCTTAACGAAAAAAGATAAAAATTTTACCAAAAGAGATGAATTTTCAAGGAGAAAGTTGAATTTCTAATCCAAAAAGATGATTTTTCGACAAAACAGTTGAATTTTCATCTCTCAAATGTGAATTATGAAGGAAAAACTTAATTTTCAACCAAATAGTTGAATATTAAAGTGAAAACGATGATATTTAAAAAAAATAAAACAAATAAATTTGTAATAAAAAAATTAGTTTTAACCTAAAAGATGAATTTTCAACAAAAAGGTAAAGTAAAGAAGATGAATTGTCTACAAAGCAATAGAATTTTCATCCCTAAAATATGAATTTTCAATCAAAAAGTTAATTTTGAACCAAATAGTTAAATTTAAAATTTAAAAAAGATCCATTTTCAATAAAAAAGAGTAATTAAATTTGCTGTTGAAAAAATTGATTGAAAAAAAAAGAATTTTCAACAAAATTATTAAATTTTCAACTAAGGAGATGGATTCTCAACTAAAGGAACGAATTTTCCACAAATTAATTCAATTTTTAACCAACAAGTTAAATTTGTGATCAGGAAAATTAATTTTCTACCAAAAATGCCAAATTTACAACAAAATGTATAATTTTTCATCCTAATTTTTGAGTTCAGCCCTAAAATATAAATTTTCAACAAATAGGTAATGGTTTACCAAATTTTTGAATTTTAAACTAAAAGCTATCAATTTTTAACAAAAATGGATTAGTTAAATTTGTAGTAGAAGAAATTGATTTTCAAAAAAAGAATACAACTAATTTTCAACAAAATAGTTAAATTTTCAACAACAAAAGTAGTTCAATTTTGGACCGAACAGTTCAATTTGTTATCAAGAAGATTAATTTCTTACCACAAAAGACAAATTTATAACAAAGTATATAAGTTTTCAACCAAATTGTTGAATTTTCAACCAATAATGGAATAGTTAAATTTTTAGATAAAAAAATTAATTTCGAATTAGAAAATAATGAATTTTCAACAAAATCTATCAATCTTCAACCAATAAAATGAGTGTTTAACAAAGTAATTAAACTTTTAAGCAAGTAGTTGAATTTTTCAAAAAAGACGAATTCTCAAGGAAAAAATTAATGCATAGTTGAATTTTAAACTAAAATCGATCAATTTTTAACCAAAACTAGAATAGTTAAATTCTCAGTTGAAAAAAGTAATTTCCAATTTAAAAGGAAACGAATTTTCAACAAGAAATTGGATTTTGAATCCAAAAAGACGAATTTTCTACAAAACAGTTGAATTTTCATCTCGAAAATATGAATTTTCAAGAAAAATGTTAATTTTCAAGAAAAATGTTAATTTTCAACCAAATAGTTGAATCTTAAACTAAAAACGATGAATTTTCAACCAAAAATGAAATGGGTAAATTTTCAAATGAAAAAAAAAAAATTATTTTCAATCAAAAGATGAATTTTCAACAAGAAAGTTGAATTCTGAAGATAAAAAGATGAATTTTCTGCAAAACAGTAGAATTTTCAGCCCTGATATATGAATTTTCAACGAAAAAAAAAGAATGAATTTTAAAAAAAATAGTTAGATTTTCAACTAAAAACTGGATCTTCAAATAATAAAACGAATTTTTCACAAAGTAGTTCAATTTTAACCAAGCAGTTCAATTTTTAATCAAGAAGATTAATTTCTTACAAACAAACAAAAAATTAAAAACAAAATGTAGAAGTTTTCAACCAAATTGTTGAATTTTCAACTAAAAACGATTCCTTTTCCACCAATAATGGTATAGTTACATTTTTAGGTAAAACAATTAATTTTGAATCAGAAAAGAACGAATTTTCAACAAAAAAGATCAATCTTCAACCAATAAAATGAGTTTTTAACAAATTAATTCAACTTTGAACCAATCAGTTAAATTTTCAACAAAAAAATACGAAATCTGAATGAAAAAGTTAAAAGTTGAATTTTCAACTAGAAACGATCAATTTTTAGCCAAAAATAGAATAGCTAAATTCTCCGTTAAAAAAATTAATTTTCAATTAAAGAAAAACAAATGTTCAACAAAAATTTGAATTTTTAATCCAAAAAGACGAATTTCCTACAAAACAGTTGAATTTTCATCTCGAAAATATTCATTTTCAAGAAAAATGTTGATTTTCAACCAAATAGTTTAATCTTAAACTAAAAACGATGAATTTTCAACCAAAAATGAAATAGGTACATTTTCAATTGAAAAATAAATTATTTTGAATTTTTTCGTCAAAAAGATTATTTTTCTGCAAAACAGTAGAATCTTCAGGCCTAAAATATGAATCTTCAACGAAAAAAAAGAACGAATTTTGAACAAAATAATTATAATTTGCAACTAAAAAGCTGGATCTTCAAATAATAAAACGAATTTTCCACAAGGTGGTTCAATTTTAACAAAGCAGTTCAATTTGTAATCAAGAAGATTAACGTCTTACAAAAAAAAAGAGAAAAAAAAATCTTCAACAGAAAAACAAGGATTCTCAATAGAAAATTTATTGTTAAATTGTCAACTAAAAACGATCAATTTTGAACCAAAACCACAATAGTAGACTTTTAAATTAAAAAGAATTAACTTTCAACGAAAAATAGTTGGATTTTGTTCTTGGCTTCTCTAATTCTATTTTATTCTATTCACTTCGCATTTAAGCAAACAAAATTAGAAAAAGAGGAATTTTCTTGAAAAGAAGAGAAAAAAAAGACTAATTCTTTTAAAAAAGAGTTAACGAGTGTATGGTGTCACATTCTGCGTTAACCCCTACCCCCTGCGTCACAAATCGTCCCAAAACGTGTTAAAAACCTCCCCCCCCCCTGTATGTGTGACGTAGTTTTTGAATTAGCAAAAGCATTCTTAAGTCTTGGTATCAAAGGGATTATTTTTATATCCAAATTCCTTTTTGTTTAAGGGTGACGCTGAGGATGACAGCAAGGATTTTCCTCCCCTGAAATGCGACCTCTGTGGGAACATGTACCCAACGCCACAGGAATGGGTCCGGCATATTCAAACTGAACACACCGAAGAGCAATTAGCATTGATGAACAATTCCGCACCTCCTAAACCTAAGAGAATCCACAGTCATCAAAAGCTCTGTAATATTTGTCAGAAAGTATTCCCCAGTCACGCATCCATGGTCATCCATCAGAGAACGCACACAGGAGAGAGGCCCTTTCTCTGTTCGTATTGTAAAAAAGGTTTCAATGTAAAAAGCAATTTGTTGAGGCACTTGAGGACGCTGCATGACAAATTCGTTCATCCGAGTTTATACGGGAGCAATGGAAACAAGAATTCTTAAGTCGCATCTGTAATATTTTTAAATAGTTCAGTTTTGAAGGTAAAACAAAGCTCAAAAAAGGCAGTGATGATCTGTGAAGTTTCTCGTCGGTAAAAAGGCGATTTTAACGAAATTTCACTGAGGGTTGTTGGATATTTGGATGATGAAACTTGAAAAAAAAAAATTTGGGCCCCAGCGGACCGCGTGACCGTTCCGTTCACTGCGCCCGCTAGGGTGTATTTATATCCTTTTTCACATTTATTCCCAATTTCTCATAAAACTAAACACTCTTTTTATCTTTTTGCATATTTATATTTATGTACTTGTATTTATTCATGCGTTAAAAATTTAAGAATTAAGAGTGAAAAGATTTTTAAAAAAGTGTGGAGTTCTATCTGAAGTTGTGAATAAATATCAAAGTGGATGAAAATATGCCCTAGCGGGCCCAGTAGGCGGAATATTTACTATGTGGGTCACTTTACGGTCACGCAATTGCGTTACCCTTCCGTTCACAAAATCCGCTAGGGCATCTTCAGTTTCAAATATGTTGGCGTGTTTGTAAATCTTTCAGGATTGAATTGCGTACCCTCCCTTTTATGACTTTCAAATTTCAATTTTTTGCGACAGGAATTGTTCAGAGGTTGAAACTTGCTAGTTTTCCCTAGCGGATCGCGTGAACCGCGCGTCATTTCCATAATATCACAATAAAATAAATAAAAGCAACGAAATAAATATTTAAATTATTGTTTTTGAAATTTTTAATAAATTTTATATTTTAATATTTAAATTTTTTTGTTCATCGTACACTGAAAAATAATATTTTTAAATATGAAAATATAAAATTTATAAAAAATGTTAAAGTAGAATTGTAATTACAACAATTCACATGTTTATTATATTTTGTTATTCATTTTGTTGTGATATTACAGAAATTTCACTATGTGGTCACTGTACGGTCACCCGGTACGCTAGGGTTTACTAAGACAAAATGAAGGGATAGAATATACCAGGGATAACCTGGGAGATAGATGAGATCGAATGGGATATCCCGTTATGTACTATTGCTCAACACTCTTTTTATCTTTTTGCACATTTATAATTATTTATTTCATAATTGGTTACCACCCCACTCATGGATGGTGGCGTTCCCGTTTCAAATCCGGACTGAGGCCGATTTTTTCTCATTCTTCAAAAATTATTTTTCCGAAATAATCTTTTTAACATATTAATAAATATAAATGTGTAAAAAGACAAAAAATGTATTTAGTTCCGTTTACGCGGTCCGCTAGGGATTTCCGATATCAGTAATTTTTCCAATTTCAGAACGCCTATTGCAAATAGTTCGAAAGAAATATGTATTTAAAAAATGTAACCTAAATCTTCATATTCAAGAAGATCAAATGTAAAATGTATCAAAAGATTAAGTAGAAAATCAGATGAAAAATATTTTTGCCATTTGGAAAGCCAACTTCTCTCACAAGCGCTTCATTCTGTCTTAGGGAACCCCTAGCGTACCGAGTGACCGTCAAGTGACCACGCAGTACGATGAATAAAAAATCTTAATATTAAAATATAAAATGTATAAAAAAATGTCAACGTAGAATTATTATTGCGACAGTTTAAATCTTTATTTTATTCCGTTCACCCGATCCGCTAGGGAATAACGTTGCATGGTGGCCGAACCACCGAACTAAAAAAAGGCGCGCTGTTCAAATTCAAAACTAAAAATATAATCCTTAATTATTTTAATGAATTGTTTCCGAAGGGATTTCTTACCAACCATATTCGAAAGTATCCCAACTATTCAGCACCCAAATATTCAACTCCTCGGTGGAAAAAATCTGTAAAAAGCGAGGTCTAACTCGAAAACGAAATCCGAATCTAGTTTAGTCTCAAGCCATGGTATTGTTTCATTTTAATTTATTTATTATTTCCAGTTATTACCTCATTTGGAACCAAGTTTCAATCTAGGGAGTTGAACTCCCTTGAAAACATTCTAAACTGAAAATACCAGGGCTTAAAACAAAAGAGGCTGAAATGTATTGCCAAAGCGTCTTCTTCAGGAAATACCTCTAGATACCAAAAAAAGTTTTTATTTATTCCGAGTAGCATTTTCAGTAAGTGATTTTGACTGTAAAAGAGGACAGGTTCTTTACAAAAGAAAAGTACTTCACGTGCGTGTAAAATAGAGTCTGAGTAATCGAAGATTAACTTTTCTTAGTGTACGAAAATCCAAATTACGGAGGCGTAATTTACTTGTATACTTCTTAGGCTGTTCCATCCGTGGTAGCCCCACTTATTCCCGCAGTTCATAAGCTAATTATGTATTTTTATATTAAAGTAGCTTTACACTTAGGTTAAGAGCCTATAGATATATTAAATATATATATGAAACTATATATATATAAGAGTTATATAACCTTGGAGCACTCGGTATTTCTGTCCTCCAACTTCAATCGCATAAAACTCGGTTAATATTTTATTTATTATTATTCTGTCTAATCGCTAGTTCTAAGCTCCATCTCCAAATTTATAAAAAAGTCCTTGTCGACTAAAAATATTGACTATTTTTTAAGTTATTAAGGCTTAAATTTGCGAAGTGGGTGAGAAATTTTACGCGAGTGCTCTAAAGAAATGTGCATTGCGCATCCGAATCTTCGAGATTGAATCTTTACTATGCAGCATTCGAGTTCTAAAAGTAAAAAGGATTGGTCTGATTCCCTTTTAGAATTCATTTTTAATTTATAAGTTTTCAATCATTGTACTTTCAATAAAGTTAAGAATTTGAGTTATAGTTTTCTTATTGTCTCGACTTACTATTATTAGCTTAGGCGAATTAAGCAATAAAAATCCTCTCTCTTTTGAACTCTGTGCAGCACAAATATGCGAACAATCAACAAAAAAGCAATCTACTTTTCGAGTTTATTCAATAAGTGAATTTCATATCTCTACAAATTAGAGGTTAGGAGCAAAGAGATGGCTGTTGGTAGCACTGAGAATGCTTCAAATCGCGCAATCGGATTGGTCAAAATCCTCGATGGCGGATTTTACTGCTCATTGTTGCCAATTGAATTTTTCATATATTCAAACGTAAGTAGAACATAAAAAATTTTTGTTTTAAAGTTATTTCGAAAAGCAGAAGCTTTTTTTGATGAATTGGCGCGAACATTTTGAATTTTTAATTAGGATAGGTTGCAAGAATGAAGCATATTCGGAATTCATCAACAAACATTTGCAAATATATTCGGTTTTTCTTCTTAAAAAGGCGATTATTATCAAAATAGTCACAGAAATCTAATGAGAGCGAGGGAGAGATTGTAAAAATAATTTTTAAAAAGAGGTGAGAACGTTTTTTCTCTTAATCGTCATGATTGTGTCATCTTGCTACAAAAGTTAGTAGCAATTCGACGTTGCGCTAATACTGTGACGAGCCAAATACCTTTTGAATGTAAAATTTAAATATATCGACTTCGAACTATCAAATAATTGAATTATTTTTAAATTTTACCTTCCTTTTTATTAAAAAAAAAAAAATAAAGAAGTTGGTGTTTCAAAAAAGATAAATTTGCAACCAAAAATAGAATAATTATATTTTCAACTAGAAAAAAAAAATTTTTCACGAAAACAAAAACGAATTTTCAACAAAATAGTTAAATATTTAAGCGAGACAAAGCAAATTTTTAACAAAATACATGGATTTTCAAACAAATAGATGAATTTTCAATTTTTACAATCAAAAATGGGATATTTGAATTTTTAACTAAAAAATAAATATTTTCAACCAAATAGTTAAATTTTCAACTTAGAAGGATCAATTTTCTACCAAAAATGGGTTAGTTCAATTTTCAGTTTAAAAATTAATTTTCAACCAAATAGTTGAATTTTCAATTTTTACAATCAAAAATGGGATAGCTTAATTTTTAACAAAAAAATAAATATTTTCAACCAAATAGTTAAATTTTCAACTTAAAATGATACATTATCTACCAAAAATGGGATAGTTCAATTTTCAGTTAAAAAATTAATTTTCAACCAAAAAATACGAATTTTCAACCAAATAGTTGAATTCTCAACCAAAAAGATGATTTTTTAATGAAAAGGATTAATATTCTAACAAAAAAGACCAATTTTCAACAGAATACATGAATTTTCTACCAAATAGTAGTTGAATTTTCAAATAAAAAATATGAATTTACGATCAAAAATAGAATAGTTGAATTTTTAACTAAAAAATAAAATTTTGCTACCAAATAGTTGAATTTTAAAATTCAAAGAATAAAATTTCTACCAAAAATGAAATAGTTCTATTTTCAGTTCAAAAATTAATTTTCAACCAAAAAATACGTATTTTTAACCAAATAGTTGAATCCTTAACCAAAAGGATGAATTTTAAACTAAAAAGATTATTTTTCTAACAAAAGAGACAAAGGACCCCGCACACAATATATGAGAAAATGTCTTTCGGTGGATTTTGCTAGAATTTTGTAATATTGTAGGTTACAAGGGGCCAATAAAATATCCTTAATTTTTTTTTCAACGACAGTTTCAGCGATATATGACGCTAAGCGCTCAAAATCAGTGCAGATGATATACAGTCGAACTTTGGATTTAACGTCCTCGGATTTATCGTTTCCGAGAATTGACGGGTGTGCGAAGTTCACGAAGGCGTGACAAAACAGGAACTGTTTACGTTCGGAGTTGAGCTAAATCCAGTTCAGTCGGGGTAGGTCAGGTCCAAGGACAGCCCCAAAATTGACGTTAAATCCGAGTTCGATTGTATCTGCATAGCACTGAGAGCAAAAACAACGACAAAATAAGAATCACACATTAAAATGTGGTCGACATTACGTCCGCTTATCCCGATAACTCCCACAGCGTGCTTCTCGCAACAGCTGAACGCTAAGCGCTCAATATTTTGCATCAACTGCAACACTCACAGCTTGAGAAAAACAGCGGTGGTAAAATAATGACAGCATCAAGTGCGGTCATAACAATCATAATAATCATCCGCTTCGCGCCACGTCAGAACGCGAAGCGCTCAATATTTTCAATGAATTGCAACACTCACAGTTTGAGGGCATCAGTGGTTCTCAAATGAGGTCAGTATCAAGTGCTATTGTGCCAGTCATAGATATCGTCGGATTCCAGCAACGCTCGAAGGCTAAGCGCTCAATATTTTGAATTAACTGCAACACTCATAGTTTGAGGGCAGCGACAGTGCTAAAATAAGGTGAGTATCGAATGCGGTTATGCCAATTATATAACTCGTTCGCTTCTTGCAAAAATTTAGAACGCGAAGCGCTCAATATTTCCAAATAATTGCAACACTAACAGTTTGAGGGCACCAGTGGTTCTCAAATGAGGCCAGTATCAAGTGATATTGTGCCAACCATAAATATCGTCAACTTCCAGCAACGTCAGAACGCGAAGCGCTCAATATTTTCAATGAATTGCAACACTCACAGTTTGAGGGCACCAGTGGTTCTCAAATGAGGTCAGTATCAAGTGCTATTGTGCCAGTCATAGATATCGTCGACTTCCAGCAACGCTCGAACGCTAAGCGCTCAATATTTTGAATTAACTGCAACACTCATAGTTTGAGGGCAGCGACAGTGCTAAAATAAGGTGAGTGTCGAATGCGGTTATGCCAATTATATAAATCGTTCGCTTCTTGCAAAAATTTAGAACGCAAAGCGCTCAATATTTAGCATCAACTGCAACACTCACAGCTTGAGAAAAACAGCGGTGGTAAAATAATGACAGCATCAAGTGCGGTCATAACAATCATATTAATCATCCGCTTCACGCCACGTCAGAACGCGAAGCGCTCAATATTTCCAAATAATTGCAACACTCACAGTTTGAGAGCACCAGTGGTTATCAAATAAGGTCAGTATCAAGTGCTATTGTGCCAGTCATATATATCGTCCACTAAAAGCAACGTTCGAACGCTAAGCGCTCAATATTTTGAATTAACTGCAACACTCATAGTTTGAGGGCAGCGACAGTTCTAAAATAAGGTGAGTGTCGAATGCGGTTATGCCAATTATATAAATCGTTCGCTTCTTGCAAAAATTTAGAACGCGAAGCGCTCAATATTTCCAAATAATTGCAACACTCACAGTTTGAGGGCACTAGTGGTTCTCAACTAAGGTCAGTATCAAGTGCTCTTGTGCCGAACGTATATATCTACTTCAATTAATCTAATTTGTAGAAAATTCAACAATTTTGTTAAGAAGATATTTTTTTGGTTGAAGATTTATCATTTTAGTTGAAATCCATCTCTTTGGTTGAAAATGTAACTACTTTGTTTATCATCTCTTTGGTTGAAAATTAGTGTTTTTTTTATTAAAAATTAATTTTTGGAATTAAAAATTAAACAACTTTATTTTTGGTGAACAATTTCATTTTTTTTCAGTTGAAAATTCATGAATTTGGTTGAAATTTCATTTTTTGGTAGAAAATTAAGATTCTTGTTTCGAAATTTATTTTTTTGACTGAAAACTGAACTATTTTGTTGAAATTCCAAGTATTTGGTTAAAAATACGTGCATTTGGTTAAAAATTCATTTTTCTCGGTTAAGAAGTAATTCAAAAGTCAACTGTTTTGTGGAAAATTCGTTTTTTGTTTGGTTCAGGATTCAACTATATGGTTGAAAATTCGTCCTTTTTGGTTGAAGATTTATCATTTTAGTTAAAAATTCATCTTTTTGGTTGATGAATCATCTCTTTGGTTCAAAATTTAACTCTTTTGTTGAAAATTAGTTTTTTAACTGAAAATTAAAATATTCCATTTTTCATTTTAAATTTATCTCTTTTAATTGAAAATTCAACAATTGTGTTAAAAAGACATTTTTTTAGTTGAAGATTATTCATTTCAGTTGTAATTCATCTCTTTGGTTGAAAATGTAACTACATATTTCGTTTTTCATCTCTTTGTTTTTTTTTTGTTTTGTTAAAAATAAATTTTTTGAATTAAAAATTAAACAATTTTATTTTTGGCGAAAATTTGTCTTTCTCGGTTAAATATTCATGAAATCTCCAACCAAAAATAAATTTTCTACCAAGAAGATTTATATTCTACCAAAAAGACGAATTTTCAACAAAGTGCATGCATTTTTGACCAAATTTTTGAATTTGAAAGACAAAAAGAAGAATTTACAAACAGATGAATTTTCAACAAGAAAGTTAATTGTCTATCAATTAGTTATATTTTCAACTAAATACTTTAATTTTCTATCAAGTTCTTGAATGTTGAAGTTAAAAAAACAAAACAATTTACTTTTGAATTAATTTTATATAAATAAAAAAAACAGTTCTTAACCAAATGCATCTATTTTCGACAACATAGTTAAATTTTCAATTAAAAGAGGTAGATTTAAAATAAAAAATCGAATATTTTAATTTTCAGTTAAAAAAAACGAATTTTCAACAAAATAGTTCAATTTTGAACCAAAGAGATGATTCTGAAACCAAAAAAGACGAATTTTGAACCAAATAGTTGAATCTTCAACCAAAAAAAAAAAACGAATTTTCCACAAAACAGTTGACTTTTGAATTAATTTTTAACAGAAAAAAAAAGAATTTTTAACCAAATGCATGTATTTTCAACCAAATACTTGAAATTTCAACAAAATAGTTCAGTTTATAATCAAAAATATGAATTTCAAATCAAGAATCTTAATTTTCAACCAAAAAATAAAATGTCAACAAAATTCATGAATTTTCAACTGAGAAAGACAAATGTTCGCCAAAAATGAAATAGTTTAATTTTTTATTCAAAAAATTAATTTTTAACAAAAAAAGAACACTAATTGTCAATCAAAGAGATGAAAAACAAAATAGAAAATTTTTAACCAAAGAGATGAATTTCGACCAAAATGATAGATCTTCAACCAAAAAATGTCTTTTTAACAAAATTGTTAAATTGATGCTTCAACCAAAAAGATGTATTTTCAACTTAAGTGATAAATCCTCAACCAAAAAAGACGAATTTTCAACCAAATAGTTGAAATTCAAAAAAAAAAAAACCAATTTTCCACAAAACAGTTGACTTTTGAATTACTTTTTAATCGAAAAAAAATAAATAAATTTTCAACCAAATGCATGTATTTTTAACCAAATACTTGAAATTTCAACAAAATTGTTTATATTTTTCAGTTTTCAATCAAAAAGATGAATTTCGAAACAAGAATCTTAATTTTCTACCAAAAAAATGAAATTTCAACAAAATTCAGAAATTTTCAACTGAGAAAGACAAATGTTCGTCAAAAATGAAATTGTTTAATATTTAACCAACAAAAAAACAATAATTTTCAACCAAGGAGATGAAAAACAAAATAATTATATTTTCAACCAAAGAGATGAATTTCAACTAAAATGATAAATCTTCAACCAAAAAAATATCTTCTTAACCAAATCGTTGAATTTTCTACAAAGCAGATTAATTTTTAATAAAAAAAAAAAAAACGAATTTCTAACTAAAGTGATGATTTTTCAACTTTAAAAGATGAATTTTCCACCAAAAATGGAATAGTACAGTTTTCAGTTTAAAAAATTATTTGCAATCAAGAAACAACGATTTTTTAACGAAATAGTTAAATGTTTCACCAAAGAAATGAATTTCAACTAAAATGATAATCTTCAACCAAAAAATTTCTTCTCAATAAAATATTCTTTAATTTTAGATTAATTTTTACCAACAAAAAAATTATTTTTCAAGCAAAGAGATGAATTTTCAACAAAATAGTTACATTTTTAACCAAGAGATGAATTCAACTAAAATAATAATTCAATAAAAAAAAAAAATTTCTTCTTAAAAAAATTGTTGAATTTTCTACAAAGTATATTAATTTTTAACCAAAAAGAGGTAACTTCGCAATGAAAGATTTAATAGAAGATATTACAACCCAGATTTCAATTTTATATTAAAAACAGTTGAATTCAACTAAAAAAGACGAATTTTTAACCAAATAGTTAAATCCTCAACCAAAAAGACGAATTTTCCACAAAACAGTTGACGTTTAAATTAATTTTCTACCGAAAAAACCGAATTTTTAACAAAATGCATATATTTTCAATAAAATAGTTCAGTTTTTAATCAAACAGAGTAAAATTCTCAACTAAAAATGCAATAATTAAGTTATCAGTTAAGAAAATTAATTTTGAATGAAAAAAATCAAATTTTCAACCAAAATGTTTGGAAACTATTTGGACAAGTGTATTACTGTATGTTACTTATATTATAGGTGGATTACCCTGGATTACAAGTGGATTACTTCGACTACCTGAATTACTCGGAATTATCTGGATTACAAGTCAGTTACTCTAGATTACTTTGGATTACAATAAGTGTATTTCCATGGATTATAGCTGGATTACTCTGGATTAAAAGTGGATTACATGCGTTGCTCTGAATGAACTGGAGCACAAATGGATTACTTTATGAATTACTGCGGATTAAAAATGGTTAACTCCAGACTAGGATTAAAAGTGGATTGCTCCATTTTACAAATGGATTACGATGGATTAGATCTGAATTACTTTCGAAAACAAGTATGTATTACTATCTGTATTACAAGCGGACTAATACTTCGTTTAACAAGTGGATCACAAGTGGATTATGCTGGATTACAAGTGGATTATCCTGGGTTAAATAGCATTGTAAGTGGATTGCTCTAAACTCCAACTGCATTACTATAGATTTCATATGGATTACTGTGAGTTACAAGTGGATTACCTCAGATTACAAGTGGATTACGTCGCATTACAAGTGGATTATCTTGGATTAAAACTTGATTGCTCCAGATTAGAACTTAATGATAAGTGGATCGCTTCGAATTACAAGTGCAGACTCTGTTTACAAGTGGATTACTTCAGATTGCAAGTGGATTACTCTGGATTACCGCGGTTTAGAACTGGATTGCTCCAAATTAGAAATAGATTACTCTCGATCACAAGCTCTCTTTATTACACGTGGATTAGTCCATATTAAAAGTGGATTATAACTAGATTTCTCGAGTTTAGAACTCAATTAACCTTGATTAAAGTGGATTGCTCCTCCTTACAAGTGGATTACTCTAGATTATGACGGATTAGAACTGGATTACTTTTGATTACAAGTGTATTTCTGCGTATTACAAGTGGACTATTACTTCGTTTAACAAGTGGATCACAAGTGGATTATGCTGGATTACAAGTGGATTATCCTGGGTTAAATAGCATTGTA
>JAABKJ010000755.1:75777557-75950128 GCA_011634705.1 Andricus grossulariae
TCCAGGCAAAGTTTAGGACGAGTTCGCTAACAATTATGAAAGCAAAAAAAAATTGAAACTTCTACTGACCACTAGGGTAAGAGCGCATTTAATTTTGGGCATTTGCACCAGAATCGTGAAACCTATTAACAAAAAAACAAAAAACAAAAAACTATAACCAAAATACGATTGTCTAATTTGAAAAAAAATCAATTGTCTATTCCTTATTGCAGAGTTGAGTTCACAGACTTCAAACCATGTTCGTGATATTCTTGGTTCCGGAGCTTCTTATTCTCCTGAAAGACATCATTCTCATGAAAGGTCTTTTTCAACTGCTGAGACTCATCTTCGTGACAGGTCCAGGTCACCTTCTGCCTGTAACCATCCTGTACGTCTATATAAACTGACAGTTGAACAGCTCAGATCTGCTCGGCTTATACCAAACACAAATCCGAACCGGCGCTTCGAAATTCGAAGTTACGCTTTTCCTCGCAGTAAACCAGTTCATTTAAGAGGTCAACATAAGTCTTTCGAGGCCATTCCAACCGAAGAACAATTTGTGTTATGCACGTCCAATGGGGACGTCTTTGCAATATTGGATAAAAGGCATACAATGCTTCGTGGAATATATACAATGAAAGGTCACTCTGGATATCGGACTGAAAAACGGGTGAAATATAACATGGACAGCGGCGCGATTAAAGAAATGACCACTGGAGAAACCAAGGAATCTCCATTAGGCACTCGGGCACCAATCGCGAAGAATTTCAGAACAGTCCTTGTGAATGACTCGTTTCCACAACTGATCAGATTTCCAATACTGAACAGGTCTGAAAGTTAGATTCCACAAAATTTTCGATTTCCCTGGAATGCTAAAAAAAGTACAAAGTTGTATTGTATAGCAGAAATTACCCATATCGGTTGAATCAAATAAAATGTGACTTTAACATATTTTGAAACGCTCAAAAAAATTATATTTCTGACTTTTTCTGACTATTCTCACTATCTCTTATAAAAAGTGGTTTGAACTTTTTCTATACAATCTAAATACATGAGACTCCATATGTGCGCACCATACATTAAAACGCAGGATACAAGACTATTCAAAATTTGAACAATAGGGTTGCATGATTTGAGTTTTAATCTGTGAATCAGAGAAATCGTTGCTCCTGCAGCGAGGTTAAATTTACGAACAGCTTTATCTTTTGCCCCGATTAAAAGTACAGATTGGGTGAATAGGGTGCCCAGGCAGATATAACTTTTAACAATATCAATCTCGGAGGTTGCGTACATAAGAGGTGGGTATTTTTTGCTATGACCATGACCTCCCTTTCTGTAGATTACTATTTTTGTTTGTTCTATGTTGACTTCGAGCTCATTCATCCTACAGTAATCCAACAATCCTTCAAGAATCTTACGCATTCCAACTAAGGAGTCCGCAAAGAAAGCCATGTCGTCGGCGTAAGCTAAGAGCCTTATTTCCAACAAATGGTCTATTAATACACCTCTGATACCTATGGCATACATAAATTCTTTTAAATTAGCAATTCAATATTTAAACATCGTTGGACTTAGAACCTCCCCCTGCATGACTCCTTTCGTTACATTTACTGATCCGAAAACGCCCTTATTTCCCTTGATCGCTATATTAGCATTAGAGTAGAAATCTATTACCAATATAATGAATTTTGACCCGCAACCTTTCGAGTATAATTTGTTCCATAAGATATTATGACTAGCTGATGGAAAGGCTGATTTGAAATCAACATAAAGCACAAAAAGTTTGCCTCCGTTCAGTCTCAGATGATTTTGAATCATTGCGTCAGGGTAAAGATCTGATCCGTGCAACCTCCCCCCTCCTAAATCCTGCCTGCCACTCTGGGAGGAGTTGCAGTTAACTAAGGCAATAGGGCAGTAGTTAGCAGGATCAGTGACATCCCCTTTCTTGTGTATCATTCTAAGAGTTTAAGTAACGGATCAGATTGTTGGGCAAATTTAAAAAAAAATCACAGCTAATACCATCCATACCAGGGGTAAGTAATAATTTGGATCCCGGACTGAATAGAGAGATTTCAAGTACTGTTCCCATATGTTGAAGTCTATATCATCATTATACGAAGGTTTGAAATTATAGATATTTACTAATTTCCAGAACTATTTAGAGTCGATTGCATTCGCGAGAGAACCTAATAAGGAATTTTTATAATCTTCCTTCTTGGAATTCAATAATGTTATATGTACTTTTTTATAGTTCGTGTAAATCGGCACAATATCAAGATTGAATTCTTATTGCTGGAATTTCTTGAGTAAGTCTTTCAGCTCTCTTTTACTTTTTCTACATTGTGTATCAAACCATGGCTTCAATATTTCGTGGGTACTTATTAATTTCTTTAAATTCACCAGCAAAGTTATTATTCTACTTACAAAAAGGGGTACTCGAACATATCACATAATTTGAAGTCGAGTGATCTGATAACTTCAAAGCTATAGGAAAGTGATTCGATCGAGTTGGAACTTTCAGCTCTTGGAAACCCTCAATTGACTGAATTCCCACACTATTAGACAAGGCAAAATCTATAATTGAAGAACTTTTTTCTCTTAGGAATATACATTGAGCTGGACAGTCGCTTTTAGTTTTCCCATTCAGGACAAAAAATCCATTTTTTCAAAGCTTTCTATTATCTGTTTTCCCTTTTTGTCTCGATAAGCGACCAAACTTTTTCTCACGTCGTACAAATTTAAATTGTTACAGAGAGTGTACTCCTCTAATTCATTCATTTCTCGAATTTTACCGTTAAAATCACCTCCCACGATTATCGAGTATTTCGGATATTTCAATGACCGGTCAAAGATCATATACCTCATATTGAACATAAAATTATCAAAATTAGAATTGGGGCTAGAGTATATTAATCCAATAACTATATTAAAACTATTATCTTCGAGTTTAACAAAAACGTAATTCTCTGCCGCACATATCTTTTCCATTTTATATTTGTTTGCGTTTTTGATGATTAGTAGACCCCCCTTTGCTCTTCCTTTTGAGGATTCTCTGGTAACCGTACTGTAAACAACTTGATAGTCGATATTACGTTGAGGATACGTAATTTGAGGTGAAGAAGTAAGCCATGTCTCACTCACACATATGATATCATCTGTAGTAGTATAGTCATAGATATCGTCTAGATTATTAAATCCCCTTGCATTCCAAAATATAATTCGAGATGCTGGTACTGTTGTCGAACCGTTTATGAACTTGGGATCGATTTGGAGTTTTTGCCTCCCGGTGTTTCACTTAAAAAAGGTTTGATTTAATTTCCTTTTTCAGTATATTTGATTTTTTCATTGCAATCTTTGCTGGAAGCATCTGATTTTGGAGGACCACCCCTTGTCTTTTCCTGCTAGCAGTAGAGCTTGAAGAAGATGTTGAGATTCCCCCATCTGACTGATAAGCCTCCTCACTCTTCTCTGCCACAATCTTGGAGGCTAAGGATACATCAAAATACTGAATATCCATGAATAGTCGGCTTTCTTTGATCGTTGAGAACTTCCTAAGACTATCAAGCTTTTGTTGATGATCTCGAAACATCTTGCGTATTTCTCTTTGTTCATGAGTGAAGTCATTTGCGAAAGATACCTTCAAAGAGCGCAGTTTTTAGCCTTCCTAAATATTACATATTTGAATCTAGAGTTCGTAAAAGTAACTAGACCAGGTCTTGTTCCCTCTTTTCTTCCAATTCTAATAACTTTTTCGAAGCAATCGATAGGAGTGATAATTGTAGCTTTCTTAAAAATCTTGGTAACCGTGTCAAAAAGATTGTCGTTGTTAGTCGAATCATCCTTCACATTGTAGAGAAAAATATTCCTAGATCTTTCTTTTATATCTAAAAATTCTAGCTTTTTCTCCAGAAAATTAATTTTTTCTTCAAATGTTTTATTCGTCTCTTCCAAAAGATGACATCTGGTTTTGTAGACTTTTAGTTCTTCCAAGATCTTTTCATCCGATCTCTTCAAAACTTTAATGTCTTCAGTCATTTGTTGAAAACTCGCTCCTGTAGATTTTACATTCTCTTGAATTGATTGTAAGAGAGATTTTATCTCTTCGTTGGTCATCATAACTATGGAATTAATTCTTACTTTACACTTCAAAACACAAAAAGTACGAATTAGTTACGTAACCTCTCACAAAGGGTTGACAGGGAGCGACCCGGAAACACGTCCGACCAGCTCGTAGACTAGAACTGCAATCAAAATTTCTTACATAATCTTTGTGATTCTTTGTGAATCTTTGTGTCAGATTTGTTTACGGAGCCCTTGAGAACGTGAATATGGACAATTTTGTAATTTTTCATGAATTTTTCAATATTTTTGTTTTGCTATATTGGATCGGTCATTGTTTATTTTGTAATTCTGACGTCAGATTTGGATTCAACGACCCTGAAAACTTGAAGTTAATAAACTTGTGTCTCTCCATATTGGACTTTCATATTTAACCGCATTTTTCTCGGAAAGGAAATACGCTACGCTTTTTTTGCTGGCAGATTTGAATTCAGCATTATAAAATCTATGAAATGTGATGTGTTGCACTAAACAAGACTGTTTTATTTGTAGTTCTAGTACAATTTTGTGATTTTTGCCAAAAAATGACGTTCTTTTCCCGCATTTTCCAGGTTGGGAAATTCAGAAAAGCTTTTCTCTATAATTTTCCTTTATTGTGCATTTAATAAGCTTCAATTTTGTTCAATGAAAACTTATTTTAGTGATTTATTTCGAGAGATATCAGGTTTTGAAAATAAATTTTTCAAAAACGCCCACTATGCGCCGCCATGAAGTGAGCTGGAGCTAGGCGCGTGTGCCACAAAATTTCCTATTTCTGACATTCCAAGCAAGCTTTGCACCATACCGAAATATCCCTATGTACATGAGGCCACTCGTAGCATTTGCGAATAACGCGATCGGTTACCTTGGCACTCGGGTGTGCCTGTTCGTAAAAAAAGTCGAAAACTTGCCTGCGCAGTAATCCAGGCACGAATGGCCTGAACGTTTCTCCTGTCAGGTCACAGCCCACTGAAGTATGTGTTGGGCCCCACTGATGTCGCTTGAGATTAAGGGATGTATCAGTGGATTCCAACAATTCTTCAAGTTCATCATCAACACGGATCTGATTGTACGCTTTATACAGATCTATTTTCAAAAAGACCCGGTAACCCTGTAAGTTTGCTGAAAAGTCATGCAAGTGAGGAACTGGAAACTTGTCGGAGACTGTGACCGCATTCAATCTGCGATAATCACATCAAATTCGCCATGAACCGTCTTTCTTTTTGGTCATGTGAATTAGGCATGCCCGAGGACTCGAAGACGCATGACAATGTCCTAGATTTTAAGCCGTTTAAAACCCTCTTTTGCCGCTTTGAGCTTGTCTGGAGCCAGACGACCAGGACGCTCGGCCACCGAGGGACCATTGGTAACGATGTGATGAACAACGCTGTGATTATCACCCAGAGTCGGTTGCGCGATACCAGTTAACTCAGGGAATTGGGATAACATGTTAGTGTACTTGTCCGTGATTTCAATCACACTAAACGAAATTACTACGACTTTCTTCACCACCCTGCGTGTGAATGGTTTCGTGGTGGGATCGGTGAGTGAAAAACATTTTAAATCTGGTAAAAGACCGTCATGTTTTATGAGGTCGGCCCCTATGATTCGATGCGGCACATCTGTCACCCAAAAATTCCGCGATATCGGTCGAATTCCTAAATGAAGAGTACGGAAATTCTCTCCATAAGTATTAATACAGGTGTCATTGACCGCGAAAAGCTTAAAAAACTGGTCGGAGTTTTGCCTTGCGGATTACCGACTGGGAACAATGATATCTTTGCACCCGTGTCGACCAGAAAACTTTCCGCCGTCGATTGGTCGAAAACACGGAGACGCGCTGACATTTGTTGGGAACGCGACACGACCTTAGAAATTAATGGTCACGCGTTATTGTCGGTGAGAGTGTTTTTCCATTAGAATGGGTGTAACGCGGGACCCGCGCGACAGGTAGCCTTATTTCCGAACTTGCCATGTTTCCAACATAGATCCGATTTACGCCCTTGAATACGCGACCGAGTTTGACTGCGATCGTGGTTTTTCGAACAGATCGTTTTTTCGAGCTTGTTTATTTTCACAGTAAGGGCAGATAAATCCTTACGTGCTTTTCAAGCGTGCCTAGCACGTCAGATGAATGAGTAGTTTTTCGCGGCGGAAACATATTGAGGAGAACTGGACATAATTTCGGTTGCTAGATCAGCCGCCTCGTTTAAATTGTCAATCGATTCATACCTATCCGTGACCAGAATACCTCGGACCGTTGACGTAAGATTATCTACAAATATCGATTTAATAAGTTATTCGTCGACCCGAACCACTGCGACTAACCTTTAATTTATTTTTGCATATTGATCCGTGACGTTGGGATCTACGACAATACTGCGACAAGTTTGCCCTATGTCGTATTCCAGTGCATTTAGAACGTAGTCAGTTTTTGTTTTATCTTGGGTAATACCCGCAATACGGAAAGCTGCTTTGATTTGTAAAAAACAGTAAGTCGGATCGTCATGAAAAAATGGCGGCAGTATTGGCACGCGCGTCGACTCGATTCGCGGAACTTGTAGCTGGTCTAAACGTGCGCGCAATAATTTAATTTGTTAATGCGCTGCAGCAAAATCGGCAGTTATATCGGCTTCACCGCCATTGTTCGGCATGATGCGAAAAAAACCCTAGCTTTAAACTTATCGTTGTAGTACAATTTCCCTATCCAACCTAAGTACGCTGCAGGCGTCTCCCAATTTCCTAATGTACGCACGCAGGCGTCCCACAGGCACGGTCAGAAAAATATTTAAGCTTCAGACACCGACGCAATGCTCTTGTATTTCCGACTGAAATTTCGAGCACTCAAATTTCCCCAGAGCAGTCTTTAAGTCCTACAACTTGACCGCGTAATAAAACGCTACTTGTTTTTTGTTTTACCGACAGACGGATTTTCCGACTTCTTAGGCCCAACACATGCGTCGTCTAATCGTGAAACTGAAGGTGAAAATAGGAATCAAAATCAAGAGCTATAAACCGATCGAAAGAAACCTACCGCTAAGACGTGCGTCCATTTTCGATCATTTCACTCCCGCACTTTTTTAGCAAAGATTTTTCTTTTCACAACAAAAACGCACATAAATACCTCACAAAGCATGACGCTCTAAGCAGAAGATTCCCAGGATGCTGTTGCTTTTGGATTTTATTCCTGTTCGTGATTGGCACGAAGTGCAGCCTCTCACCGCAACTTTAGCCGGGATACAAGACGCTACTACGCCTCGGAGTAGATGCACGGCCCGTGCACTACTGCTGGTGATGAGAGGTTCGAGAAAATTGTGATCCAGCACAATTTGCTATGCGCCTCAATTTTTCTAGGTGCAATGGTGCGCTGTCCAATCATCCGTGAAAAAGCCTGATCCACGTTTAGCATCCGAGAAACTTCGAGACTCTCAGAACTGCGAGTCTGTCATCATTCACTCAACAAGTCAAAGCTACCGACCATCAGGCAGCATATTGTTGACAGAATACGAGTACTATTCAACGCTAGGAGAAGTCTAGAGCGGAGAGAGAGGTGGGTCAGAGATAATCAACAGTTTTTGTCTGACCCGTCTCTACTCTTACAAGACCCTCCAGTTACTGTTGTCCACCCGCCCACACCAGAGGAGGTCGATGCATTTTGGAGAGAAGTATACGAAGTCCAGCATCCACTGGAAGAACACTCAAAGAATATAAATAGCTTTAAAGAGCTGTGCAGTGCCCTCATGACACCTGAAGAGGAATGCCCACTTATCACTACCGAGGAGGTGGAAAACGTATTAAGAGACATGAAGAACTATTCCGCTTCGGGACCATATGGTATCAAGACCTACTGGTGAAAGAAGTTTCCTTCAATCCACCAGCATCTGGCCCGAATTTTCACCTCATATCTAAAGTCGAAAGAGCCTATTCCGGAGTGGTTGGTTGAAGGGCTCACAGTGTTCCTGCCGAAGATGGGCAACTTAGGTGACCCTTAAAATTACAGGCCAATAACTTGTCTGAACACACTGTATACGATTTTTACAGCTATCCTAAATGATAGGATTGTTCGGACAATTGGACCTGTGTGGCGAGAAATGTACGAATAACGCGGCTCAAAGAAAGGCGTAGCAGGATGTCAGGAGAACCTGCTCATCGATAGATGTGTCTGTAAAGACGCAGCATTCTATCAGCGTTACCTATCGATGGCCTGGATTGTTTGAATATATATAATTATTTTACTAACTGTATAGTGTATAGAAAAAACATACTACCCATTTTGTAATTGTTTGAACAAATATAATTTGCTTAAACAATATTTTTCCAAAAATACTTTTAAAATCGTATTTTCTGAATTAAACGTAATATTGAATGATTTCGACGAGTAATAAATTCTGCTAAAAACTTTATGTTATTGTCTATACAATTAGTTATTGTTTTTTTCTTCTTCAAATTTCCTTCAAATTGAGTATGGATGGTTTACATCCTTTTTAGCGCATTATTGGATAAATCATAAAAGTCATAATAAAATTTAAATTATAAAAGTGTATTTATTATTGCTTTCTTCATATTTTGAAAATCTTTATCATAATTATATTATAAAAAAGCACATTCACTAATGCAAATTATGATTCAAGTTTCAACAGATTTCTTTTCTTCATTTTCATACTCGTTATAAATCTGACATACTGGAAAACACAACAAATATATATTAAAATATATTTACGAAAATAATTTTATGTGTAATATTTTATATTGCTGATACACATTTTTGAATAGAAAACTGCTTGAATGAATAAAAATTGTTTAAACAATGACACGACTTTTTTAGAAGAATTTACTACTCCTCGAAATCAGTTAATATTATGTTTAACTCAGAAAATACGATTAAAAAACTATTTTTGGAAAAATAATTGTTTAAACAAATCATATTTGTTCAAGCAATAAAAAATGGTTAATATATTCTTTCTATACACTATACAGTCAGAAAAATATATATATGTATTTTATATTCAATCTTTTAGGTCGAAAAGAGTCGAATTAATGGTATTCACTAAGTCAGTGTATTTTAGAAAAGTTAACAATGATTTAGCACAATTAAATTAATTAATAATAATTTTGATTCAATTGAAATCAATGCAATAAAATTTATTAGAGTTTGATCAAGTCCATATGTAGTACAATTAGCTATAATTCGATGGAATTCAGTAGGGACTAGTAAAATTCATTATAATGCATCAAAATTTAGGCAAAATTAATAGTTTCCAGTTAAATTTTGTAGATTTCACTAGGTTTCAGGGGGAATTTGTCAGATTTAGTAGAGTTAAGAAAAATTTACCACAATTAAATAAAATTAACTAAACTTTATTAGGATTCCAAACAATTAGATACGTTTAAACTTTTTGAAAATTTGTTTATTTTTATTAATCGTGATGAAATGACAAATAAATTTGAATGTTAATTGTTTACAATGGTAATAAATATGATAAAAAAAGTATTTGGAAATTATAACATTCTAAAAATTGTATAGCAGTTAAGAACAATGTGTATACTTTGAGCTAATGGTATTCCCAAAGATATATAATAATTAATAATTAATTTTGATGAAGTTCTACTTTCCTACGCAAGACCTTTTCAAGATGAACCATTTCATAATTTTTCAAGTGTTTTCGAAACTGAAGATTTTTTGATTAACCCGTATGTTGCATTTTCCAAATCAGGACATCTGGATAAGTAATATTTGTTTAATAACCTTGTAGATTATTTCCATCTAGCAATAACGATTTGTTTGAAATTCCGTTTTTTAATTATTATTATAATTCTTAAAAATCATAAATAGAAATGTAAATATTTTTGAGTATTGTTGAACTAAGTTATTGAGTTAATCGCTCAAGACTATTCATGAAAGTTGTACGTTAGGTTCGAGTGAACAATAATACAATTTGATTATTATTGCTTCAGACGTTTCCCCATGCAATGGTGGTCCACTGCATCACCGTTGTTATTTTTTATAAACATATCTTTGGTTAATTATTTCTGGTATTTTAACTGATAAATAATTTTTGGACACAGTATTTTATTTATTTTGCATGAACGATTAATTATTGACGAAATATTAGAGTTAATACAAAAAACCATGATAAAAATGATTTCTTTTAATACTTAGTAAATTTGACATTAAGTATGTTTTAAACAGATGTTACTCTAATTCAAATGGCATACTAAATTATTACCAATTATTTATACAGATCCTTCACAGCTATAATTACAAATCATCTTTGAAAACAAAGAATTACTATAGATTGGAGTTCATCACATACAGCCCAAGTGGAATAAAAAGCACTGAATTTTCTTTCAAAATTTAATATTTCTCGGTGATCTCGGAAGAATAATTCGATTCTAAAATCCTGGTTTGGAAATTTAGGATTCTTAGAGATTCCAAGAGATGGTTGATCTCCATTTTCCAAATGGCACGCCCGGGTACTTTTTAAAATTATCCTCTCCTTTTTGCGGACTTGCGAAGCTGATGCTGCTCTGTCGCCGATGTAGATCAAATAGTGCCTAATTTCAGATCCTTGAAAAAAGTTCTCGCTTCCATTTCTCTTCTCCGTCTCATTGCTGACTCGCCAGAAATCTTCTTGCATCGTAGTGCATCTCGAACTTTAAAGATTCCTTCTCAACGAGAGATAAGAAATAAAGAAACCCAAAATAAACTTGATAACTTCGAAATCCCAGTAGATTTTATCTTATTTCACGAAATTTAAACGAACGGGAATTCACGTTTGCAAATGATGTAATCTACTCGAGACTGATTAGACTTGGAACGAAGGGTTGGATACAAGATGAACCCCAGAGGAAATATTTACTCCGCGAATATCAAGGAAAAAAGGATTCATTTGATAAGCTTCCATTAGGAAAGTAGCAGTACTGGTTTTCTTTGAGAAAGCGGCCACACTTCATCGGTTTTACTAGATAGAAATTCCAAGCTTCACCAGAAGCGGGTTGTTCGTAAAGGACTTTGCGTTCCTTTTCACTTTCTTTACTTTTCCTTTTCTTCATTTCTTTTCCTTTCTTTACTGATGGGACGTGGCCGATCAAGGGAAGACATCAGAGACTACCATCACCGTCAAAGAATTCAGAATTACGCGCTGCGGATGCGCTCGGTGGATTAGGAAATCTACTCGATTTTCCCCTCTGTCAAACCTGATTACTTCAGTAATGATATGAAATTTTCAGTCTTACGCAGGCTTTTCATTGGTTTTCCTCATCCGAGAGACATGGGAAATTTTTTAAATTGGAATACCTTGATATTATCAGATTAGTGATACACGTCCAGCACATTCGAGACGAAATTGAGACTTGGAGGAAACATGGTGAGATGAGGGTCCATCGTACTGCCCAAAATGCTCTCAAAACAGGAAAAATAGGGTAATTTTTCACGAAAGTAAGGGAATAAATTCTTGTGAAATATATAAAAAGAGATACCACATTGAATTCAGTATAAAACGCTTTAAATCCCTAAGTCGAAATATATTACATTTTCATATCCTACCAAAAGAGATGACTTTTTAATCCAGAAAGACGAATTTTTATCAGGGAAGTTAGTTTTGAATCGAAAAAATTACTTTTCAACTAACTAGACTATTTTTAAATAAAAAGATGATTCTTCAACAAAATAGTTGAATTTTCAATAAAAAAATTATTTTCTAACCAAATAGTTGAACTTTCAAGTCATAAAGACGAGTTTTTTTAGAAGAAATATCTCAGCTTTTAACAGGATAATTTAATTTTTAACAAAACGGTTTAATTTTAAAACAAGCGGCTAAATTTTCTACATAAGAAAATGAATTTTCAACCTAAAAGATAAATTTTCTATCAAAAGCAGAATTTTTAATAAAGAAGATTAATTTTCTATCCAGAAAGATGAATTTTCAACACATGAAGAATATATTTTAACCAAATATGGAATAGTTAAATTTTCATAATAAAAAATCAAGTATCAACAAAAAAAAAAGAACTTTGAACAAAATTGTTAAATTTGAACCGAAGAAATGAGTCATACAAAATTATTGTTTAGCATACGTGTTCAACTTTTAACCAAGTAGTTAAATTATTAGCCAGAAAATATATATTTTTAACGAATTAATAAAAATTTTAACACAAAAAGTTAAACTTCATACTAATAAAGGCGAATTGTGTACAAAATAAATAAATTTTCAAACCAAGAAGACGATTTTTATACAAAGCATTCGAATTTTTGATATAAGAATATGAATTTTTAACAAAAAAGTTAATTTTCTACTAAATAGTTAAATTTTTAATTAATATAATGAACCTTGAAAAAAAATTAATTTTGAACTGAACAGTTAAATTTTTAAAAATTAGTTGAATTTTTAACCAGTTAGTTGAATTTTCAAGCCAATAAGACGAATTTTCATCAAACTGCATACATTTTCAACAAAATAGTCGAACTTTCAAGTTATAAAGTATACATTTCTAACAAAAAATTAATTAGTTAAATTATCAGATAAAATAAAACTAATTTGAACCAAAATTAACTAAATTGTTGAATTTGCAAGCAAAAAAGGAGAATTTTCTACAAACAAATTGTTTTTTGCCAAATAGTTTAATTTTCTACAGCATCTTTTTAATTCCAATCGAAAAAGATTGATTTTCTACAAAAAAGTTAATTTTTCGACTCGAAGATATCAATTTTCAACGAAAAATATAATTCACAAGCAAATAGGTTACTTTTCAACCAAAGAGATGAATCTACAAAGGGAAAAAAGGAATTTTTTACAAAGTTTATTCAACTTTCAAACAATTAGTTAAATTGCTGATAAAAATAGATCAATTCTCAACAAGACATGTAATAGGTGAAGTTTCCACAAAAAAATATTTTAATTTATGATCGAAAATAGTCTAATTTAATCAAAAAAGACGAATTACCAATAAAATATTTGAATCCACAACGAAACTGGTTGAATCCTTAAACAGTTGCATTTTTAACCAGAAAGGATGAATTCTTTGACAAAAAGATGATTTTTTCACCAAAATAGATGAACTTAAAAAATACATAAATACTTAACCAAATAGTTAAATTTTCGACTAGAAAAGATTAATTTTCAATTAAAAATATTAGTTTTCAACCAAAAATGGAATAGTTACATTTTTGGTTGAAACAATTGAATTTCAACAACAACAAAAAACAAATTTTCAACAAAATATTAAAATTTTTAACAAAATAGATTAATTTTCAACTAAAATGATGAATCCCTAACCGAAACAGATTTATTTTTAAGCAAACGGTCGTCTTTTTAACAAAAAAAGATGAAATTTTTACCAACATTTTTGGTTGTATTAATTCAGTTTGAATTTAAGCCGACAAAATAATAAAAACGGGGAAAAGGGAAAGTTTTTTGAGATGTTTCGAAAAAATTAACGTAGTGTATACGGATCCGACATATTTTGTCGGATTTTAATTTTGTGCTCCGGCATATTTTGCCGGATCCTAATTTTCTCTTTCGGCAAGGCACCCCTTTGACTGGTTATGGAAATGAAACTGGCTTGAACCCCCAACCCTTTACAATTTATCATTATTGTGTAAATTTATGAGATTTTTGGAAAAATTATGAAATTTATTGAAATTTATGAAGTTTGTGGAAATTTACGAAATTTTTTCGAAATTTGTGCAAATTAATTTGGTTTGTGGAAATTCATGATAATTTAACAAAAATAATGACGTTAAAAGTATGCCGGAAGAGAAAATTGAAATCCGGCAAAATATGCTGGATGACAAAATCAAAATCCGGCATATTTTGCCGGAACAGAATACTCGACCAAAAATTGCTTCCTCGAATGTGCTCGAAGTGCATCACTATCTCCGATCGATCTAAAAATGATCCTCATTTCAAAAATTGGTATCAATCGTAAAATCTCGTAATCAAATTAATATAAGCCCAAATTATTTTTTTTTCGATATTACTATACTTACCACATTTTCGCAGGATTTTGGACAAACGCAGTTGGCTTCTCCACCGCTGTCGCTCTCACATTCAGCATAATGATCGCATTTCTTGTTCTCGCAGCCGTCTGCAAATAGAAGGTAGAAAACAACGATCAGAGGAGGAAATTATGTCATTTCTAATCTCGCGAGGAAAGCAGCAATTAAAGCTAACTATAACGCAACTCGATTTCCAGGACTAAATCGAGCACTACTTTGAGGCTTCATCCTTGATACATTTCCAGTTTCTACTCTAGCACTTTCGCCTCACGAAATTGTTTCAACCTCGTTTCTTGCGTGACGTACGTACGCGTTTAACCATCCACGATAACCCTCCTTTCTGGCACAACACCCTTCTGACTGCACCCTCTCCCGTTCAAAATGGCATTAATAAAGATTCCCTACCATTTGCATAACTGCATACCTTTCGAAGGAAATTATCTCGAGGCAAATATGCTGAGAGATAGATAGAACAGAAAAGCAGAGAAAAGAGGATTTAGGAAGGGAGCTTTCAGTGCTGTAGGCAAAAAGGGATCTAAAACGGAAGAAAATATAAGCAGTTTGTCGATACTAAACTTCTAATATGCTAATTTGCTAAAGTAATAAAATGCGCTTTCCAGCCATTCTCGATAAAATTAGCTTTAAAAAATTCACGCTCGTTACATGGACCGCGATGCGAGAGTCTTTCAACTCCCTGTTAGATCAGGCGGTAGCGCCCCGAGTTTGTAACTGGAAAGTCAGGCCGCAATTCTTGCTGCCGGCATTTTCTTTTCATTTACATTTTGTCTGATTTACATTCTATTTTTATATTATTATTATATTTCACTATTTCTTTCGATACTAAGATTAATTTGATGCTTACTATACTATTTGTATATATTTTATATTTGTCCAATATCGATTCAATTTATAATGATTGAAAAATGCAATTTTGTCATATACAAGAAAAATTGGTTGCTCAATTTAACTGAATTCAATAATCAATTGCAATAAAAAGAAATAGCAAAAAATGATTTCATCAGAAATCGAATCATGAGTTTCCGTTTAAAAATTTGGATCGCTACCGCCTGATTCGGAATAGCTAATATTAAAACTTCATGATTAATTTAATTTCATATTTGCATTATTTGAGTTTCAAGGCCTTCGAAATCAAAGTCTTAAATTATTTATGTCGACAAAATTCGATGGCTTCGAAATTCATCAAAACGTGAAAGAATAATATTCTACAACTCATCCAGTCGTATTTAGTAAATTTAAATTACATTCAATATTTAGAGAGTAACTTATTAACAGGAAATGAAATATATGTTTGTTTTGGAATCTGAAATCGGAATTAAAATAGGAATTTCGAACTGCAATAGATTTTACCTCGAATTTCATATAAATATTCATGGAGTGAAACGAAGTTTAAACCAAAGTTCTGCAACCGTGAAAGTTTAATAAAATTTTATATATAAAATTATCACGTTTACTGAATAGCTTTCCTTTGTTTTAAATTTTTAATGAAGAAAGTTTGATTGAAAAGCGTTAATATTATATCACGCTTTGAGAACTTTCTATAAATGTCGTCACGCTGTAATATGTATGTGATATATGTGTCTCAATATGTGGATAATTTAAATTTCATTTCTGAAGAATGGACGTGCAAATATTTTAATATGAAAAACCAGTACACCCATTTCTCGGCCTTTATGTCATTTACAAAATAAAATTTTATTTCATAACCTTTGAAAAACTTTAGGGCTTGTACAGATTTAAATTTCGAGTATTTTCACATTTCAAACCAATAATTTCCAAAAATACAGAATATTGATGTTTCCAAAATTTGGAAGGTGTAATGACGATCGCTTTCTTATTTTTGAAAATAAAAACAAAACAAAATAAAAAAAGACTTGAAAAATAATTACCGAGATAGAAATTTGCCAGAAAATTGAAATTTCGGAAAGAAAATAAAACTACCGTAAATGTTCATTACCGAAATTTCAAAACAAAAATGGTTAAATTCCCGAAATTACAAAATTCCCCAAAATTCTCGAAATTTCTTATCGCAGGCATATAAAATTCACGAAATCAATAAATAGCCGAACTTTCAGCTCCCCCACTCAAATGAATATGGAATGACGAAACAGAAATTTCCAGAAAAATGAAAAGTCCCGAAAGAAAATAAAACTACTAAAAATTTTTATTCCCGAAATTTTAGAATCCACGTTTTCAAATTCCCGGAAATAGTCAATTGCCATATATTGAAATTCCCGCAAACAGAATGTTAATTAGTTTTTTTCTGTTAGGACAATCTTTTATTTTATATGGGTATTATCATTTCTGAAATGTGTAATTAAGTATTATTTTTTCCGGCAATTAACTATTGGCGGGCATTCAAACATTCGAATATACACTAATTTAAAGAATATGAAATTTCTGGAATTTACTGTTTTCGGGAATTTCAGAATTCGGAAATTGCGGGAATTTAAAATGACGGAAATTAACACACATGGTAGTTCTATTTTATTTCGCGAATTTTTATTTTTCGGAAAATTTCTGTTAGGGTAATAATTTTTTCGGTAGCTGCACACATTCGGTACTTTGAAAATTCGGCAACATTATTACAAACCTTTCTCTTTTGCGAGAATTTATAAATTCCGCAGTTAAATATTTTTAGAAACTTCAAAATTCGGGTTTAAAAATCTCAGAAACGTGAAATATCTGAGACAAACATTCTCGGGAGACTAATTTTCTTTTGAGAATTTTTATTTCACGGGAAATATCTATTTTGGGTAATAATTTCCATATTTTTCAAAATTCGGGAAAAATTGGCAAATTTTGGCAAAATGATGTCATCCTATTAAAGTTTTATTCACAATAAATGTGGAAGAAATTTAAAGACAACATTTTGAAAAACGGAAATTCGTTCCATCTAATATGTAACAAATACAAAATTGTGTAGAAGGAGCATGTTGAAAGTCCTGGATTTTAATAAAAGTTGAAAAACATCGATTTGTTTTTTCAAGAAAAAAAATCCTTAGAACTCATCTTTTCTAGAATACTTTTAGCAAATGAAGATGTACTTTCCACTCCAAAAACTAGCGAACACCCTTGGAAATTTTCATTCTTTTGGATACTTTTAGGAACCTGACGTGAAAGAGAGGAACGGTGAGGAAAGGAGACAGAATTAAAGCAGGACTGGGGAAGTTATCTTTAGAATTCATTGCAAGCTGACGCGAATCTCTGGAGGATTACATATGTAGGTAATGATGGTAATGATGGTAATGATGGAAGGGGTAGGCTTCATACGCCTACAAAAAGGGATTTCGTAGCCTATTAAAACATTAATTAAGAAGTTTTAATCTCTCTCCTTCCCCTGTAATTTCCCCTTCTACTCTTCTTCTCCCCTCTTCTATCCTGTCCTATCTGATCATATATTATTCTTTTCTCCATCACTCCCTCAATCCCCTCCCCTCTCCTCTCAACTCCTACTATCCCTATCTTTCGTGACCCTCTTCACCCCTCTACGACTTCACTTCCCCGTCATTTCCATTCTCCTAGCCTACGTCCCCTACTTTCTATTTCCTTACTTCATCCCCCTCACTTCCTATCCTTCCCCTAACACCCATTCATTCCCTACTTCTCCACACTTGCTTCCCTATTCAATTACCCCTTACTCCTTCTACTTCCCATACTTCCACTACTTGGCCCGCTTCTCCCATCACTTTTAATACTCGACTTCCTTTCTCTTACTTCATCTACCCTCTCCTACTTCTCCTCGCCCAATTACCCTTTTATCAAAAAGTGCGGCAAATGGACGGACATTTCATCTCTTTAAGGAAAAAAACAATTTGGAAGCATCTTTTCTAGAATATACTTCTAGGAAATGAAGATGTACTTCCTACCTTGAAAACTGGCCGACACCCTTGCAATTTTTCCCTTTTTTGGATACCTTTACGGTCTCGAAGTAAAAGAGAGCAGGGTGGAGAAACGATGAAGCGTTAAAGCAGGACTGAGGAAGTTATCTTTAGAATTCATTGAAATCCGACGCGAATCTCTAGAGCGTTGGGTTTGTTGGTAGTGGTGGTTGAACGTGGCGTTAAGGGGTTGGTAGAATCAAGTGGGACGGGGGTGGCTGCATGCATATGCAGTGTGCATGCCTCCGGGTAACAACTCATACCTAGCAAAGTAAAGTCGCGCCATCGTGATATGCATAAGACTGTGTTTTAATCTAGAGACCTTTTCACGAGTCGTCCACCGAGTTTACACGTTCTTAGGTCCCTTAAAACGATTCGACACGTGACCTCCTATATTCAAGATCTGAACTTTACGCAATAGGAAAAAAATGTTTCTTAAGCGCCTTTCATACCTTCGACACTTTTAGATAATTTCAAGGAATAAAATACGATTTTTCATGAAGTGGTTTCATTTCCAAATTAATATAAGTCAAAGGAGTAGGCACATAAGTGGTTCCCCCTCCATACATTCCCTTCCCTGCTCCTCTAATCACAATCATTTTCTCTACTTCCTCTCCCCTACCATGATTCCCCTTCCTGCCCCTACTAACCATCGCTCTACTTCCATACTCCTCCTACTTACACACTCACCCTAATTCTCCCCCCACTAATTCCCCTTCCCTCACTTTCCATATTTCCCATTCCCTTTCTCCACTTCAGCTCCCCAACCCTTCCTTTCTTACTTCCTCATCTCTTGCTTTGCTTTCCCTACTTTCCCTCCCATGTTCATCTTCACTTCCCCTGCTACCCCTCTTCTCACTTCCCCTAATTTCTTTTACTTTCCGACCCCTCACTTCCCCTACTTCCCCACCATTAACTTCACATATCCTTACTTTCCCACCCCTACCTTCCCCCCTCCTTACTTTTCCCTTACTTCTCTACCCTTACTTTCTCGCCCCTAACTCCCCCTCTTCACTTAAAATCGTGAAAGTTCTACCGCAAAATGTAGTAAAGTGTAAAATAATGAGAATTTAATGTATATTTTAGAATTTAATTTCAAAGTTCGCTAATAACATCTTTTTATAAATCATAAATGGATATAACAGAATATCATTATTTTTAAATGTGTACATTTATGGTGGTTTTTTATAGACACTAACTTTTTTGTTCCTGAAATATTTATGATTCATTTTCTTATGTTATTATAGAAACTTTTAAATATAATGTAAAAGTTTTTCTACCTCTATTAGAGAATTAATTGCACTTATTAAGGAAAAATATTATCAGCCCGGATTTTTTAAGAGCCTATAAATTTTTCTTGCTGAACTGTGTTAGCCGTTGGACAATTTTCCAGAAAGTTTCGAACTTTAATTTTAAAAATACAGATTCTTCTAGGAAATTTAATTGTGCATCTCTTTTTACCTGATGAAACATATGGATAATTTTGGTTTAACCAATCGCACCAAGGCAACATTTTTTGTTTAATAACAAATAAATTTGTAATATTTACCTTTTAAAGTTTGTCACTATTTAAAAATTTTTCATATTCAATCAAACATGACTTAAATATAATAACTATATAGAAATAATGTACATGTGTTGGAGTAAGAAAAAATAATTGTTTTATGAAGATATAAACAAATTATTGATAAGACCTGTTTTTTTTAGTAAGTTACAATGATTATTTGTTGAAATTAATGGATTTTGTATAAAAAATGCATACAAAATCTACGAGTACGAATAATGAAATGTAGCGTCTTTTCTTCAATTGTTTAAACGTTTTTGGTAAACAAATTAATAGCTTGACAATCTCTGAATGAATAAGCTCAATTTTTTTAAGCAAAAGAAACTGGAAATATCTTTTCGATGACTTCGTGTTGTCACATTATTCGCATTAACAATAACTGTTAATTATTTAAACATTTGCATGAAAAAGTGCAAATTTTAATTTTTTCTCTATAAATAGTCTCATTTTTGTAAAAGAATGAACTTAAAATGAAACACTAAAGATTTATGGATGTTGCATTTTTCAAATTATCATAAAATTTGAATTACTTGACCAATTCTCATAAACAAATACTTATTTTGATCTTTTTCCATGAATAGCCTGCATTTTCTCACGGAAGACTTGCTATTGAGTTGATGTTGCCATGTTTGAAATTGAAAAAAACTGGTCATTATTTAAATAATTGTTATTATTGAATGCTAATTTTTTATCGTGCTTCCTTAAAAAGACTTCTTTTCTTGATATGAATTATAATTTATTAGTCGGAATTCAGTAAACTAAATTAATTTGTACGTGAACGCATCAACATACGTGTGAATAAAACAACTGTGCGGTCAAAATAAAACCTTCCCAACTTCCTAATTAGATTCATTTTAAATAATTATTTTCGTAGACATAATATTTATTACCTTTCTGAATAAAACTAAATTTCCAGTGAGTATATATACTTTTAAAATAAAAATTCTAAACTCATTTGAAAAATTTGCAGAGGCCAAAGGCTTTAAGCGAGACAAATGTATAGGCAGTTATAGAATCCACTCCCTCGATTGATAAAATTTTCAAGAGACTCGAAAAATATTTATTCTGTTCTATCTAAAATTTATTACGGAAAATATGAAAAATAGGTGAAACAACCACAGAAAGGTTCCACTGGAAGCAGGTGACATCCATAAAAATGACACTGGTTCCCAGTAGAATTGCGGTAAATCACACCTTGCGGATACGGAGCGACCCAAGGACGACAGCTCTCTGCACCAAATATATATGTACGTATATAATTGACTAACAATCTTTTGCAAAATACAAAAGTTCCATTTAACACCGCTGTTCGCATTTGTACTTGGAAATGTGTGGATTTGCGTTGGAAATGAACCCTGCAGGTGGTATGTAGTCAGTGGCGATCGAGACTGTTTATTTCGAGACAGGGTGACATTCCAGTACTCGATTTCCATAGTACAACCGGATTTGATGGTGCCTTGGTATCAGCGAATTGGGTTTCATTTGTCAGCTTTAATTTCAAAGGGCTTGTTGCAAAATGACCTAGGTGGTTTGCAAAAAGGAATTTTTAAAGTGGAAGGGATGGTTTGGATATTTGAAATTTGTCTGTAATGGTAGGATAGCGTTTTTTGCTTCTCCTTGTGTTCATTAACAACATGCGAGGTGGAGTGAAAGACCATTTTTATTATTAATCGTTTTACGAATCAGGGCAAAAAGAAAAGCCACCGACTCAAATGACACGCACGCTAGCGTGGAACTAGACATGAAAGTCTTTTTTTCTTTGCACTTACCCTCGTTTGCACTTTGATTATTGTACATTAAATTACATACAAAGAATCATGATTTCATTTATAGATTTCATGGATTAAAACTTTTGCAAGTTCATATTCATGCCCAAAAATTATGCAAAGCAATCCTGCTCTGGAGAAATTTTCTTCGAATTAAGGAGCTAGAAAAGTTCCATTCTTTTTCAAAAATTTCAAACGTTCCACAGGATTTATTCACGCTAAAACTTCTGTTGAACCAGAACGTAATTTAAACTTTTTTAGTGCTTTAGCAAATTTCAGCAGTAACATCGGAAATCAATGCAACGAGCACAAGTGAAGTTTTTGAGAAAAAAAAATTAGAGTGGAACTTTTCTAGTGCTTTTGTCTTAAACAAAGTTTCCACGGCAGAAGTGTTTTTGAAATTTTTTTGAATATCAATTATTAGGTCTTATCAACATTAAAAAAGGCGCTACGTTTCTGCTACTTTTCAACTTAAAGATAGTATTGATAAAATGAGACGTAATTTAAATTTGATGGTACATTAGTTCCATTTCAGCGTTAAATTTTTTAGACATAAGCCAGAGGCAAGAACTAGGGTCATCGATTTTCCTAATTTTTTGTCATTTTTTATTGTTGAGGGAACGACAGAGTGGCGCTCAAGTATTTTGCAAAATTTTCAATTTTTTCCAAAGTCATTAACAATTGAAAATTTAGAACCCTTCTTTCAAGAATTTCTTATTTCTGCACCTACTGGTCTTACAAAAAATTCCTTTTTACAAATTTTCCCAAATAGATTGAACTTGAAGAAAAATAAAAAAACACTAGTAGTACCTATTCAATTGCTTATTTGAAATTTTTTAAAATTATTATTTCTCAAATTGAAGGAGATAATAGACTTTTTTATTTGTTGAAATAATGATTTTTAGAGCCTCATCGGTTTGAGATGACACTGATTTTTAATAGACTGAAATAGGCGAAAGTACATCGAAACTCATCAGATACTTATTTTTTTCTGCTTTCATCGGGCAATTTTTTATGATATATTAGCAATAAAAAAGAAGACTTATAAATAAATACAAAATTTCGTCAATTTGACCAGTGTAAACATTGTTCTTTGAAGTGAAATTATTACTAGGCGCAAGCTGAATGATTTCTAGTTTAAATGAATGTACACTGAATTAAACTTGATATTTTCATAAACAATTATTATAAGCAAATGCATGATTTAGGCACATTTCTTCATAAAAGCACGGGTTTCTGTTGCAAGAATCTGTTATAGAATCCTAGTTAACGATGCTTCGTTAAATTAAACCTGTATTTAACAAATTTAGTATTTTTATGAATTTTTATTATACACAAATGTACATTCGAGCTGATTTTCAACATAAAAGCTCCGTTTATTTACGGAAGATATGATTAAACACATAAATGCATTATATTTGGTTAAATTGGTCCAGTATTCAATAATAGTTGTAATTTTTGCAAACATTCCTCACAAACAAATGCACCATTTATCTCTTTTTCAAGCTAAAGCTAGTTACTTTGTTTTGGCTAGAAACTGTTTAGCATCTGTGACTTTAAATGTTATTATAATTAAGAATTGTTTTTCAAATGAAAAGTTTTAAATTTATAATATGGTAATTTTTCATAATTATCTAATGACAGAAACCATTTCAAACCAGACAGGATGTGCACTTGAAGTCGCAGAATCTCTCAGCGATAAAAAATGTTGTTTTTTAGAGGAAATCAGGTGACCCTCATTTTTCCAATTTCAGCAAAAAAATTTTTCTCGAAGTTACGATTATTGGAATATTGACGTCTATTTAAAAAAATACTAATTTTTGCGCAATATATTTTTGTAAAACTGTTTATTACCTAAATAGGAGAAAATAACAAAAAATTATCAAAATCGCGATTTACCCTATTTGGGCTTGACAAATGTTACGACCCAAAAATCAGCTATACATATTGATTCAAAACTTGTGCCAGGAATATTTTTAATGAGGATAAAAAAATTATTTTTGTCAAAAGATACAGTTACATCGTTATAAAACATTGTGCAATTACAAAACTGTCAGTCGGAAGAAAAAAAATCAGGGACATTAGCAGATTCTTCACTAAAATATCTCCAGATATTTTGTCCACCATTGCGATAATAAAATTATTTAAACAATTACATTGTTAATGACATTTCTCAAGGTTTTTAATGTTTAAACACAAAAAATATGAACAAATCATGATTTATTAGAAGATTATATCATTACACAAGTCCCCACAATTCTCACTAGTCAATAATTAATGAAATAACTATTGTTTTCATCCCCCCAAACTGATTTTTTGCTACAACAGGATTGAGTACTTCTTCATTGAAAGAACTAAAAGTCCTATCAAAAAACTAAAGATACGTTACAATTCAGTATTTAAAATTTAATTTTCTTCTATGATTGCTGAATAAATTCCGAAAAATTATGAACAATGTGATTGTTAGAAAAAAACTTTTTTGTTGCATGAATCGAAAAAAGCTCTGGATGTTCAGGAGACGAATCCAGTGGTAGTTTTAGTTTTTCGATATGAATTTTGGTTTTTTCAAAATGAAAAATGCACAAATCGGAAATCTATATGCTCAATCCTGTTGTAGCAAGAATTCCGCGTGGTGGGGATACAAAAATAGTTAGTTTATTAATAATGACTAGTGAGGGTTCTGGGAAGTTGCGTGATGATGTAACCTTCTGTTCGTATATGTTTTTTGAAAATATTTTTGGTGTTTAAACATTAAAAGTCTGACATTTTTTAAATAATATTGTAATTGTTTGAATAATTCATTCACCGCAATATTTATTACTACTTCTATTATTATATTCAATAATTACTACTTTTATTATTATATTCATTTATAATGATGTAATTTTTTGAGAAATCATTTTTTGGCCTGATTAAAAGAATGCCTTGACATGTTTCTGAGAGGAAACCAGTTATACCCTTGGGTTTGAAACACGATAATTACATTATTTTGAATTATGGCACGAGTTTCAAATCTATATGCATAGCTAAATTTTGAGTCGTCAAATTTTTTAGGAAAGTTGGTACATTAGTACACATGTACTTATTTCCATACACGACACTTTAATGGGACTTTATTTATAACTACTTGTATTATTATATTTATTTACAACAATGTCACTGTTTAAGAAATCATTTTTTGTTGCCTAATTAAAAAAAAATTACTAGAGATATTTCTGAGAGAAACCCAGTTATATCCTTGGGTTTGAAACAGGCTAATTAGTTTATTTAAAATTAATGGCACAGGTTTCAAATCTATATGCATAGCTAAATTCTGGGTCTACAAATTTTTAAGGAAAGTTAGTATTTTAGTGCATATGTACTGATTTCCATACACGATACTTTAAAGGGAGTTTATTTGTTACTACTTTTATTATTATTTTTATTTATAACAATGTAAATTTTTAAGAAATAATTTTTTTGGCCTAATTAAACAAATGCCTAGAGATATTTCTAAAAGGAACCCAGTTATATTCTTGGGTTTGAAACAGGATAATTAGTTTATTATAAATTAGTGGCACAAGCTTCAAATCAATATGCATAGCCAAATTCTGGGTCGTTGAATTTTCAAGGAAAGTTGGTACATTAGTACATATATACTGATTTTCATACACGATACTTTAATGGGACTGTATTTGTGATCTAATTGGGATTCTATTGTCACTTTATTATATTCTGGGCATATTTTCTGGTTTGTATTAAATTTTAAATTAAAAAGTATCATTGTCAGAAAGGGTGAAATAGAATCGATAGGCGTCATTTTTCGGGGTTGAAACGAACGGGTATTGGTATTTGTGACAAGGAGGTCACGGCAGTTTTATCGGACAGATGACGCTTGGTGTTTCGTTGAAAACTGTTCAATTACTCACTGCAAAGTCCGGTGTAGAGAACGCGAATTTCGCGACGATGCTGGCAAGCCTCGAGGCGAAGTTTGCACTCGTTTCCGTAACTGATGCCATCGTTGCCGCAAACGGGTTGAAATTCCGCGGGACAAGTGGGACATTCGCAGGTGGCCGTGTCTCCATTCTCAGCGCAAACTGCACCCCATTGGCAGACCTGTAAGAAAAAGTAGGGATAGAGGGATGAGAAGTCTTCTTTTCATGTCGGCAAAGACGACCGAGACGGAAAGCTGGAAAAAGAGGGCTTCCCTCGCGAAAAGGGCGCGATTTATTACTTCAAATCCCTTCCGGTTCTCGTTTGTCTTTCCGTTCTTCTGAATTTCCTGCAAATTATGGAAAAGACGGAGAAGTACAAACGATCCTTCCCGTTTTCGAATTTTCATCCTCCGTCCTGGATTTATTTTCTCATTCACATTTTATTAGATATTAAATTTAATTCTGAAATGTAATTGCGTTTGATAATGGAGATTTGATTTGCACTGCCTGGAGGAACCGCATTGAGGGAAATTAGGTTAATTAAAAAAGAGTGGATATTACGGATAAAAATCAGATCTAGATGGGAAGACTTCATTAACAAATAATGTAGATTCTACTTTCTATTCAGTTATTTCTACAAAAGTAGTTTTCTTTTGGAAAATATAGGAAGTTCTCGAAATTTCTGAAGCCTCGTTATACGGGCACTGTGATAATGAGGGAGGATCGTTAATGCAAAGACGCTGATCGCGAAAGCCGAAATAATTTTCAAAAAACCTCGGTTCTGTCTTCTGACTATAATTTCTGTGGATTTGTTCAAAAGAGGAAATATTGTTCATTAATCTCAGGAAAGGAAATGGAGTTGAATGAAACAACGTAATGAATACAATTTCGAAAATAATTAATTTTACAGATTGTTTGCTCAATTTCAAAGGGATTTCAATTTTTTAACCTTTCTTCTCTTCCTTACCTGCATCAGTAAATAAATTAAATTTATCGTAAAAAAAAAATAACTATTCAGAATAAAAGTAAAAAACAACATTTTCTCTCTCTAATTCGTAGAGGTTTATGTCAGTGGTTCGCTGCTGCTTGGGCAACAGCGTTCGTTCATTCACAAGACAGTCCAACTACTTAGACGTTATCCGATGCAGGCTGCCATCCAATTAGCAATAACTGTTGGTCGAGGAGTTTGTCCTGGAAGGTGGATAACGGAAAAAGAAGAAAAGATCTCTTATTTTCAAGAGCTAAAGGGCAATGAAAAAGGAAGAAGAAGAAAAGAAACGAAACTGTCAAGTCTCGAAAAAGGCAAAGAATAAGCTCCTTGATTATTAGTTTCGTAATAAGTTCCCCCATTTTAGGCATTGCAGAAAATATGCTTTTTTTATATTCACCTTTATAGTTTATGTAGTTTAATTGAAAATTGTGTGAGGGGTGGGAAAGTAGGGAATAGGGATGGGAAGATAAATCAGCAGAGGAGGGAGAGGAATGGAAAATAAAGGAGAGAGTAAGGGGGATGATAATAGGGAAAGAGATGGGAAATAGGGTAAATGAGGGGAGGTGAATTAGAAAATGCAAGAGAGGGAAGGTAGGGGTAGTGAGGTGTAGGGATATTAGGTAAGTGGACGGAGGTGATGTAGAGAATCGGGCTGGGCAGAGGAAGTAGTAGAGGAGTGAGAAGTAGGGTAAGTGAAAAGGGTAGTATAGGGATAGATAGTGGGGGAAATTATGAAAAGTAGGGGAAATAATGGGAGGGGAATTAGGAGAAGTGAGGGATAGTAGGAGAGGGGGAGTCAGAGAAGTGAGATGAAGGGGAGGTATTAGTTAAGTTAAGGTGACTAGGGGATGAGAAGTGAGAGTTGGGGAAGTCGGGAATGTGGCTGGGCAGATAAATTAGTAGAAGAGGGTGAATGCGGAGAAGCAAGTGAAGGGAAGTAAAGGAAATAGGGGAAGTGAGTTGTGGGGGTAATAATGAGTAAGGGGGGGAAGTAGGGAATCGGGGTGGGCAGAGAAAGTAGTAGAGGAAGGAGAAATAGGGTAAGTAAAGGGGGAAGTAAGGCCATGTATAGATGGGTAAGAGGTGTGAACTAGGGGCAATGAAGGGAGGACAATTAGGAGAAGTGACGAGAGGGGTATATTAGGAAAGTGAATGTGAATTGGGATAGGATAGTGAGGGGTGGTGAAGTATGGAATGGGGGTGAGAATGAGAAGCAGTAGAGGAGGGAGAAGAAGTGGAAGAGAAGGGGAGGTAAAGGGTGAAATAGTAGGGGAAAGGAGGAAAGTGGGTAAAGTGATTTTTTGGGCTCATTTTTATTTTATTGGATATAATCACTCACCTTTTCTAAACAGGGACCCTTGGATCCACAGTTTCCTGTGTAGGCCAAATCGATATTTGTTTTTGTGAGACAGGCCTGGCGTTTCAATTCGCAAAGAGAAGGATAAGTTCTGCCTCCTTTGGCGCAAACTGGTCTCATCACATTATCGCATTTTGGTCCGCATTCACACGTTGCGTGACCGAATTTATCAATCACGCATTGTTCATACGAAGCACAGTGTGCGCCATCGCATGGGTTATTCACTGAAAAATTGAAAGAATTTCATTAATTTACTTCATGACAATGTTAGGCGAAAATTTCGGGAATCACATTTCTTAAAATGTTTAAATGACGAGATCTCGTTTGTTTATCTTTGATTAGAGATTACGAATTGTCTGCACAGTCAATTTTGTCAATAAACATTTATAGTTAAGCAATTTTAATTCATGATGAAAGTTTCTAAATGTTCCGAAACATTATTGATAGGAGAGAAAATTTTAATTATAAATAATTTTCTAATATTGGGAAATAATTTTGTTCTTTACACTTTGCTACTAAACTATATATATTATTTAAATCTTTTTAATAATTTTCAAGCGATGAGAAAAATGAAATTGTGGACCAACACTTAGAGCATCTTAATTTAACAATTATATTTTCGGTACCGATAAAAATGTTTAAAGGATTAATTTTAAGCCTTGAAGATTTTAAAATATATATGTCAAAATAGAATCGTGAAGATTCAAAGGCAATTTTTTTAATTTGAACAAATTTAAGGAAAACTTTCAATTATTGAAAAAAAGACATTTATCATTTTTAGAATTTTTGAGGAGATTCAAAAATAATTTCAATCTTTATAAGATTTCAACTAACTAGAAGCAAAATGTAGATTTTTCAAGATTTCGAAAAAAAATTAGCTGTTTGAAAATTTTAAAAGGTTTCAAGAGAATAAAAAAGTTTTCATAAGATTCATAGAAAAATTTAAAATGACCTTTCATTGAAAAAAATTAACTTTCAGAAAATATTTTAAAAAATTTCAAGACAGTCCAAAAGATTTCTAAAATTTTCGAAAAAGAATCTGAATAATTTTAAGACCATTTTTTTGATCTTAAAAGATAATTAAAAAAATTTTAAGAAGATTTGAAAATAATTTTATCATTGAGAAGATTTAAAGAAATTTAAAACAAAATGTAGATTTTCAAAAATTTTTAAAACGCTTCTTAGGAATTCTGAAAGGTTTCAAGAGAATAAAAAAAATGTGTCAAGATTCCTGAAAAAATTTCAAATAATTTCTTATATTGAAAAATATATTTTAAGAGAAAATTGGAAAAGATTTTGAAACCTTTCAAAATATTTCTTAATTTTTTAAAAGAATAATGTAGTAGATTTTAAAGAAGATTTTTTTAGTTTTGCAAGTTTACAACGTTTTAGAAAAAATTCGGGTAGGTTTAAGGGATAATTAGGAGTTTTGAAAAGATTCGAATTTAATTTGAAATTTGAGAATTTTTCAACAAATTTAAAATAGAATGTAGATTTTTGAAGATTTGAAAAAAATTTAGAATCCTTTTAAGAATTTTGTAAATTTTTAAGAGAATAAAAGAATTCTCTTAAGATTCCTGGAAACCTATTACAGTATTGTTTATTTTAAAAAATTAATTTTTAAAGAAAGTTTGAGAAGATTTCGAAATATTTCAAAAGATCTTAGAAACTGTTAACAAAATAATATAGAAAATGTCAAGGCCATTTTTTTAATTTTCCCAACATTTTTTTAATTTGAGGAAAAATTCGAATCAGTTTATTAGTTTTCCCCTTAAAACAAAAAACTACACGCGCGCGATTAATTATGCTAATTTCATTTAAAAATTCAAAATATTTCAACATATTTCAATATAGTAAGATACTTAAGGAGCGATTGAAAAATTTCGAAAAATAGAATTCCCGACCTTATAAAATGTACGAATTACAAAATTCTCGCCTATAACAAAATTTTCTAAATATTCCATACTGAATAAATTATAGATTTAAAACCATTTGCATTGAATAAATGTATTGTATGTTATTTGTAATTTAGTATTTTATTATTTAACCATTTTGTAGATTCGGATATTTTATAATTTAGAAACTTTTCTCCGTCGGCAATTTTATACCGTCGGATATTCTACAGTGTCGACAAATTTATTTCAGGAATGACCTATTATCGGAAATTTTTAAATTCAGTAATATCTCAAACTTTTGAGAATTTTAGGTTGCCGACAATTTTATAACTTCCGGAATTTTCAACTTCGAATATTTTCTATCTATCAAATTTTACTACGTTGTGAATTTCTTGGCGGAATTTTTCAATCGTCCTAATGCTCAAAAGTATATTAGGATTTCCATGAATCCTTAATGAAGTTTGAATATATAAAGAACTTTCTACCTTTTTTCCAACGGGTCTAGAAACCAAATTAAAGTTTGGAAGCTATTGTTTCTAAGGACGTTGCTTATTTCCTTTATGGTCGGAAGAGTGCCTGAAGGGTTTTGTAAATAATTACACAAAGAAGAAACTTAGTTAAACATGACCACCAGAGAAACGACTATTTGAAGTAAACAGACATTTAAATGAGATTAGTTGAACTCGGTGGAACTACTTTGACAGTTCCATTAAGGATGTTCTATGAGTACAGTCAAATTCAAAAATACTTCATCTCTAGCTTGATTTACAGATTGAAAAAAAGAACAAATGATTATTGGGACAATTTTTGAAAGCGAATCCCAAGCGTAAATGATCAAAAACATGATTGAGGTCATAATGTTTTATTTTACTGTAGTTATTTGAATATTAGTGTTTTTCTGTTCGCTTTAGGCAAAAGTCGGAGATTTAATTCAATTTCCATTTACGAAACCTCATTCTATTCATCAAAAGGTTCTTTACAATTATATTCATCACGTTTTTTTTAAATTATTCTATTTAGAAATAATACGTCCAATTATTTGTACTCAAATTTAACTTAGAATCGAATGAGCATTGAGACTTTTGCCTAAAGCAGAAGAAAGAAAAGAACTATTTTCTTTATTATTTACGCTAAAGTTTCTATTCTAAATAATATTTTTTTATGTTATGGTATTTACCTCATATTTATAAGTAAATAATTTGATGTTGATTCTTTTTGTCTACGAGTCTTACAAACAATATTTTTGTTAAAATATTAATTTTATTCTTAAGCTGTGAAAAAATTACTCTCTAGTTGCGCTGGAATTTGAACCCAGGTCTTCAGATTGCCGGTCTGGTGCTCTCACCCACTGACAAGAAGAGGTCGCGAGGTGTGCGTCGCCGAATCGACTGAGACTTCACAGGGTGAAAGTAAATGAAAATCCATCAGGTGCATATTTTTTCTTTTGATCCAATGAGCCTTAGTTTCCAAGATATCTAGGTTTCAGTATTTACGCTCGAGCGCTCGGCTCGCCCTGTATGCGGCACTTGCGCGAAGTTTCCGGTACAGTGGCGAGTCCAGCGCTCGAGCGTAAATACTCAAACCTCGATATCTCAGAAACTAAGGCCCATTGGATCGAAAGAAAAAATACGCACCTAATGGATTTTGATTTACTTTCACCCTGTAAAGTCTCGGCCGAATCGGCGACGCATATCTAACCACCTCTTCTTGTAAGATACGGAGATTACAATATTTATTTTTCACAATAAGATATAAAATATAAGACCAGTCGACAAAAGAAATTACCATTAAATAATTTCTCTTCTAAAGTTTGTTGCAATAATCAATCGGCCTTTTTTTTGCAAAATTGATTATTCAAGTTAAAGATTAAGTCATTTTGAAGTTGACCGTACACTTAGGATTACTGCTCAAGATTGAGACAGAAGTTTCTTACCTGAAGTGCAAGCGTCGTTGTAGATCTTTCTAAGCTGCAACTTTGATCGGCAAGCTTCCTGTCTAAGGCTGCACTCGTTGGAATAAGTTTTGCCGTCGCTGCCACAAACTGGTGAAAACTCGAGGCCGCACTGTTCACCGCAACGACAGGCCGGTTGCCTCGATTCGTCCAGCTGACAGATTTCCGGTTCCATGCACTCGACGCCCGCGCAAGGATCTGCAATCACGAAAAGTTGCAAACTTTACAAATTATCGAGTAAACTATTACCTACTTCCTCGCTACCATATGTACATGTATAGCCAATTTATGCAAATGGGATTTTCCGGTCAGCAGTTCCAAATCCACCACTTTTTGCCCCAAACCAAACTTCCCTTTAAAGGCAGAACCAAATTTTTTGCTCTTTCAGTTTTCATGAACTTTGAAATTCAGAGGAAGTTCGGTATAGTAGACTACGCTGTAATTTAATCCAAAATTTTTGTTATCGAAGAGGGGTAAACTCGGACGGGTGCTCCAAATCAAAAACACCCTTTCAAAAAATGTATAGTTATTTTGGTCTGATATTTCAAAACTGAAATTAAACTACTATAAAAATTTCCTAAAATTACAGACTTATACATTCTTCATTTTACTAATGATTCAGGTGAACGATAATGCTTTATTAGCCACTGTAAAATTTGCATCGCTTTTTCTTAACGTTGTTAAAAATACATTTTTAATTAAAGTTTTTTTAAAGTTCTGAATATTTGGAAATTGAAGGAAATGAGATACAGAAATTCATTAATTTATTCAGCATTAATTTCAGTAATTTATGATAATTATTGTTAAATTATGTTAAAGTATTGGTAATTCATGGAAACGTATGAACCGAAAATATGAGCTAATAGATGTAAAATTTTCATTATTCACCTCTGACTTTACGTTTTTTCTCCCTAGGGAGAAAAATTCCACTTTTTAACCCTCGGGTGTCACCGTGATTGAGAAGGACTAATTTAGCCCTGATTTTTGGCACTTAAAAGTGCTGAAATCATGCATGTATTCTCAAAAAGAATCAACGGGATACCTTACCACTAGGTCGGGTCGAAAAAAGTTATTTTTTTCAGCCAGATATTGTACCATATAGGAAATTTGCCTTTTGGGATATAAAAAACTAAATTATTTTTCTTCTTCTAATTTTTCATCTAAATTTCTAACGATATTGAGAAAAGTTATATGAAAAATTTGTGTATCTAGAAAAATCACAACTTTTCTGTTGTTTGACTTTTTTTGTATAACCAACCTTTTTTGGGGAGCGAAAATTAGAAAGAAAATAAAAAAATCGATCCAATATCGAGTTTCCCATTTTTTTTAAAATATTACTAAAGTAGAAAAGACTTTAAAAAGTATAGTATAATATAAAAGTATAGTTTATTGAAAATGGCTGCCATATTTTCTAATGTCTTATTTACCGTAAAGAATATTGAAGAAACACGTGAAACTTGTAGTTCGATCCATTTTGATTTCCATCTTTGATTTTTCTTCGAAACTTTTGTTCACACAAAAAAGTAGTACAATAGAGAAGGTGCAGTTTTACTCGATCTACAACTTTTTAAACAAAATTTGTTCAAAGCTGTTTGAAATTTAGATGGAAAATAAGAAGAGCTGATTTTTTTGTCTTCATGTCCATTGTGCTCAGCTTTAACGTTATTAAAAAAAGAATTGTATAGTGTTTTTACTTTGCCAAATATTTTTATAATTTTATGTTCAAATTTCAATAAATTTTCTTTGGCATTGTTGAATATTCAATTTTGAAATATAGCTTTCTTCGGAATTTTTATTGGAAATTCTGAGTACAAGCTTTTACAAAATTCAAAATTTATATAAAATATCGATATAAATGCTTCGTAAATTATTTTGTAACAAACTTGTTTTGGAAATTTCTCTTTAAATGTTATATTCCACACACAAAATTGCGACATTTCAATGGCGTTCCCGAAGAACTCCATAAGTGTTTTCGGAATTTTTTATCCGATTTCTTTTCATTCTTAATAATATTTTAGTTTTTCCAAGTCTTATTATTGATTGTTTTTTAAATTTATAAAAATTTATATAATTCATTTAAAACGTCCAAGGAAATTTTATTTTAAGAATGACGACATTTTTATAGAAAACGAAAAGGTTATATATTGTATTTTTATATTTTCTTAATGAGGAACATCCATAAATAATTAAAACAGGGTGTTTATAGATTTTTAAATATTTACAGAATTTATTTTGGATTTTGATTAAAAATCGACAAAATGACTGTAAGGTGCACCATTTGGTTGTAAATCCAATAGAAGTCTTTCTTATTTTCATAAAAATTCTATAATATATTTTGCATAGCGAATGATTCCAATATCTCCAAGAAAATGAGCAGAAAATAAATTTAAAAAATTATAACTATCAATGAAAACAGTCACTAAACAAACAATAAGTCTTTATCGTAAATATTAATTAACTCTTCTTCGAAAAATAAATGATGAAACTTTTTTCTCAAAACGCCTCATGATTCAACTGGATGTACCGTAAGCGGGACATGTGGGGTAAAGCGGGATATCCGATCTTCATTGAAAGAAAGCTACAGCAAAACATGAAATGCAAAAGTTTCTTATGCCTCACTTTACCCCACAAGGTTTCCACCTATTTTTCAACCAGAAAATTCAATATAATTCGCAAAATACAAGAATTCGTGTGTCCCGATTTCCCCGTTTGTTGTCTTGTTTTACGGTAGTTTATAGTAAACTGTAGTCAACTATAATTTCAAACTCAACTCTGTGAAACTATATAACACTTGTATTTTGGTTTGCAATAACAATCAAAACTGCAAGAGCGAGTTCCTGTTCCATAGTGGCTAACGGAATTTGTGAACCGATACACTATCGGCGACGAGATTAATCTTCGCCGGTATAAGGAAGGATGCTGGATTCCGTTTCCTGTTTATAGCTGGTAGCTTGAACTACGGTTGGCTGACGAGGCAAGTTCCTGGGAGGTGGTGTTTCTCAGGTTAGCTTAAGTTACAGTCCAGTGGAGCGGCTAAACTCCTTCATCCAACCACCCTCTTTGCCCCTCATCATCCCTTTTAGACCCCTTTTCGTCCCTTTCTTCAACTCAACCCTTTTCTCTTCAAGTCGTATCTCTCACTTTCCTTCTCGATACAATTCTAAAAAGTGTTGGTGTCTACTCCTCAACTCCGTCTAATGGAATTCCTAGTATTTCTTTTTAAGCCAGCTGGCTTTCCCAAATACAAACACCTTCAACCAGCCCTTCACGCGACATTACCTCAACTTCCCTTTTTGCATTTTTACCTTTGCATAGAAAACGGGAAGCGGAAGACAATTCATGTTTTTTACTAGTATTCAAATTCGACCTGCTGTGGCTAATTATCCATGGCCAATTTAATACTAGAAACATAAAGGTAATAAAAATTAAAATTCGAGCAGCTTTATCAGCGTGGTCGAAAAAATGCCTTGTTCTTTCTTCTCAAGTGGCACCGCTACAAACAGTTTCTTTTCAGGTGGTGGTTCTAAAATCTTCTTATTTTTAAGGCTTGAATTTGAGAAGTTATAGCCTTAATTTTTCATTGTTTTCAATTTATTCTGGTTCACCGTAATTCGTTGAGCGTAGAACAAATATTTCCGGTGAGCCCAGGGAAGTTGGAAAAGGGTGGCTAGGTTCACCGAAATTCGGTCAGGGTAGCACAAATATTTTCGGTGAAAATATTTTTAAATATTTTCACTTCGATCGTTTAAACTGAACATTGTGCGACTATCAAGTCTTTTAATTTGATGTTCTACAATTTCGAGGAATTCCGAAAACCAGACAATTGAGAATATTCAAATCTGAAACTAATAAATTCAAAATTGAATAAAATTTAAACCAAGCAATTTAGAGTATTTAAATAAACAATTATTAAATTTACCACTACCATCAAGGCCTTTGATGTGAAATTTTGCAATCTTCAACGATTTAATAGCGAAATTGTCCTGATCATTTTGATATTTAAATTTAAGCTTTCGAAGCAAAATGACCTCAGTTTAAAGGCATTGCGTATTAGGGTGGTCTAAGTAAATTAATTTTTTTAGCTGCATCATGTCCCTACTTTCTTTCATTTGGTGCAAAAATAATTGTTTAATTTTCTATAAATTTAAAAGAAATGTTTAACCCGTGGCCCAAGGTCTTTCAACACTAAAAAGAGTTCATTTATTTTTGTGTTAGAAAATGACAAATGCCTTACGTGAAAGCAGTAAATATAAAAAGTAAAAGAACCACCCTCTATACGAGTTTGAAAATTTGAAATGCCTTTTTTTCTTACACCTTAGATATTTTCAGCTTCGAATGATTACAAATCACCTTGTTTTAGTTCAATAGTGTGCCTTAGATGAAAAACTACCCTTAAAATTGCTTAAAATACCCCTTAGAACGATATTTTGCTCCTTTCACAGTTCTTCACATAATTTCCGATAAGAAAAGTCCTAGAATGACTTCAGAAATATTGCATAAATATTTTTTTTTTCATCATTCAAAGGGAGTTTAAGGTCTGGTTTTAGGCTTTTAAACCATCCTCAATTGAAAAATTGGAAAATTTCGTCTTTGTGCATAAAGTGACTTAACTGTTTTACAAAGATGCCAGAAAATGAGTTTGAGACTTATTAAAATGTAAAATCACCTATAAAAAACTAAAACTAAATAAAAATATTAATTTTTAAAAACCATATGTTGGTCCATTTTCTGACACCCTAGTAAAATTAATTGTGAATGAATTTAAAATGTTATTCACTTTACGAAAAAAGAAGGTATTTGTCTATTTTTTTAAGAATAGTTCAAACGACAAAAATCGGACCTCAAGCTATCTTTAAATGTTAAAAAAACTATCAAATATTTATGCAATACTTCTAAAGTCATTTTAGGACTTTTCTCATGCGAAATTACGTGAAGAAATGTAAAATAAGCCAAATATCGTTCTGAGGGGTATTTTGAAATAGTTTAAGGGTAGTTTTTTTTATCAGTGACACATATTTGAACTTTCGCAAGGTCGTTTTAATTCATTCAAAAATAAAAATATCGAAGTTGTATAAAAAAACATTGTAAATTTTCAAACACCTATCTAGGGTTGTTTTTTTTTCACTTTCAAGGGTAGTATTTCAATTCAAAATTAGAGCAAAATTATTTTTAGTGATGCGCACAATCATTTTAATGGTATGCTTGTTGTCTTTACGGAAGGAATTGGTCATTTTTACAACAACCAAAAAAATAATAATGAACAATTTAGAAATATTGTGATCCTTTAAAGCTTAATTATTCTTTAAATTTAGAAAATGATATGCAACTTCATTTTGCTTCAAGTGGGAAGAAAATTGTATAGGTTGATCATTATTATTAATTTATAACTCCTAAAGGATTTGATCCATCAGGAAAGAATGAAGAAGAAAAATAACACGCCCTTTAGTAATAAAGTCATTAGGTCCCCCTCGTGACCCTTTTAATCCGCAGAATCAATAATAAGTTCTCGTCATAAAGTATACTCCTCGACGTCGTTCGCCACCTTCTGCTTCCTCTCCCAGCCTCTTTCCTACCACCATTGACTGGAGTCTGGTTGGCACGGGACACGAATCTCAAGTGGCGAACGCCGATAAATCAAATTAATCGAAAAGTTTTCGAAGTTTCAGCCACAGAAAGTTTCCGCGTACGCGATTGGCTCAGCTGAAATTGAAAATTTACCCTCTCGCCCTATTATTGGTGAACGTTACGCTTTATTAAATCTGCCCTCCTGGAAATGACGATGAGGGACATCAAGTTCATTATTCGACTCAATCAAATCTTAATCTCCTCTTAATTTCTTAATCCATCTCGTTTTTTTTTCTATCCAGATATCACAAAATAACTTTTAAATCGATTAAGAGTTTCTTTTACAATTTATATCGGAAAAATGATTCATAATAAAGCAACTTTGAAGTATTTGTTTAGAAACAAATTCCTCTGGATCTAGCAATAATATTTTTATTATTTATCTAAATTCAGGATCATCATTTCTTCACGAAATCTCTTCTCTTTTATTTTTTCGCTTTCTTGGAGACAGGATTTACACGCTTGAATGTTTTAAAATAAGGACCCGAGTAAGAACCAGTAATAGGACACAGAAAATTGGGTAGACCCGACTAAGATTTCACATAAATTTAAAATCTGTCGAGAATTCGCAAATATTATATGTGTCTTCATCTTATTCAACATGCGCCCCTATCTGTAAATGACGAAAAAAGAAAAATGCTGAAATCTCATTGGAATGTAAATTTCAGAACGATTCGCGAGTTTCTTCAAAGTTCTAAAGTATCAAGGTAAAATTGAGCCTCTAATTTAACTTTGGTAACGAAACAAGATCGCTTTAAAATATGGGAATCGGATTGAAAGAAGCGAGTTGGATGCTGGAACGAAAATGGAAATAACTTTAAATAGCAGCATTAAAAATTCAAAATTTCTTAATATAGACGTTTGTACGAAATTAAGATTAATGTCTTTGAAATCGGTAAACTTATAAATTAATCGAGGTTAAATTAGTTTTCTGAAAAGTTGATGATTTGAAATGAAAAGACTTTGATTAACTAGAATATATCATTGAGGTGGATTCGATTATTTTGTTGTGAACTGAAATCAAAGTGTTAATTAATATGTGATAATTTGCATATGATCTTTCCATTTGTGCAAAAAAAAATTGTTTAGAAATTTTTAATAATTATTCAAACTGCAGTTTTGTAATTTTAAAGACCTAGAATTGACAATTATAGTGATTGTTGAACATTTTTAATTCAAAATTATTCAATTTTCAAGAATTATATTTTAAAGTTAATTAATTCGGACCATTTTGTTGAAATAGTTCAATTTTGAAGACTTACAATGAAAAATTCTTTAATTTGAACGATTTGCAAATTAAAACTCTTTAATTTTGGAAGATGTCTGAATAAAAATTCTCAAATTGTGATGTTTTTAAGGATCAAAAATCAAGCGTTTTCAATTATATATATATATTATAGGAATGTGGTTTGGAATTTTTTTTTTAATAGTTCCAATTTGAAGACTTACAATGAAAAATTCTACAAGTTTAACAATTTGCAATTTAAAACTCTCTAATTTTTAAGATGCACAACTGAAAACTCTTTGTTTGCAAAAGATTTATAAATAACAATTCTCAAATTGTAATGATTTTGAAGACCGAAAATCCAGAGCTTTGAATTTAAAATTTTCTAAATTAAAAAAGTTTGAAATTTAAATCATCAAAATTGCAGAAGTTTTGATCTAAATATATAAAACTTTGAAAATTTTTAACGGTACATGTTTCAAATGAGGACATCTTTAATTTTTAAAATCCGTAATTGAAAATTTTGAAGAGTTACAATTTCGAATTCTTGAATTTTAAAAATATACTTTTGCAAATTATTCCATTATTAGGATATATATGTTAAAGAAATGTAATCTTAAACATATTTTTAATAGTTTAATTTTGGAGATTTGCAATTGAAGACACTTCAATATTATTATCATTATTATTGTTATTAATATTAATATTTTTTAAATGTTTTTTAAACTGATCCTTAAAGCAGCCAAGTAGATAATAATCGTATAACTTTCACTAAATTAAAAGTCGAATTTTTTTCAACCAAAAATGTAGATAAGAATGTTATAACTGTTATTCAAGTTCATGAATAACGAGAAGCATGAAATCATAGCGCAATTAATTCATGTTTATTCATTAAATTCACATAAATTTCGAATGTATTAAGTATCAGCAGAACTCGAAGTTATTGACTAAAAATAAAAATATTTTCACCATACGTGAATTATAATCAAAGAGATTTTAAGAAACAAATAGAATATTACAAATAAAACAAATGTTTAAACTCAAGTGAATTATTATGAGATCCTCTTAACAGAGGTAATTAGATCAGGAGCACCTTTTTTGGTATTTATTATAATTTTATTAATTTCTTTTAAAAATTTAAACTAATAGTTTCCACTTTAAACAACTGAAAATATTTAAAAACGTTAGTCCTTACCTATTACATTTTTCAAGAATAGAACTTCGTTTTAATTTGATGCGATTATCCATTATAAAAAATACAGACTTTTAATAATAATTTTGTATTTTGCAAGTTATAATATATGCAGTTACGGCGTTTCTCAACATTTTTCAAAAACTATCCAATAATTATTTTTTAAGGTTATTAAAATTTAAAAAAAATTAATAATCTTCTTATATTTTTTCACGATTCCAACGATATGAAAACCTGATTTCTTCCTTTTTTGCAATTAACGGTGTTTTTTCAAACCACGGTAGTTATGTCGTAATGAGTGGAATTATAATTGAAGTTTCTTAATTGAAATCGTGACTTGTGTTCGATACGAATATGGCTAAATACGAGACAAAAACCTTAAATTATAATCAATTGATATTTTTTATATGATTATGATAAACATTTTCAGAAAATTATGAACAAGACCAAGTTTTACGTACCTACATTTTTTCTTTTTGACTAATTATGTTATTTAGTCAGGGGCAATTTCAGAGAGAGTGCAAATCTATAGTGTAAGGTTTCATTGCACATCAATAGAAGTGGCGAATTACTAACAGACACGCATACATCTAACCGGAAGTTTCATAGCACTGTTTGAATCAACCCTGCCACCAAACGTAATTCTGCTATACGATGTGCATAATGCCAATTCGCTCGAGTTCGTGTAGTCACGTTGCACTAGAAATTCTGTTACATTTAAATGATGTTGCATGTTATTATCAAATAGAGTGCTAGTAAAGTCAAAATAAAATTGTTGTAATTTAATTAGTGTGTTTTATGCATTAAAAGCATTTAATTTTCAATTTTTTAAATCAATCATACTTGTATAAGGAGCGTATATGAATAAGTAGTATTTTTTTGGGTATTTTTTAGTATTATTTAGTAGTATTTTTAGTAGTATTTCTTCCAGGCCTAAAATGTTCAAATAAAAGTTTATTGAAAATTTGTCTTTTTGTTCTAAAAATTCAACAATTCGAATGACATTTTTTTTCTTCCACGACCAAAAACCTTTTTTGTTGTTGAAAATGCAACTATTTTGTTTAACATTTGTATTTTTTGTTTGAAAATTTATCTCTTTTTGTATAATCATAAGCTTTTTCGATAAAAAATACAAATTGTAGGTAAAAAATTATTGTTTTTTGGTAGAAAATTAACTTTTCTGTAAAAAGCGTACATTTTGGCTTTGAAAATTCAACCGTTTTGTAGAAAAATAGTATTTTCGGGTAGAAAATTCAGTTATTTTGTAGAAAATTCAACTATTTTGAACCTCTTTGCAAAAAAGTAATTTTGTTAGTTTATGATTCAGCATTTCAGTCAAAAATTGATTTCTTCATCTCAAAATGAATCTTGTCAATTTAAAAGTCAACTAGTTCATTTTTGGTTGAAAATTGATCTTTTTCAGCAGAAAATTTAACTATTTGGTTAGAAAATTAGATATGTTGATGGAAAGTTGTTTTTGGAAATTCACCTTTTTTGTTTGAATCCAAATATTTTTTTATTTTAAATTAAAATCTCCTTTTATTGAAATATTACATTTTTCGTTGATAATTCATATTTTAAGGTCAGAAATTCAACAACTTTCTGAAAAATTCATTTTTTGGTTCAAGATTCATAATTTTATTTTAAAATACATCGTTTTGGTATAATATTAAACTACTTTGTTGAAAATACGCTTTAAGAAATAACTTTCTATTTTAACAATTTAATACCAGCAAATATTTTTATTTAACGAAAGTAAAATAACAATGAATGTGGCTGATCAAATAAGTTCGTTACTCTGACGAATGGTGACGTAAAGGTGAACTATACACACCACCGAATAAATAAAATTTTGCATATACGTGGTAGTTTTCTGGGAAATCGCCTCGGATATTTGCTCGTTCGCTTCCAGGATGATGATTATGCTCGTCTAAATTGTACTCTCGGAAAGAGTCAGCTATATAGAATATGCCACATATATTCAACTTTACAATCTTTGGAGCATGGACAGCAGGATCGAAACCAGGAAGTGAATCTGTCCTTCGGAGATATACAAGAAACTGACGTTCTGCTATTCGTATAAAAAGAAAATCGGACTCAGAAAACCATTCCCCACGTTGCATCCAGTTAGGTACGTATAAATCGGGCTTTCGCATAAGAAGTCCATTAAAAGTATAGTTGTTCTTCATTTTTACAAAACAATGGTCAGGAAGAAGATCGTGAAATCCAACTGTATCTAATTTTGTAACAAAAAATTAACATTATAAAGTTTTTCTGCACTAGTAACTTGAATTTTTAACAATTTTGAACAATCACTGGTACGAAGAAAATAAACTATGAGCCAGTGTATACATAAAAAATGTGAGGATCTGCAAGTGGTCGCTTGATTTTATTCAAAACTATTTGAAATTATAGTGTTATATAAAAGTTATATAAAACGCACTGACATAAAACATATATAATACCTTCGATAATTTATTAGATAATGTGACTTATAAAATTGACAAAAAATAGTTAAAGTGATAATTTATTTCAATATAGTTATTTGCATATTTGTCTTTTTTCTGGTCTCCGGGCAAAAGTCATAGTTTTGATTCAACTTTAATTTGAAAAATCTTATTCTTCCTCGCAAAGTTTTTCACAGTTCTATTCCTCGCGTTTTAATTAATTATTATCTAAAAAATTTATTATTTAATTTATTTATTTAATATTTATTTATTTAATTTATTATTTATTTTATTCGAGGGGTTGAATAAGCTAAAAAATCCAGTATGAGTCTATAATGATTTTCCTATAATGAATTTCTTATCATCTTTTGCGATTATAGATAATCATTGTAGAGATTCTGTATAAGAACATCAGTATAGCAATAAAGAATGTTAAAATATTGAAAGAGTTGATGCAAAAAATAGAGAAACAAATAATTTATTTCATTATTTAACGTAGGATTTCAACAAATAAAAATGTTTTCAATTATTTGCTGCAATAATTAATGTACATTTTTGATCCATTTAATAAATCAAATTCAAGATTAAGTGATTTCAAACATCCTTGGATTGCTTCATTTGTGAATTTAATTTTCAAAATTTCAAATTTAAGACGTAAAACCACTTCATGTAATGAAAAGCCAATCAGCTGTTTTTGTCTCGCGATTATTTATGTCTTTACTTCCATTGGATGTGAATTTTTTAGTTCAAATTAGAAATGAAAAACTAGCGTCGTGTAATTATGTTCACATAAGTTGAAGCCTCAGCAGAGAGACTGTGGCAGACTCCAAGAATAAACAGTTCTGTTTTTATTCGAAAGATTTTTTTATTACAGCAATTTTATTCTATTTTATTATATAATACTATTTTTATTAGACTATTTTATTAGACGGTTAGATCATCTGATATGTAAAAAAAAATCATTCATGAAAATATTACATACATTTACATATGTTAGAACATCGTACTTCATTATTTTCAGTTTTTCACGATTTAAACAAGAGACTATCAAGAAGGTAATTTACTTTTATTGCTGAGTAGCGTAACGATAACGAGATACTTGAAGAAAAAGTAATTTACCCAACTCCGATTCTTCGGATGGCGATCTTGGTCGGCTCGAAGAAGCTTCTTGATGCTGGCTTGAGCCCTGGGGCAAACGCCGATCATACCCAGTACCCTGCGAACTCAATTCTGTAAGAACAAATATCAATGGATCAATTCCTAATTCCTAATACACTAACAAGGAGAGGCCGCGATATGCTGACGTCGATTCGACCGGGCATTTTTCAGGTTAAAAGTAGATCGCAATCCAGGTATATTTCTACTAGGGCTCATTAGACGTGGAATTTCCTAGAATTTCTGATAGTTTAAAAACAAATCTAGCTTTATTTTCGACCAATTTATCGCGTTTGAAAGTCATCAGTGACGCTTTTTGCAAATCACAACAAGAAAAATTGAGAACCTAAGAAACAGCGATTAATTTGTTCTAGCAGAAGCATCAAACATAGTAATATGACTTTAAGCATACATTTAAAATTGTAATATTTGATAATTCAAAGCTCCTAATTTTTCAATAATTTTTGTGGGATTTTTGAAAAATGATCAAATATTCAAATTTGTCATAGTGACCTCTGAAAAATACACTTTTTGTCGGCTTGTGACATTGTTCCTTTCCCGATGTCACAATATCATTACTTTTGAAGGAAACAATGCAAATTATGTGTGGTTACATGTTTTCAAGACACGACCTTAAATCTAATAGAGAAGTGCAAATTTGGTTATTTCACCTTCACAAATTCCATAAAAAGCATTCAAAGCTGAATCTTCCGAGTTAAGTTTTAATTCATGAAATTAAATGCATTGATTCTAATAACAGTACGAATGGGTTGAAAAAATGGTCACTTGTTAGTTGGTTTAAAGGTACAATTTTACAATACTCACCAATAAAATTTGATACAACGACCACAGTGAAGACCAGAGCGTAAAGGATCCTCATTTTTTTCAAAATATAAGAAATAATGATTGACGCAGAATTTTTTGAACAGCGTCACTAATGTATGTTCTGATATTTTGTGTATATATACTATTCTGTTATTTGAATTTTCCCCTTCCTGAGCACTAAGTTTAAACAGATGGTTTAATGGATGGTAGTCTCCGCGCATGTGTATTACTTTTTCAGAATAAGACTCAGATTAGAATGACTTATTTTTTCAGTAAACATAGATTAAAATCTAAGTATATATACAATATTTATCATGCTCCTTTGGATATCTTACAATATGTATTTTAAACCATTTTATCTGATAAATGGATTTTTCCACGGAAGTTTAATACATGTTCACTTTGAAGATTGAGGCTTGATTATAAAGTAGGTCAGCTTTAATATTTTTAAAATATGTCAAATATAGTTATGAAATTCTCGAAAATATAATTCTTTATAAAATTGGTTTTGTTCATTCCGGCATTACGATACGTTGACAATGATATAATATACTACAACAATTATTCATCAAGTTGAGGCATTTTTTTCAGAGTTGGATTTTTTTTTTGAGTAGTCTGTACGGGACTGTCCCAGTATGTATTATAAGCCACGGATGCATTTTTGTAATGCAATCAAGTGTTCTGATAAAAGCAGTGTGCCTGATTTGACACGTTGGGCAAAGCCTAGTTTTTAACCCGTCATTCACTCTGGGTCGCAGTCAAGTGCATGATGGGGGACCTACAGCTTATGGTGGGATCTGAACCACCAGAACTTCGGTAAATGTACATAGACAAATTTCCATAGGTGCTGGCTCAGGGATCGGATTGGAAATAGAGGTTTTACCTCTGGATACATTTTAGAGCTACCAATCTTTGTATAATGTTATGAGGAACAGTGATGACGGACCAGATGAAGTGATCCCAGGAGAACAGCCTTTTGCATCCGCCTCGCGATGGACTGAGCCTGACGCTGGCAAGCCGGAATTTTTTTGAGTTGGCTAAGAAATGAAGCTTTCATACCTCCAGGACAGTCGATTATGAGAACAACAAGATGGAATTTGTAGCCTTCGTACAGCCTAATCAGCTCGAAAAGAAGTGCTTGACATTTTGCCCGCTTTTCTTCCTCCTCTGTCGTGATATTACCATCAGCTAGTACCGAGAATTCAATCACGTAAATTATCTTCGTCCTCAGATCTTGAAGGACAATATCAGGATTTGTAGCACTGATACGTTGAGTTGTGGAGAATGAGAAATTCCAACATATCTTACACTGATCATTCTCCACAACGGACTCGAGTTTCCCCTGGGCGTATGACAAGACAAGCATTAGATCAACACCATATAAGTACAGAAGATGGTAATATAACACTTTTTGAGCCGCATTGTGTATCTTTATGTACCAGTAACATGCATACTTTGAACGTCCACTGAGAACATGTTCATGTGTTTCTGGTTTTTGCTTGCACGCTCGACAGTTGGTATCGCCTACAGGTACACTTATTATGCGCTCATGGTAAACTAAGCTGTCTATAACGCCGTCTTGACAGGCAAAAAAAAATCCCTCAGTCTCCGATCTCAATCCAGCAGATTTGAGAAACATGTTGGACAGACCCATGATTAGCTCTTGTCCATGTATAATGCCGTAGAACTTACCATCAAAGGGCTTTTTAGCATATTCTCTTGGTAAAAGCGAATGTTTCGCATCCTGAACACGACTTTTCAACATCCAAGGTGTTAGTGATGCCAGGCCATGTAGTGTCCCTGGAATCAAATGAGAGACACTCCAATCTCAGCAAACCTCTACCGTCTTTATTTCGAGGGAGGTATATTCGAGGTATGAAGAATCTAGAAGGATAACTTCGATTGATTCTCATCATCTTGCGTGTGCTTCGGTCAAGTTGCCTCAACTCATCGACGTTCTATTTTACTGTACCAAACGTATAGAGCAGTGCAGAAACGGCCAGCATATTGGTCGCCTGGATCTTATTCTTCCCAGATAATTCGGAAGCTGTAATTTTTCTGAGAATTTGGCGATAGCTTCTTCCAAGGGCCGTTTTTAACACACGCACATCTTAGTTTTCCACTTCTGGTATTCCAAGATATGCATATGTATCTCCATCACCAAGGTGCTGAATGGTATTTCCACCTATAAGTTGAACATCTTGATCGTCACGCGATGATGTAGTTTTTAGTCTTCCATCATGTAGGTGGACCCAGGCACACTTGTTCAGTCCAAAGCTCATGCCAATCACTTTAGAGTTACTATTTACTGCCGCCATAAGGATGTCAAGGTCCTCTTTTGAGGAGGCGAAGATTTTAAGGTCATCCATGTATAAAAGGTGGTTGACCTTATATTCTCTTCTTTTCGGCGGGACACATAAGTATCCAGAGTTTTTGGCTCAGAGCACAATAGATAGAGGCTAGAGGGGGATGCAGAAAAGTATCGGACTGAGAGAGTCTACTTTGGAAGACCCACTCTTATATGTAAAATAGCTGGTAGTCACTAGTCTTTTTTCAGATGCTATGACAAATCTTATCCGTCACAAGGGCATAAGCTCTTTCATGTACCTAACTATTCTTGAATGAACCTCCAGGCACTCAAGAAGCTTGATAAGTAGCGGATGGTTCATGTTATCGAATACCTTACAGTAGTCAATCCAAGCCATGGACAGATTGCGTTGATACCAGATCGAATACCTGCAACCTGCTAGCCCTCTCTTTCATCCACGTTGTTCAACTATTGCACTCCATACTGGCTCGATCGATGTTAATATCCTCTCTTTAAAGATGTCAGTGAATATCTTGTAGCTGGTTCTTGAACAATCTATAGGCCTGTAGTTATCTGAACTTGACAAATCTCTTGTCTTAGGGATCAGTACCGTGCGTCCTTCCACACTGCGGGATGGGTTGTTCTCCGTTTAAGAAAGTAGTAAATATACAAGCTAAATATTGGTGCGTAGAAGAGAACTTCTTTGAACAAAAGTTGTTGATTTTATCTGGCCCTACCGTTGAAAAGTTCTTAGTTCTAATGACAACTTTCTTCACTTCTTCAGCAGTAATTAGTGGACACTCCACTTCTGGACCTTGCAACCTTTGCCTTTGGCAAAGGTTACGAAAAAGTGATATATCTGAAGCGTCTTCATTTAGCCGATAAATATCTCCATATACTTGCTTCCAGAAGACTTGAATCTCTTCTCAACGAGGCGGATTTCCATCGGCACATGACGTTTTATTGAACAGACGGGAGAAATGAGTAGAAAAGGTGAAATTTTCCTGAATCCACTCTTCTCGCCGTTCAAGGTGCTCTTCGGCTGTAAAAAGAGCTCTTATTTTTTGCATCGTGTACTGCTTGATGGTCAACAGTTTTCACTTGTTCAGCGTGTGATTTACTTTTCTTAAGTTTCGAGTAAGTGCCCTAACTTTTGAAGTGAATTTTTTATTTGATGTTATGTAGTTATTCACGCACTGAATAATTGATGCATGCCGTCTTGCCATTTTCATTTTAAACTGAAGCTGTGTAATATGCACGCTAGTCTTACTCAGGCGTACTGAAGTATCATTACTTCTATTGTCGCTAAGCAGGAAGACCGCTTTGTCGTAAACTACACAATGCTAAGTCTAGAGATAGACATCTTCGGGGAGAAAATCAGGAAGAGCAGTATTAGCTTTAGCTAACTTGTCCATCTTGAGAAAGACTTTTTTTCGATTTTTGATCTCCTAGTTCTCATTTTGGCATTATCCGCTATCTGCAAAGGTCGTCTTGCTGGAACGGGTGGTATGTTCGCTGGAGGATCTTGCCCTTCTTCTTGCTAATAAAGAGCTTCATATCCATTTCGGCGTAAAAAGGATACCTGATCTTTTAAATACTGAGGCATTGTATGAGCATATTCTGGGTGCTTATTGACTTAACGTTCATGTAACCTCTGCATGTATCCTCTTGGCGCCGGTGAGCTTCCTTGCCAACAGGAGGGATCCTGAGTTGGTCCGATCATTCAAAAAGATGTTCTCAAGTTCGTCCGGGGCCACTGCCTGATCATCGTCTCAGTTTGGTCCTATTGCAACTCCTAACTTAACCATGGCCTCCAGCCGAGGCAGGCCTATTGTAGATGACACTGCGCACCTTCACGTACATGTATTCCCTCTTGCAAGCTCTTGTGTTTCTATGCCATTTTATATTTTTCGAAGTAGGGTTTGATTTACACATTCTGAACACTCTTTTCTCGGTCAGTCTTTATACCACATTCTTTGAGGATTCTTACGTTACTGACTTTGTCCATTTCTTGGTATGTCCAGGTCTCGCTGCGGTACAGCACAGTGGTTGCAAATATAGAATTATATATTACCATTTCGCTTTACCTGATATATTTTTACTTCTGACAATGCATCCTGCTCTGCCGATAACGTTCTTACCCTCGTTTATACGCCTATCTATCTTTAAATGAGCCTCCTTACACCGTACGCCATTCGCAGTCTTAAACTGCCTAAGTGGGGAAAAGCGTAGCTAAGGCCTAACTCTGGAGCATGGGAGGGAGTAGAGAGAAAATGTCCAGTCTCTCTCCTTCTCATGCGCCTCTCAGTTACGCTTATCATTAGTTAATATCCTACAGAGATATACGTACTTATCAACTTGTTCCATGCTCTCATCGTTTAGGATAATGTTGCATATTTTTTTCTGATCCTTGTCTTGAAAGACCATACTTTTTGTTTTATTCAAGTTAATTTTGAGGCCCATGTTCATTCAGTCTGCTCAACATTCTCTGTAAGTCTTCGATTGACTCTGCTATGACAACCTTATCATCTGCTAACGCGAACCCACGTACCCTCACTGTCACGAGATCAACACCTTCTTCGTCGAAAAGAGCCATTTTGAGACACTTGTCCATGAATATAATATATAGTCATGAGAACACAATGTATCCTTGCTTAACACCTTGCCTAATATCGAACCAGTCACTCAGTTGCGCATTTACCCTCACACTCAGTTTGCTACCTGCATTATATTATATTGCAGAAGATATTTCTATATTCAAAACATTTTGATTATTTGTTGAAATTGAAGAGGGCTGATTCTTTATTTTCAACATTTGTCTTATGATAAAAAGGTAGATTTTTTTCTCAATATTTTTGTTTATTGGATGAGGATTTATTTTATTCTTAACATTCTTAGTGAGTTGAATAGGGTCAAATTTGGTATTTTTAATGTTTTGCTCAGGATAAAAGGGGGAATTCATTAGTTTATTTTTTTGTTTCGTATTCGATTTCTTGCTAAATTGAAAAGGGGATTTTTGTCTTCAATTTATTTCTGAATTCAAGTAGGCACAATTTGTATTTTCAATATTATTATTCGGTTGAAGAGGGAAAAATTCTGTAATTTTCGCATTATTCTTACGGTAAAGGCCGGAACTTTTTTGAAGAGGGATATTCTATATTTGTAACATTTTTATTGAGTTGAAAGATAGGTCTATAATGATTTTCCTATAATGAATTTCGTATAATTTTTTTTCGGTTCTAGGAAAATTATTACAGAGAATCGTTAGAAGAAACTCAGTGTAAAAATAAATAATATTAAAATCTTGGAAGAAATTATGCAAAAAATAGAGGAAGTACAAACAAATGATTTATTTATTCATTTATCGTAGGATTTCGACAAATTTTTAGGATATTTATGGAATTCCAGAGACCTTCCTTGAATTTTAAGCGATTTTATCAGATTTTATAAAAATTTCACGGCATTTTGAAGATTTCCAAACAAACGAGTATCAGAAGGTTTTAAGGAATTCTAAAGGATTTCAACAAATTTTGATTGACTTTCATGGATTTGAAGGCTTTTAAAAGGATTTGAAGGGATTCCAGAGATTTAGAGTGATTTGAACATCTTTTTTTTGTGAACTTCAATGAATCATTTCAATTTAAGTTGATTTCTAGAGAAATTTCATGTGTTTTGACCAATTTCGTCAGATTTCATGAAAATTTCAAGGAATTTCAAATATTTTCAAACACATCTGAAGGTTTTCATGGATTCTAAAGGATTAAAAAAATGTCGAGAAACTTCTACGGAGCTCAAGGCGTTTAAAAGGATGTTATGGAATTTTTTAATATTTCTACTGATTTTGAAAGATTTCATCGGTTTTCAAAATATTAAAAATATTTCAAGGAATTTCGAAACATTTCAATGGATTTGAGAAGATTTTTAGGTTTTCCAAAGATGTCAAGGTATTTTAATGAATTTTGTAGGATTTTCCAAGATGTCAAGGGACTTCTAGTGAACTTTGGAATATAAATTAAATCAAATCAAATTACCAGGAATTCCTAGCGATTCCAAAGACTTCAAGAGATTTTGAGGTATTTCAAGTAATTTAACAAAGATTTAAAGATTTTATTAAATTTCCAAGGATCTCAAGGGATTTAAAAGATTTCTGGGGATTTAAACGTTTTTTCCCGAAAACTTTAAATTATGAGTTTTATTTAAAATTATAGTTAAAGGCTTTCAAATAACTTATACTTTGTTAATAGATTTTTAAATTTTCAAAAGATTTCGAGAGGATCATAAGGGATTCTAAAGGAGTTTAAGAGATCTGCAAGATGTCGAAACATTGCAGAAAATTTTTCAGGATTTCCGAAAATTTCAAGGGATTTTCTAGAGATCTTTGGAAAATAAATGAAATTTCATCAATTTCAAGGAATTCTTCACAATTTCAATTCAATTTCAAACGATTTTTACGGATTTCACCAATTCTAGGAGAGAAGATCAAGATTAATAGGAATGCGAATGGTTTTAAAGATTTTAGCGAATTTCACAAATTTCAACGCATGACAACAGATTTTAACGGATTTCTAAGATTTTAATGAAGCTGAAATAATGTGCAGAAAATATAAATGTAAGTTTTTTAAATAGAAACAAAAATGCAATCAAAATTTGAATAATATATTTATTTAACTTTTAATAAGATTTTACTGTGGAAAACTCTAAGAATGAACATTTCTGTTTTTATTCGAAAGATTTTACCATTTTTTGTTAAAAATAGGCGTTTATTAGATTGCAGTCGTTATCTCCTACAGATCAGTAAATCAACATGTATGGAGACATTTGAGATCTGATACGTAAAACAAATTATCATCCATCAAAATATTAAAATTGAACAAATAAGAATTTTTTACGTACATTTTTCAGCCGTACCAAATCTGCGTCAGCCTATTTTCAATTCAAATAAAATAAATTTTCAACAAAAAAGATGACTTTTAACCAAAATGTTGGAATTTTCGATATACTAAAGGCATTGATTTTAATAACACTGCGAGTGGATTAAAAAAAATGTTCACTTTTTAGTTAGTATAAAGCCACTTTTTTACAATACTTACCAATAGAATATAAAATAACGACTACGGCGAAGAACAGAGCACAAAGAATCCTCATTTTTTTTCAAAATGTAGGAAAAAATTGTTTACGCAATTGAAGGAAAGTAATGGAAAATCAAGTAATAGCAGATATATAAATAAAAAATTATGGATATGTGATGTGTATTGAAAATTTTTATTTTTGTAATTCCTTAAAAATTAAATATTTGATATTGCTTAACATTTTAGTTTTACGTTTTAGAGATATTTAATCTTTTAGGCACGTGTATTAATATTATTTTACATCAGCCCCATGCGTCGACCCGTTAGGACTTTAAATTAATATTTACTGACGAAAATGGTGGAATGCACTGCTTTCATATGTAAATCCGAAAATATTCCGGTAGTACTAAAAGCTAATTATTTAAGTGATAAAGACCCGATCGGCCAGAATGAGGACGATAATAATAAAAAGTAATCATTAAGTCCCTTTATTGAGTAGAAGAAAAATGATTAAATATTAAAAGTGAATAATTATTGCTTGCTATTAACAATTTTATAATGAACAGACAAATTCCGTATTTTCTACAATTCATAATTTGTACGACTTAACTTGTCTGAATAATATTGTGTTTATAATTATATATAATACTTAAAATTGTTGACGTATAACAATTCCGAATGTTATAAACAAAGGTAAAATGTTAGCTTCGCTTACAAACTAACATTTTCTTTGATGTACTAAAAACTATGTTTGTTGAAAATAAATTTTTTCCAAGAAATTGTGAGCATTTCCATCAAATTGAATGAATCACTTTTCTTATATTTAAAAAAATTCAAAAACTGTTTTCACTTTTTTTTATAAGATCCCCAGTACACAAGGATAATAGGCAACCAGTTATATCATTTATAAAATGGCAAGTATTAATTTGTGATAATGATTTACATTTGGATATTTTCCGTAAGGTTTTTTAAACCAGTTTATCTGAAAAATGGATTTTTCTACGGATATATAATATGAATATAATTAGATTTATCATTAACTATACATCTTTCAACACATTTCTTATTAGATAGTTTGTATATCTCTAAAAATCTAATTAAACTCCTCGAAGTCCCTTAAAATCTAAAACTGTTGTAATCTCTTGAAATCTTTTGAAATTCATTGAGATCTCACAAAATCTGTAGAAATCTTTGGAAATCTCATTAAAGTCTCCGGTTTAACTTCAGCACTATTTTTATTCAACAAAAATAAAACAAGAACAAATGTAACTGACAAAATAAGTTCGTTACCCTAACGAATGGTAACGTAAAGGTGAACTATACACACCGCGCAAATGAAATGTTATGTATACGTGATTCTTTTCTGGAAAATCGCCTGAAAAATTTGCTTCTTCGCTTCCACTTCGATGATTGTGTTCTTCTAAATTGTACACTTGGAAAGAGTTGGCTATATAAAATTGACCATCTATATTCATCTTAAAGCTCTTTGGACCATGAACAGCAGGATTAAAACCTGAAAGTGAATCTGTCCTTTCGAGAAATGCACGATAATGACGATCTGCTATTCGTATAAAGAGGAAATCTAAGTCAGTCATCCATTCCCCAGGTCTCATCCAGGTAGGTATTTCTAAGTCGCCCATTGGCTCGAGAATTCCATCAAAAGTATAGTTGTTCCGAGTTTTTACAAAACAATGGTTAGGAAGTAGATCGTGGAATCCAGCTGCATCTAATTTTGTAACATAAAATTAATAATTATGAAGTTTCTCTACACTACTAACTCAAACTTATAACAATTTTAAACAATCACTGGTCGGAAAAAAGTAACCATAGACCAGTACACCATTTGTTGAACCTTTATCGAAAAATCTTTTACTGGGAAATGCTCTGATTATTTCTGTCATTATGAGTGTATTAGTATACGAGTATGTTAGTTTGACGTCTTATAAAATTATCTTCCAATTTGAATTTATTTTCATTCAATGTAAATTATTTACTTCATATTAGAAAGAAATAATAAACAACTAGCAGTTTGTCACCATATTACCACCAATTAAGGATGTACACTTCGTGCAAACAATCTCAAAAGTCGCCAATGTTTAAAATGATTGATAAAATGGATAAAAATAGATCTCTTATTAATTTCGGCATATCTTGATGGAGGCTTCCAAGAATACTTGAAAGAATAGGTTAAAATTGTTTATTTAACAGTAGTCATTTAGAGCTTCAGTTTTTCTGTCTCATTCGGGATTCTCTACAATTCCATGTGAGTAATGTTTATTAAAATTTAAACTATCATTGTTTATAACAATAATAACTGTATGATTTCTGAAATTAAGTTTTTAATGAAACCAACCCAAATCAAATTGTAAAGAGTCCTATAAAAAATAAAATGAGGCCTTGAACATAAGAATTAAATAAGAATTGTAACTTTTCCCTAAAGGGAAAGCAAGAACTAAAACTCTAAAGAACTACTGTAAAAAAACGATTTCAGCCTAAATTATTTTATTCTGTAGTATACTTAGAAGCCTTCTTCAAGATTTGCTGAAATTAGTAATTGATCTATTTTTGTCGCTTTTATAAATAATTTTAAAGAGAGGCGACTTTTTAGATTGATTGTACGTAGTTCATATCCTTGAAGCTTCACCAGAGATAAAACGTTTTTTCTGGAATCTTTGAGAATTATTACTTACTGAGCATATCTTCATTTATTTCTTTGTTAAATGACATTGTTTGTTCAATAACATATATACTACTAATACATAGAAGAAAAAATCTTTGGACAGAAATATATTTTTGCTGGTACGTTATCTATGCTAAGGCTTCAATTTTTTACTTGATTGTAGAATAATTTAGAGTTAGCAAATAAAAATTTGTGGAGACGGTTGAGATCTTCTCCCATGTAAACAAAATTGTCATCCATGAAAATATTAAAATTACGAAAACACGCTATTTAGAACACTTTTGTCATTACGTCACAAATACTGACACCGACCCCCCTTTTAAGTCAAAATATTTTCTTTGATTTTATGTGATAAACACTTGAAATGAAACATTAAAATATAATATGTCACAAAACTTCACAGAGCTTATAATACTCTCAAAACAGGGAAATTAGGGTACATTTCACATACTTCTAATCTTAATTCGCCTTATGTAAACATTCAAAAACTGTATCGAAACATTGAAAAATATTGAGAAATAAATTAGAAAATTAAGTTTGCCTTCCATTATTTCTAACAAACGAAAAATTTGAGTTTTCATTTTAGTACTTTACATTTTATTTCAGTTAAATCTAAATGATCATAAACCAGGTAATAATTCTCATGATACATACATATGTTAGACCATTGTACTTAATTATTCCTAATTTTTTACGATTCAAACGAAAGACCATCATAAGGCTTTTGTGTTTATTGTATTCCAAAAATCTTGTTCTTCACATTTAAAATATCGAGCAGGTACATTTAATTCTAACTATATTAAAAGAGGGCTATATTAAAAGTAACTTTTATGGAACTAGAAGTTACTTCTTTCAGTAACGTAACCGTAATGAGTTACTTTTTCTACTGAGAAGTGTAATGATAACGATTTACTTAGAGAAAAAGTAACTTACCGAAATCTGATTGGTCGGGTGGCGATCTTGGTTGGCTCGAAGAAGCTTCTTGACGCTGGGGCAAGCGTTTAGGCGAACGCCAACAATTCCCAGTAAAAAAATTGTTGCCCTGTGAACTTAATTCTGTAAGAAGAAATAGCAACCGTCAGTTCCAAATTGCAACAAAAATTGAAAATACAGTAAATAGCGACTTATTTGTTCTAGCATGAACATCAAACGTAGTAATATAACTTAAACATATTTGAAACACACACCAAAATTGTGTGTGATTTAATTGTTTTCAGACTTGATCTTGTAGCTAATATAAAAGTGCGCAAATTTTGTTATTTCGCCTTCAAAAATTCTATAAAAAAGCAATCAAATCTGTATCTTCCGAGGTATCTACGAATGGGTTGAAAAAATGGCCACTTGTTAGTTGGATCAAAGGTACATTTTTACAATACTTACCAATAAAATTTAAAACAACCACGGTGAAGACCAGAGCATAAAGAATCGTCATTTTTCTCAAAATGTAGAAAAAATTATTCGCAGAATTTTTAAACAGCGTTACTAATGAATATTCTGTGATTTTGTGTATATATACTATTCTCTCTTTTGAGTTTTCTCCTTCCTGACAACAAATTATACATGCATTATTGGTGCGATATATTGACGTAAAAATATGTAATTAGCATCACACTATTTACACAATATTTGTTATAATCCTTTCAAGTGACAAATGAAATGAAGAAAAGTAATCTAAAAAAGAACAGTTTATTATACGTAATTATGTTTCTTTATGAATGAATCAAGTAATGGAAATTATGAAAATAAAAAATTGTTGATATATGATGTGTATTAGAAATGTTTATTTTTCCAATTCCTAAGAAATTTCATATTTTCGTAATATTCCTTAAAATGTGAGTTTCACGTTTAAGAGATAATTAATTTTTTATGCATTTTAGGCATAACTAACATTATTTCACCTCAGCCCCATGCATTAACCCCATAGTCACTTATATAAAAGTGAATAATTATTGTTGCTTCAACAATTTCATAATAAACTAACAAATTTCATATTTTCTGAAAATTATCATTTGTACCACTCAACTATATTTGTTGAAAATAATTTTTTTTTTGAGAAATTGCCAACATTTTCATTAAATTGAATTACTTTTCCTGAATTTCGAAAAATTTAAAAACAGTTTTTACTTTTTCATAAGAAACCCATTTCACGGGGATAACAGACAATCAATTTTATCATTGATAAAAATGGAAAATACTAACTTGTTATAATGATTTACATTTGGCTACCTTCCGTAAGGTGTTTCAAACCAGTTTATTTGATGAATGGCTTTTCCTGCGGAAATACAATAAGATTTACAATTGGTTATGCATTCTCTGACACATTTTCAAATAGATATGTTGTATATTGTCTACTTTTATTAAATTTCTTTATAAAATTGGTAATTGTTAATTTATGGAAAAGCGATTTGGGACCCGACACCTTGTTTGATATATTACCAACTGTGTGTTAATTGTGAAGAGAAATTCATTCTACGAGGAAAAATTTAACTTCAGCAGCCAAAATATTCGGTTAAAGTAATTGTCCTTGTGGTCGGTGCTCTCGGAGGTGCGAAACTATGACTGGTTCGTAACCTTAAAGCCATACTTAAATTGATGCAAATTTTGTTTCTATAAATTGAGAAACCCTTCATGTCATTCTTCAAACAATCGCCATAACTACATTTTCAAAGCTATCTTACACTAAACAATCGACAGAAAAGATACTTCAGGCAAAGGTTTTGTAGAACTTGAAAAACTCTAAAAAGTAAGAAATGTGAAATAAAGATACGGCATTGCTGTTTTAAAAATAAACAATTCTTAATAATAATATCAATTATGATCCACGCGTAAGAAGTTTCTTCATGGCAATATTTGAAAGTGATTTGAAATTCAATTAAATCTTTTCAAATCTTATAAAATCCTCTCATATTCGTAGATATATTTTACAGCTTTCGAAAGCTCATAAAATACTTTGAAATCCCGTTAAAGCATCCGAACCAATTTAGATCTCTTACAATCCCTTAGAATGCTTCAAAGTCTTTTTGAATCTTATCAAATTTCTTGAAATTCCTTCAAATTATCGAAATTTTCTTAAAATCCCCTGAGATACTTCAAAATTCTTGAAAGTACCTCGGTACCTCTAAATCCGTCGAAATTCTTTCGTACGTCTTGCACTCCTTTGAAATCTGATGAAATATCCGAGAATTTGATTAAGCTCCTTGAAGCCCCTTAAAATCTCAAACTTTTCTAATCTCTTGAAATCTTTTGAAATTCATTAAGATCTCATGAATATATATATTGAGTGGGCGTTCTATTATCTAATTTCATCTTTAGTAGAGTATGAGTCATCACTTATAAATTCAATTATAGAAAGAAATAACTTTCTATTTTAACAATTTAATACCAGCAAATATTTTTATTTAACGAAAGTAAAATAACAATGAATGTAACTGATCAAATAAGTTCATTACTCTGACGAATGGTAACGTAAAGGTGAACTATACACACCACCGAATAAATCAAATTTTGCATATACGTGGTAGTTTTCTGGGAAATCGCCTGGGAAATTTTCTTCTTCGCTTCCACTTCGATGATTATGCTCGCCTACATTGTACACTTGAAAAGAGTTAGCTATATAGAATACACCATATATATTCATCTTAACACTCTCTGGACCATGAACAGCAGGATTATAACCAGAAAGTGAATCTGTCCTTTCGAGACGAACACGATAATGATATTCTGCTATTCGTATAAAAAGGCAATTGACCCCACCAAGCCATTCCCTAGGTTGCAACCAGGCAGGTACGTGTATATCGGAGATTTCCTCGAGAATTCCATCAAAAGTATAGTTGTTCCTCATTTTTACAATACAATGGTCAGGAAGAAGATTGTGAAATTCAACTGCATCTATTTTTGTAACAAAAAATTTTAATATATGAAGTTTTTCTACACTAGTGACTTAAAATTTCAACAATTTTGAACAATCACTGGTCGGAAAAAAATCAACTATTGGCTAGTATACGTCAGAAATGTCAGGATTTGCAAGTGGTCGTTCAATTTCAATAAAAACTTTATTAAATTACAGTGTTACGTAAAAGACATAAGACACGCACTAACATGTATACAGTTTTTCATAATTTATTAGATAACTAGACTTATAAAATTGGAAAAATAGAGTTGAAGTAAGCATTGTTTATTTAAATGTAGTTATTTGCATATCTGTCTTTTTGCTTTCGCTTTAGACAAAAGTAGTAATTTTGAAGCAATTTTAATTTTAAAAATGCGTATTATTTCTAAACAAAAAAATTTCCATAAAAGCGTGAAGAAAGAAAATGACTACCTTTAAATAGACAATTACAATCTTAAATATTTTTTAATATTCACGATTTGGTTTTTCTTTGAAGATTTGTTCGAATGCTTGATGGGCCTCTTTGGTCAATTTCATAAATCAAGTTCAACAGTAAGTAATTTTGAACATCTTAAAAATGGATTATTTGTAGATTCAAAGTTCAAATTTGAAACGCAAAACCACTAGGAGTAATAAAAAGCAAATCACTTTTCCAACGACAATGACTACGGGATTTTTGAGTTATATTGTTACACAACTTTTTTTAGACAGGACTCAAACGGTTCTCGAATAAAATCGCAAAAAAACTTTGAACTAAGCCTCAGCCGAGATAAAAAAATGTGTTTTTCTGGAATCTTTGTTCAAACTGTAAGCATATCGTGATATACTACTTTGTTAAATGACATTGTTTGTTCAATAGCATACATACTGCTAATACATAGAAGAAAACATCATTGGACAGAAATATATTTTTACTGATATAACGGTATCTCTGCTAAGGCTTTAATTTTGACTTAATCGTAGAATAATTCAATGTTGGCCAAAATAATGTGTAAAATAGGCGTCTATTAGACTACATACTAAAATTACGCACTTCTAATTCCAAGTTGCCTAATGTACGTATTTCAAAAACTGTATCACATTATTGGAATTAATTTTTTCTGCTTGCATCGATTCATGCAGAAGAAATCTTTCTACAGAAATTAATTGAAAAATAAAGAATAATTTTCTTCAGTTCGGATTAGCTGAAAAAAAATTCTCTGATTTAAGGCTTTTCAAAAAGACATTTTCATTTAGTTCTAATTACCAGAAAATTAAATTTGCCTCACATTATTTCTCAACAAACAAACGTTTATTCTTGATTTTAGTACTTTTTATTTTATTTCAGTTAAATTGAAATGATCATCTAGCAAAATATGTTAGACCATCATCCTTTATTCTTTTTAATTAAGCATTATGAAGCTTCATTCTTTATTGTATTCCACAAATAATATTGTTCACATCTCAAAATATCGCATAGGTACATTTCACTCTAGCCATTCCCATTTACTTTCAAATTCCAAAAATAAAGGGAGAGGGGGCTATATCAAAAGCAACTTTTATGGAACTGTAAGTTACTTCTTTCAGTGACACAACTGTAACGAGTTACTCTTTTTGCTAAGTAGCGTAACGATAACGAGATATTAAAAGAAAAATTTACTTACCCAACTCTGATTGGTGGGGTGGCGACGTTGGATAGCTCGACGAAGCTTCTTCACGCTGGGGCGAGCGTTGGGGCGAGCGTTGAGGTGAGCGTTGGGGTGAGCCTTGTGGCGAGCGTTCGGGCGAACGTAGAGGCAAGCCTAATTCTGTAAGAAGAAATGACAATGGATCAATTTTTAATTCCTCATTATAATACACTGTACAAAATTCAAGAAATTCTTGATTATTAAAAAAAAACTCTCATGTTATATATACTTTTTGAAAAGCCAATAAAAGACGTGAATTTCCTAGGCTTTCCAAACATTTTAAAACTAAATCTAGCTTCATTTCCGACCAAGTTATCGCGTTTCAAAATCATCAGTGATACTTTTCGCAAATCACAAAAACAAAAATTGCAAATATAAGAAATAGCGATTCATTTGTTCTAGCAAGAGCATAAAAGATAGTTATCAAACTTTCAACATAATTCAAACTTTTTGTTATTTGGTTATTTCATCTTCAAAAATTCCATAAAAAGCAATCCGAGGTAAGTTTTCATGCATAAAATTAAACGCATTGATTTTAATAACACTACGAATGGGTTCAAAAATGGTCACTTATTATTTGGTTTGAAGATCAAATGTTACAATGCTTACCAATAGAATTGAAAATAACGACTAGCGTAAAGACCAGAGCGTAAAGAATCCTCATTTTTTCAAAAGGTAAGAAATAATAATTAACGCAGAATTTTTAGAACAGCGTTACGAACGAATATTCTGATATTTGGTATATATATATACTATTCTCTTATTTGAGTTTTCCCCTTCCTGGGCACTAATTTCAAACAGATTTTTTGTGCGCCATAGCAACATAAAATTTTTTAATTAGCATTACATTGTTTATTCAGTGATGGTAGTCTCCACGCATGTGTATTATTTTTTTGACGTGAGAGACTCAGATTTAAGATCATTTATTTTGAAAGTAAACTCAGATTGAAATCTCATGAATTCATGCAATATTTGTTATGTTCCTTTCAAGCGAATATAAGTGATCTAAAAAATAACAGTTTCTGGTATGGAATTATATTTCTTTCTGTCTAAATCAAGTAATAAAAATTATTTTTTAAAAATATGTATATATGATGTGTATTGGAAATGTTTACTTTGTTAATTTCTGAAAAATTAATAATTTTTGTAATGTTGCTCAAGATGTTAGTTTAACGTTTGAGAGATAGTTCATTTTATAGGTACGCGTATTAATATTATTTTACCTCATACTAATGCATCGACCCTGTAAGGCTCTAAATTAATCATTACTGATGAAAATGGTAAATGAATAAAGAAAAATCATTAAATATCACGTGTGAATAATCATTGTTGATGGCAACAATTTTATAGCAAACTAGCAATTTCTGTATTTTCTAAAAAGGATGATTTGTACCACTAAACTTGATTCATCAATATTTTGTTTGTTTCTTTTCATGTGAAATACTGGAAATGTGTGATACTCAACGTTTTCGACGTATAACAATTAAAAATTTTAATAACAAAGAAAAAATGTTGGTTTTTTTACAATCTGATACTTTATTTTGCGTACATCCCCCTTTCCTATTGCTATTTTTATCCCTTTTTTAAAGAAATCCTCTTTTTCATCCTATTTGCAAGAAACTTTTCCTTTTTCTGGTTTCCCGAATAAATGCGAACTGAATTATTAGAACCCATTAAGCTATTTAAAAAAAATCCGACTTTTTTTTGTTGCAAGCAATTTATCTTTATTTAATAATCTACTATTATATTACAGTTTCAGAATTTTCCTCTTTTAAATAAAAATTATACTATTTGGTTAAAGATGGAACTGTTTGTTCATCGGGTTTCTTTAAAAATTCAACTATTAAATTTTTTATTGAAAATTCATCATTTTTCGTTAAAAATTAAACTATTTAGTTCAAAGTTGAACTACCTAATTAAAAATGTATTTCATTAGTAGAAGATTTAACAATTTTGTTAAATATTTTTTCTTTTTTTTTTAGTTGAAAATCTATTTTTTTAACATAACATTTAATTATTCTATTTCTAACTGAAAAATGTAACGTTTTTATTTGAAAATTAATCTTCTTTGTTGATAGCTGAACAAATTTGCCAAAAATTTATTTTATTTGTTGAAGATTCAACTATTTTCTTGAAAATGCTTTTTATTGCTTGAAAATCCATTTTTTAAATGCTAAATTTAAATATTCAATTTTTATATGAAAATTGATCTTTTCTAGTTTAAAATTGAACATTCATCTGGAATTATGTCTCTTTCCTTTTTGGTTTTAAAATCTGTTACAATTTGTATCCTTTATAGTCAAAAATGCAACTGTTTGGGTACAAATTAATCTTTATTGGTTAAGGACTTTTTTTCATTTTGGGGATTCTTTGTTGAAAATTCGTCTTTTTTGGTTGAATTCAACTGTGCTTCGTTTAAAATTAAATTTTTTTTCAAATATCAACTAATACATTTTTCGTTAAGAATGATCATTTTTTATTGAAAATCTAACTACTTGTTTGAAAGTTGAACGTCTGTTTTAAACATTGATTTTTAGGTTGAAGATTGACCATTTTATTTAAAAATTCAACTAATAACTGTTCATATTTTGTAGACTGAAAATTCATCTTTTTCGGTAGAAAAATTCTTGGTTAAAGTATCATCTTTTATGCCTAAGAATTTAACTATTTGGTTGTAAATGCACCTGTTTTGTCTGGAAATATTGTTGTTTGTTTGTTGAAACTTCAACAATTTGATTGAAAAAACATCGTTCTTGGTTGGTAAAGCATATTTTCGGGTTGAAACTTTGAAATTCAACTACTGTTTAAAATCATTCAACTTTTTAGCTTGAAAACTGAAATCTTTCGTGAAAAATTAATCTCTCTTCGTAGAAAATTAATCTTTTATGATTGGAAATCCATTATACTTCGACCTGACATTTTGATCGTTTCACACTGAATTAAATATTTTCCTACAAAATCATCCTATTTCCCCTGTCTTATATACGCCTATGTTATAGACGCCTATTTTCAACAAACAATTGTGAAATCTGTCAAATAAAAAACCAAATGTACATGCTTGCCGTCTTCCATAGTCAAATATTACTAAAATTTGAATATTTATATTTTGAAAATTTTGAATTTCATATTTTCCATGTTTGAAAAAATTACTTTTACATTTTCTCCAAATTATTTTAGCCAACTTTAAATGATTTTCCAGTCAAATAAAAGTTGAAGCCTTAGCAGAGATAACATGGAATCATCAAAAATAGATTTCTGCTCAAGGATTTTTCTTTCATTTATTATTAATATGTATGTGGTTGAACAAGCAATGTTATTTAACAAAGTAGTATATAAAGATATGCTCACTGTTTGAACAAAGAATCCAGAAAAACAAAATTTTATCATCTCTGGTGAGGCTTAAATTGGTGTAAGCATGATGAAAAATTATTTTTATGTATAATTTACAATACATAATTAACATTCAGAGGAAATAAATTCAAATGGAAATATAATTTTATAAGACGTGAAACGAGCGTACTCGTATACTAATAAACCAACAAAGACAGAAATAATAACGAGACAAAAAAAACATAAAGATCAAACTAAATTGAGTTCCCTTAAATATGTTTCAATTCTCCTAAGTTCTCTTTGAAAAATTTAAGAGTTTAGAAATATAACCTGCTATTTTCATTTCTAATTTGAACTGAAGAATTTACATAAAATGATAATAAATTCAAGAAAAATCCGATTGCCGAAGTCCAGTATGGCGCAACTCCCGCAATTTCGAAAATTAAAAAAAAATCCTTTGGATGCAAAATATCTTTGATATAACACTATAATTTCACAAAGCTTGATCAAAATCGGACGACCTCTTGCAGATCCTGATATTTCTGACCATTACTGTCTCATAGTTATTTCTTTCCGACCAGTGATTGTTCAAAATTGTTACAAGTTTAAGTTACTTGTGCAAAAAACTTTATAAATGTTAATTTTTTGTTACGAAATTAGATGCAAGTGGATTTCAGAATCTGCTCTTAAGCCAGTGTGTTTGTAACAATGCTGGAAAACTATACTTTTGGTGGAATTCTCTCCGGAATGCGCGATGATAATAAAATACCCCCTTGAATGTGCCCTCGGCAAAGGCACCCTCAACTGAATTACCTTTTTTTACGAGTAGCGGACCGTCATTTTACTGTAAATCTCCAAAGGAAAGATTCACTTTCTGGTTTTAATCCGGCTGTTCATGGTCCAAAGAGCTTTAAGATGAATATAAAAGATAGCCTATTTTATATAGCTAACGATTCTCAAGTATGTACAATGTAGAAGTGCATAATCATATACTTCGATACCTGAGATCTAAGTGTGGATCAAAAGGCAAATCCGTTATAAACAAACAAGAAATAAGAGAAAGTCAAGATTCATGAAAACTTATTGCTAAATGTAATTAATCATACTAGAATAACTTTTATTCAATTTATCCTAATCAGTTTATAAATTAATAGACAACTTTTGGTTTTTAATGTGAAGCATTTCAATGAATTCTCTCTTTCTCTCATTACTTTCGCTATGTGAAATTTCAACATTATCCCAGTCAAACTCATGGTCAACATCAAGAAACCCTCTCGCATGTCTAGCAAGAACACTCTTTTAATGGCATGTGATACTTAGAAAATTATCGATTTTAGCAGTGTTAGGTTCCCCCGTCTTTTTTGCTACAATAATAAAGATATTGCCTTAAAAATTTGGGGGATGATATCGAACATGCTAACGGACGTCCCCGAACTCTTCTGTTGTGGAATAATTAAAAAAAAATTCATTTTGTTGAATTTGATTAATATGTGTGTATTTTGGGGTACAACAGAGACTGACATCGGAATGGCAGATACCTCAAAAACGAATCCAAACCTCCAAATAGTGCACATAGAGAAAATTTTTATTTAGCAGAATAAAATTTGTTTGCTATTATTCCTCAAAAAAGAGTTCGGGCACGTCTGTTGTTCTATTTTATAGCATCTCCAAATACAGTTTTTAAAACGTTTAATTTTTGTGGACAAAAACCCGGGGGAACTGAACCCGATTTACCACACGACGAAGTATCACATGCATCACTTTGTGTCCAGTCTGTCTGAAATCTTTGCTAAATATTTGAAATCTCTGTGAAATCTTCGGAAAATTTGGGAAATCATTTAAATCTTTGTGAAATAATGAAAATCTGCGTAATCTTTGAAATCTGTATGAAATCTTTGGGAAATACTGGAAATCTTTGTGAGATCTTTGAAAACTTTGGAAAAACATTGAAATCTTTGTGAAATAATAGAAATCTTTGTGAAATCTTTGTAAAATCTTTGTGAAATCTTTGGAAGCTTTGTGAAATAATAGAAGTCTTTGTGAAATCTTAGAAATCTGTCTGAAATCTTTGCGAAATATTTGAAATCTTTGTGAAATCTTCGGAAACTTTGGGAAATCATTGAAATCTTTGTGAAATAATGAAAATCTGCGAAATCTTTGAAATCTGTCTGAAATCTTTGGGAAATACTGGAAATCTTTGTGAGATCTTTGAAAACTTTGGAAAATCATTGAAATATTTGTGAAATAATAAAAATCTTTGTGAAATCTTTGTGAAATCTTTGGAAGCTTTGTGAAATAATAGAAGTCTTTGTGAAATCTTTGAAAGCTGTCTGAAATCTTTGCAAAATATTTGAAATCTTTGTGAAATCTTCGGAAACTTTGGGAAATCATTGAAATCTTTGTGAAATCTTTGAGAAATGATTGAAGTATTTGTGATGTCTTTTGAATCTATCTGAAATCTTTGAAATATTTGTGAAATCATGGAAGTCTGCGAAATCTTTGAAAACTGTCTGAAATCTTTGGGAAATATTGGAACTCTTTGTGAGATATTTGAAAACTTTGGAAAATCATTGAAATCTTTGTGAAGTAATAGATGTCTCAGTCAAATCTTTAAAATCTGTCTGAAATCTTTGCGAAATATTTGAAATCTTTGTGAAATCTGTGGAAACTTTGAGAAATCATTGAAATATTTGTGAAATAATGAAAGTCTGCGAAATCTTTTTAATCTGTCTCAAATCTTTGGGAAATATTGGAAATCTTTCAAAAGTTTGGAAAATCATTGAAATCTTTGTGAAATAATGAAATTCTGCGAAATCTTTGAAATCTGTCTGAAATCTTTGGGAAATCTTGGAAATCTTTGTGAGATCTTTGAAAACTTTAGGAAATCATTGAAATCTTTGTGAAATAATAAAAATCTTTGTGAAATCTTTGAAATATGTCTGAAATCTTTGCGGAATATTTGAAATCTTTGTGAAATCTTGTGAAACTTTGAGAATTCATTGAAAACTTTGTGAAATAGTGAAAGTCTGCGAAATCTTTCAAAACTGTCTCAAATCTAAGAGAAATATTGGAAATATTCGTGAGATCTTTGAAAAGTTTGGAAAATCTTTATGAAATCTTTATGAAATAATGTAATTCTGCTAAATCTTTGAAATCTGTCTGAAATCTTTGGGAAATCTTGGAAATCTTTGTTAGATCTTTGAAAACTTTGGGAAATCATTGAAATCTTTGTGAAATAATAAAAATCTTTGTGAAATCTTTGAAATTTTTGTGAAACAATACAAGTCTTTCTGAAATCTTTGAAATCTGTCTGAAATCTTTGCGAAATATTTGAAATATTTGTGAAATCTTCGGAAAATTTGGGAAATCATTGACATCTTTGTGAAAAAATGAAAGTCTGCGAAATCTTTGAAATCTGTCTGAAATCTTTGGGAAATATTGGAAATCTTTGTGAGATCTTTGAAAACTTTGGGAAATCATTGAAATCTTTGTGAAGTAATCGAAGTCTTTGTGAAATCTCAGAAATCTTTGGGAATGCATTGAAATCTTTGTGAAATATTAGAAATCTTTGTGAAATCTGTGAAACCTATCTGGAATCTTCGCAAAATATTTGAAATCTTTGTGAAATCTTTGAAAACTTTGGGAAATCATTCAAATCTTTGTGAAATAATAGAAGTCTTTGTGAAATCTTTTAAATCTTTGAGAAATTATTGGAATCTTTGTGAAATAATAGAAGTCTTTGTGAAATCTTTTATAATCTATCTGAAATCTGCGAAATATTTGGAATCTTTGTGAAATCTTTGAAATATTTGTGAAATCATTGAAATCTTTGCGAAATCTTTGTAAAATCTTTGTGAAATCTGTGTGAATTCTTAAAAAATCTTAGAGAAAAATTTGAAATATTTTCAATATATTCGGTAATTTATTGTGAAATTATTGAAATCTTTGTGAAATCTTTGAGAAATGATTGAAGTCTTTGTAAAGTCTTTTAAATCTATCTGAAATCTTTGAAATCTTCGTGAAGTCATTATTGGAAATCATTGACATCTTTTTTCAATCTTTGCAATCTATCTGAAATCTTCGTGAAATGATAGAAGTCTTTGTGAAATCTTTGAAAACTTTGAGAAATCATTAAAATCTTTGTGAAATAATAAAAGTCTTTGGAAAATTTTTGAAATCTTTGGGAAATCATTGAAATTTTTTTCAAATCTTTGGAAATCTTTGCAAAATATTTGAAGTATTTGGTAATATTTGTGAAATTATTTACATCTTTGTGAAATCTTTGTGAAACCTTTGTGAATTCTTGAAAATTTTTTGTGAATTCTTAAAAAATCTTTGAGAAAAATTTGAAATATTTCAAAATGTTCGGTAATATTTAGGAAATTATTGAAATCTTTGTGGAATCTTTGAAAACATTGGGAAATCATTAAAATCTCTGAAATAATAGAAGTGTTTGGAAAATCTTTGAAATCTTTGGGAAATCATTGCAATTTTGTCAAATCTTTTGAGTATCTTTTTAAATCTTTGCAAAATATTTGAAATATTTCGTAATATCAATGAAATTATTCACATCTTTGCGAAATCTTTGCACAACATTTGTGAAATCTTTGTGAATTCTTAAAAAATCTTTGAAAAAATTTGAAATATTTACGAAATATTTGGTTATATTTGTGAAATTATTGAAATCTCTGTGAAATGTTTGAGAAATGATTGAAGTCTTTGTGAAATCTTTTAGATCTATCTGAAATCTTTGTAAAATCATTATAGGAAATCATTGAAATCTTTGTTCAATCTTTGAAATCTATCAAAAATCTTTGTGAAATAATAGAAATCTTCGTGAAATCTTTGGAATCTATCTGTAATCTTTCTGAAATATTTGAAGTCTTCGTGAAATCATTGAAAAATTTGGGAAATTATTCAAATCTTTGTGAAATGATAGAAGTCTTTGTGAAATCTTTGAAATCTATCTGAAATCCTTGAAATTTTTGTAAAATCTTTGGAAACTTTGGGAAATTAGTCAAGTCTTTGTGAAATAATAGAATTCTTTGTGAAATCTTTGAAATCTTTGAAAAATCATTGAAATCTTTATGAAATAATAGAAGTCTTTGTGAAATCTTTGGGAAATATTTGCGAAATATTTAAAATCTTTGAAATCTTTGGGTAATCACTGAAATATATGTGAAATCTTTGTGAAATCTTTTTAAAGTCTTTGTGAAATCCTTGTGAATTATTCAAAAATCTTTGTAAAATCTTTGTGAATTCATAAAAAATCTTTGAGAAAATTTTTAAATATTTTTGAAATATTCGGTAATATTTGTGAAATCATTGAAATATTTGTGAAATCTTTGAGTAATGATTGAAGTTTTTGTGAAGTCTTTTAAGTCTATCTGAAATCTTTGGAATCTTTGTGAAATAATTATAGGAAATCATTGAAATCTTTGTTCAATCTTCGAAATCTATCTGAAATCTTTGTGAAATAATAGAAGTCTTTATGAAATCTTTGAAATCTATCTAAAATCTGTGCGAAATATTTGAAATCTTTGTGAAATCTTTGAAAACGTTGTGAAATCATTGAAATTCTTGTGAAACAATAGAAGTCTTTGTGAAATCTTTGAAATCTATCTGAACTCCTTGAATTTTTGTAAAATCTTTGGAAAGTTTGGGAAATTATTCAAATCTTTGTGAAATAATAGAAATCTTTGTGAAATCTTTGAAATATTCGAGAAATCATTGAAATCTGTATGAAATAATAGAAGTCTTTGTGAAATCTTTGGGAAATCTTTGCGAAATATTTAAAATTTTTGAAATTTTTGAAATCTTTGGAAAATCACTGAAATATATGTGAAATCTTTGTAAAATCTTTTTAAAGTCTTTGTGAAATCTTTGTGAATTATTCAAAAATCTTTGTAAAATCTTTGTGAATTCATAAAAAATCTTTGAGAAAAATTTAAAATATTTGAAATCTTTGTTCAATCTTTGAAATCTATCTGAAATCTTTGTGAAATGATAGAAGTCTTTATGAAATCTTTGAAATCTATCTAAAATCTGTGCAAAATATTTGAAATCTTTGTGAAATCTTTGAAAACGTTGTGAAATCATTGAAATTTTTGTGAAACAATAGAAGTCTTTGTGAAATCTTTGAAATCTATCTGAAATCTTGGCGATATATTTGAAATCTTTGGGAAATCATTGAAATCTTTGTGAAATCTTTTTAAAATCTTTGTGAAGTCTGTGTGAAATCTTTTTGAATTCTGTAAAAATCTTTGCGAAATATTTGAAATATTCGGTAACATTTGTAAAATCATTGAAATCTTTGTTAAATCTTTGAGAAATGATTGAAGTCTTTGTAAAGTCTTTTCAATCTATCCAAAATCTTTGAAATCTTTGCGAAATAATGGAAATCTCTATGAAATTTTTTTTAATCTATCCGAAATCTTTGCGAAACCTGTGAAATATTTATGCAATCTTCAAAATCCTAACGAACTCTTTGGCAATATGAATTTCATACATGTATTTATTATTTACTATTGATTGTTTCTTATTTATTATTTATGATCAATTTTTTCATAGTACAATATTATTATACTATGTCCAAATTGTACAATTCAATATTATAGGTCTATGCCCCTACCCCCTCTAGAAGAAAAGATTCCGCCGCTTCTGTGGAAGGGGAGGGGGGGACTCCATAGTTTCAAAAATCATCCTTATGCAATGAATGGATGCTTCTTCATCTTATCTCGCTTTTAATATTATTTATAGTTGCATGAGCGAATAATTGGAGAAAATAGTAGCATTAGTGTTATTTTTGTCAAAATAGTAGCAAAATAGTTACATCTTTAACAGAAAAAACTGGGAGTTCACTAAAGTTGCAGTTAAAATAAAATTAGGTATCTTTCAGAACTTGAGCTCCATTAGAACCATATAGAGACCCAAAAGGGTTCCTTTGGAGACTTGAGTCAGAACAACATAAAGGTGCATTCACAAACCAACAACTGGCAAAGTGACGTTTGATAAGACAGGGATCAATTTACAGTTATCGACCAATAACTTGACAGTAAAAATTTTTGGATATGAATACGCCTTTATGTTTACAAGTTTTTTACATAATCTGCTGATAGGTTCTTTGGAAAAAGTCTCTATTAAAATGTTCCTCTGAAGGTCCAACTGGTGGCTCCTTTGGAACAAATTCATCGTTTTGGCTTCCTTCTCGTCAAGAAAGGTTCTCTTTTGTTGCTGCTTCTCAGGACCCAAAAATCCGTCCTAATAGAATGCTTAGTTTTTTCTGTATTAAAAAAAGTGTCAATAGAAGCGTTGATAAGCAAAATTAATTAGTGCAAAATTAATTAGTGCAAAATTAATCAGTGCAAAATTAATGAGTGCAAGTTCCGACAAAGAACAAACGTCTCATAGGGTATTTCGGGCAATGTTTGCCCGCTTCCTTTCCAGTGACCCCGCGGACATGCCATCAGGAAATTACCACTCGAAGTACAACACACATGTGCACACAGGCGCAACATGGACATACAGTGCAGAGAATTGAGAGGCGGAGGAGACACTCCTAGAAACGAGATCTCACTCTGGTTTAATTAACTTGAACCCGCTGTTTTCTGTCAATATTTTCACTAACTCGCCCCTGCCACTCAAGTGCGTGTGTTCATACTTATGTATGTGTACGCACAAATATAAAATACAAATGTGTAAGTGTGGATCGAACTCCTTACCGCCATGTTGGATCGGAACTACGTACGTACGTACGTAGTATGCGATTTGCGACAAGAAGACTCGATCGATGCCCCGAGGAGGTCGCGACCTCACCGAAGTCTTCGACTCTATCAGTCCCCGGCAAACTTGGAGTCACGATCGCGAGTCACGATTCCTGCAGGTAAATCCTCGCGTACTATTGCATATCATGAGGTAGACGCGACGCGACGATAAAATATGATATCGCGATTAGGATAAATTATCGAAGGAGCGCGCCTTACATGCTATGAATAACATGTATTGGCCTGTATTTGTAAGGTCCACTTTGTATGATGATTGGTAATAGGGTTGTTGCACAAAATCAGAATTGTTCTTGAATCTATAACATAGAAGAAACTGGGGGTTTACTAAAGATTTAGCTTGAATAGAAGTTGGAATCTTTCAGAACATGAACTCTGATAGATACCTGTGGAGATCCGAAAGGATTCCTTTGGAAACAATTAAATAGAACAACATGAAGGCGCATTCACAAACCAACTGCTTGCAATGTGGGGTTGGTAAGTTAGGGACTCACAGGAGTTTTCAACCGATAACTTAGGGCGAACAAGTTTCTTGCGTATGAATACGCCTTTATGTTCTATTTATTAAATTATGTCCGTCAGAGTTCTATTACATGTGTACTTCAACGTAAAAAATGTGTTATTAACTAGATAAAATGTCCAAGTGGGCAAAGCGAAAAATAGGTTATTTGGAAAAAGTCTCTATCAAAATTGGGTTCCTTTGAAAATCCAATTGGTGTCTCCTTTGGAGAAAATTCAATCTTTTTGCGGTTCGTTCTTGTTGCAGCTCCTTAGAAACCAAAAATTGGTTATATTAGAAACCCCAGTTTTTTCTGTGAACAGGGTGGCAGCAAAACTTCATTTTCAAAATTCCCTGATTTTTCTTCGACCAATTTTTCATTTTCCATGACTGTTCACGGTGAGTCTCTACCAACTTCGACCTAAACTAATTCGTGCATACGTCTTTTGCAGAATATAACTTTTGGATGATCTCAGAGTATTTTGAGCCAAAAATAGAAATAATCAATCAAGTCTTTTTTTTGTCACTCATTTTTTTCCAAATAAAAAAATTCGATCCAGAAATTGTTAATTTATGTGAAAAACGTTTTTGTATAATTCGTTTGCTCAGATTCCCCAAACAATATATTCTAACAGTCCAATAACACTCTTGTAGTACACAACATTTTTTTTTCTAGTTTACAAATTCAAGTTGAAAAAGCGCTTTCAATTTCCATAAATGAATCAAAAATAGTTTTCATAAAGATCAATAACAAATTTTTATTTATGTAAAACTGTAATTGGACTAAAACTTTTTTTAAGCTCGATCGATTTTTGTCTTTCTTGGCTCAAAATATCTGATCATCCAATAACTAAATTCTGCAGAGAGTTTTTGCTGAGTACGAATTTTTATTAAAATTTAATAAACAATGATTATTTTTCAAACAAACGAAAAATCAAAACTTGATTTTAAAAAAAGGTTTTAGTCGATATTTAAATTTCTCAATTAAAATATTCAAATACCAGAATTTGAATCTTATCAGACTTAAAAAAAATGTTTCAACTTTCAACAAAAAGATTAAACCTTTAACGAAATATTTGAATAATAATCCAAATACTGGAATTTTTAACAATATTGAAGCAAAAAAAATTTAACGAAATTTCGACAAAATAGTTCAATTTTCAAACAAAGAGTTGAATTTTCAAGAAAAAAAAATTATATTTTCAAGGAAATAATTAAATGGTCTACAAAATAATTAAATTTTCAAGAAAATAGTTCCATTTTTAACAAAATAATCAAATTTTTGAACAAAAAAGATAAAACTTCAAACCAAAACAGTTAAATTTTCAACCCTATGAGTTGAATTATAAATAAAAAGAAGAATTTTCAACAAAAAATATAATAGTTGATATTTGAACAGAAAAAAATAAGAATTTTCAACAATATAGTCAAATTTTCCACCAAAGAGTTGAATTTTTAACAAAATGAGTAAATTTTCAGCAAAGCAGTTGATTTTTCAACCAAGTACTTGAATTTTCAAATAAAAAAGAAACCATTCAACAAGAAATGGAAAAGTTAAATTTTCAAATAAAGAAAATTTATTGTCAACCAAACAGTTGCATTTATAATAGAAAATCTGGAATTTCACCAACGCAGACGAATTTTTGACTAAAATAGTTGAATTTTCAACCGAAAAGAAGAATTTTCTAACAAAACAATGAAGCAAGTGAAGCTGGTAAAAAAAAGAAGAAGAAAAGAAATACGGGGAAAATAAATTACTAAAAAGAATATTAAATCGGGTTGGCCAAAAACTTCCCTGAATAAAAAAATTTCTAATTCAAAATTTCAAAATTATCATTCTGTCAACAAAAAAATTACTCTATTCGAATTTGAACATCCTCACTGTCAAAACTTTTCCGCTGTGGATTAGAATTAATAACCAAAGTGAAGAGTAAACCCGGAAAGTAAATTTTTGTCATTTTTCAATGGCTCGGTGGCATAATTGGAACGTTCCACTCATGAATAGTGGCGATCTCGGTTCAAATCCAGGCCCAGGCAGATTTTTTCTTCATTTTCAAAAAATGTATCTTTAACTGGTAATAACATCTTCCAAAAAGTTTTTGAATATTTCTAATGTAATTATTCCACACAGAGCTATTGACATTCTGAGGTTAGGTGACGGTTTAGCAGCAAATTTGAGGAAAAAACTATATTCAATTACTTTAAATCATCGAAGAGATTGAATACAATATTCAAGAAATACCTGAGAATAAAATTGATGAATTTAGATCACATTTTATGGATTTATCTAATGATTTTTCAAATAATGATAATCCAAAAACTTGGTGAGAAAAGGAATTGAATGAGTTTTAATTGAAGCAAAAATTTTCTTGAGAAATCATCCGGAATTAATTATCACAAAATCAGATGAAGGAAGTATTACAGTAGCGATTCGTAGGGATTTTCATATTTAAAAAATGTTGCATATCTTTAATGATAAAGATAGTTTTCAATTGATTCCTAATATTCCCACGAAAATGATTCAAGAAGGGACTTTTAAAATTTTAGACAGTATGAGAACTAATAAATACTTGGATAATAATATTGAAAGATGTGATATTGATACAACGAGTACTAATCTCTCCTAAGCCTATGGCCTTGTTAAAGCTCATAAAACTGACTTTCCTCTAAGACCAGTTATTTCAACAATAGATTCTCCAGCTAGAAAATTGGAAGAATTATTGAGTAAAATTATAAAGAAATCAGTGTAAATCTCAAAAACATCAATTAAAAATAGTCATGCTTTTTTAAAACTTATTGACAAAGTAATAATACCGTTTGATCACATATTTTTGATGTAATAGCTATGTTTCCAAACATCCCTTATGAAAGAGTTGAAAATGCCATACAAAAACGTTGGGAATTGACAAAATGCACTTAATTTCGGTATCATTTTTGTTGCATATCAAAATGATGTTGATTTCGGTATCATTTTGAACAATTTCTTTTACTGCGCATACGCACATGTCGTAATTTCTTATTTTTCTTCCTATAATGTTTTGTTATGGTATTGTGCCAGAAATATAGGAAATTAGAATAAGAATTTTACACCATTTTTTTACATAAATTAAAAGGCGGCACAATAATGATTTAAGGTGCACTTATTCTGTTGAGTACATATGTAGTTAATCGTAATCTTAAGGAAATTATCGCTCAAAGAAAAAATAAGAATGAATAATATTCTTAGATACACGCAATTGCAAAAGGAAGTAGTGATATAAATTCACAAATGAGAGAAAAGTGGTGATTTTCATAAATAATTTCAAATTGTGATAATCATTATTCGTAGGAAGTAGACATTCGAATAACAAAGAGCGGCAAAGTCAAGGCTAAATATGTAAGTGGAAACGCTTGGCACTTCGAAAAATATTCCAGAATCATCGTACTATTATAATTATTCGTGTGAAACGCGTTTGCAAGAACCAGCGACTATCCTAATGAAAAACAAGTTTTAGCTGCAAAAGTCGTTAACACTTCTATCGTCAATAGAATACTGTCTAAGGAGCAACAAAAGAGATAATTAATGGACCATATCCATGCAACTAGTTAAATCTTCATCAAATTACAATCAGTGCCATTTGAGTCCTTTTTGAGAAGAGCGCGTTTATACTATACGAAAAATTTAAGCGAATACAGGAAACTTCTTAGATTTTTCATTAGTGATATTGAAATTGGTTTTGTTTATCCTATAGCCTCAAAATATTTATTTTTCTAATTTAATTGGATTTCCCGTTTGTATCAATCTTTGGGCTTAGAAAAAGATTTCTTGACTAAATTCTTTACATTTTTTAATTATTAAAAATAAAGTTCCTTTTAATCACATGAGGCGTAAAATCAATTATCGGCATGTTTAATCTGACTCATCCGGAGACGTTGGCATCCTGCCACAAGAGATACTCCACACCAATATTTCATGCAATTGGAGTAGACCGACACCTGATAATAGAACGCAACAATACAAAAAATATATCAGAATTCATGTTTAGTATTTGCACGAAATATTAATATGTAATTACAACTATAGTACCCATAAGTATACCAACTAATCATAGTATACCATAGTATACGATTATTATACAGACAAAACAAATATTCAGATGATCGAAACAATATTTTTGGTTACTAAAATTTCGTTGATTTACCCGAATATGCATAAATAATTTAGTGTATACTCATATAAAATATTTGGTTAAAGCGACAAACATATTGGACTAAATCAACTAAATATATTTCGTAAAATTAACAAAATGATTCAACCAAAAACCGGTTGAGTGAAGCAAATGAGTTTGGTTGACTTAACACAATGTTTACTTAACCAAACATCTCTCTAACCAAATATCCCCTTTTTCCAGTTCCCCCTATTCACAACAAAAATTTCGGTTATTTGTAGCGAAACTTCTGTACACGTGACAATTTTTTTTTAATCGACCAAATTGCAGTCGACTAAACAATTTCGTTGCGGACGAATAGCATTTTTTGTAACGCATGCACGGAATGTTCGCATTATACAAAGTATAAAGCTTTTCGAGGCATGTATAGCGTGCGGGATGTGACCAATTCCGAAACCGTGGTAAAAAGCAGTAATAAAAGATTTTTTCTAGCTGTTGCGCTTGCGCTCTTCAAGCAAGATTACTTTTTCTAGCTGTTGCGCTTACGCATTAAGATTCAAAATTGTGAGAAGTGAATAGTAATTGGACCACAAATGACCGATAAATTACCATAAATTATCGAAAATTTTTCGATATATTTGGACACCTGAAGTTTCCTGAAATTTTTGGTAATGTTACCATGCATTTTCAAAATTTCCGTAACATTTTTTAAAAATATTTTATTAAATCCAAAATTCCCTGCATTTTTTACAAAAATATTGTGTGCAACAGATGATAAAAGTAGGTAGTTTTAACTCTTGTGAACTTTACAGTATTTGCAACTCGCCTCAAACTCCCCTTTGATTCATCTCTGGCTCGTACAGCAAACTTCACACTCGTGTGGAACTCACTACTTTCCGCACTTGTAGCATAATATATTATTTTCTGATTGTAATAAATTAATTGTGTGCATAGTATGAATACACTATCAATCATCTTTTTCATATATGTATGACGCTTTATTGAGATAGTACTGTGTGTATCTGTGTTTTACAACACAAATGTACATTCAGTGCATTCAAAAATATAGGAACTGCAAATCTGGTGGCTTTAGTATTGTTCATGTGGAGCTGTTTTATTGAACGTAAATTTTCTTATTCAAAGAGCAGGAGTTTAAATTGTTTCTTGTTCCGGGTAGGTATTTACAAGTTTAATAAATTAATGAAGGGCTGACAAATTTACTTTAATTTAATCTAATTTAATCATAATCCGATTTCCAATCCATGAGTTAATCCATACATGTTATGAAAAAATATTCAGGTAGTAGGATGGCTTATATTATAGAAAATAAACATAACAGAAAAAAGTGTTACTTTTGTTTCACCTGAAACTATGAGCATATTTTCTCCAGCCCATTTTTTGTCTGAAAACAAGTCTCCATTGCCTTCAAACAAGACCCTCTATCTTAAAAGAATACTTTTTTTCTCTGCAACAAATTGAGGGAAAAGTTGCATCAACTGAATGAAGTTGGGTCATTGAAATTTTCTTGCTTGATGGACTATCTTTAAATCAGTCCCTGTTTATTATTTTTGCAAGAAATGCTATATTTCCGCCCAGCACTATACTTGAACGGCTCATATTACGGAAAATTCCGTAATACTAGACAGTCCAAATAAATATTTTTTTCCAGCTAGAAATATTCATAGTGCATGCTGCATGTAATCTACCTGCAAATGACATAATTGTATTAAACACTAACATAAAAACACAAATTGTTATTTATTACCATTATTATCATTATATTATTATATATATCATTAGGAGTATGGTGTAGTTTCCATTTCGTCTTTTACCGCTGTTATGCTTACACAGCGGCCATATATTATATTATATTATTATTATTATTATTATTTATTACCATTATACCATTATCTATAATGAAAAATCATTCAAAAGAATAAGAATTCTTTTAATTTCAACATATTCAATACTGAAACATTTCTGGTTGGTCCCCACAAAACAGATTTGGAACCTTCATCGACAATTTTTTTTATCCAAACTACTGGGCCCTCAAGTAGGTGTAGGGACTTGCACTGCAGAGGTTTGCGCTATATGTATATATTTTTCTCGACTCTCAAATAGTTACTCATGGTCAAAAACGTTATTGTGCAGGGAAGTTTTATTAAATGAATATAAATTTAGTAGAAATGAAAAAACGCAGTTTGTTGAAATAAATAACATTTCGTTTGGACAATAAACCAATTTTTTTTATATGCACTACATCACACTTACAAAAATGTTTAGTTGGGACAAAAAATGGTCAAAAAATGTTCAATATATATATATATATCAATATAAATTAATTTAGACATGGTTTAATTAGACATGCAGCAGGATTTAATTATTTTTTATTAAGATTTCTTTAATAAATCTATGTAGGATCCTATGTATAAGATTCCGTATAGGACCCTATACGCCACCAGCCATAGAACTAATATAGATTGGTTATATATGTTCCTATATAGGTTTCTATACAAGAAACTGTATGATGTTCAAAAATAAAATAAAATGCTGCGCAGTACTATTCTATAAGAGCTACACCTGCGCAGTAGTTTTTAAAGTTCTCTATCTATTTTTAAAAAAAGTAAATAATATTAGGATTAGTGGCGTATGGGATCCTATACGAAATCTTGTGTAGTAGCCTACATAGAAATCTATATACGGACCTATGTAGGTATTTTCAGTAGGCACATGGATTCATTTCTGGGTCTTCTAATATATTCTCGGACGGCACGATATAAATTACAATGGGTCACTTTTTTCAAAACTCGTTTTATTGGCTTAAAAATTCCCTAAAATTCAATCGCACAATGTGGTGAAGGGATACGTTTAAATTCGCGCCGGACGTTGGTAGTGTAAAACGTGTGGACTCTCATTACACCCGAAGTACCGTGGAATTTTTCGTTCAAAAAATTCTAGAGGTTGTATTGCCTAACCAATGTTAAAAATTCTTTTCTAAAGTGAAATTTATTATATTTTAAAAAGGTGTTTTGAATATGATTTTTAAAAAATATGGGTTATTTTGTTATTTAAATTGAAAAATGCGAAAAATCCATAATTTTTTTAATTTGTGCCCCCTTTTTTTGAATAATTTATTGATATTTCCTCAAAAGCGCATATCGCATTATTTATACTAATTTTGTCGTTAAATTATGTATAATTAGGTAAAATTAATCACGTTCTTATATTACTTATAGGGAGGGGGAGGGGGAGGGAAGGGTAATATACATTTCAATTTTATTTAGAGAAGACCTTACGAATGAAGTTCATTCGAAAACTACAATCAAGAATAATTAAGTTGTTAAACTTTCCCTGGACAGATTACAAAATCCGAGGCTCAACATTTGCAATATGGATTCCGAAACGATTTTTTACAAGAAAACCAAATATAACACTTTCAAATCGATATCTTGATTAATTTGAGAGAAATTGATTGTTTTATATCAAAATTATATTGATTTGTTAAAAATGTATAATCAGGCATTACTGATAATCTATCGCACCCTCTCCCCCATTCTAAGTACCCTCCACCACGGGATTAGTGATAATTTTGTCACATTCCGTCCCCCTTTCTAATTGCACAAAAATTCCAAAACTAAACATGTGTTTCAATTTGAAAGAATATCAATAATTTTGATATATCGATTTAAAAGTATCCACTTTAATTTTTTGGCTTAAATCCTATTGAAATCCGCATTAAACGTTTGTCGCCTCGTATATCGTAATCTTGCCTTGTCCCTTATCAGTTTGAGAGAAAGAAGCAATCCTTCTTTCCTTTTTTTATATAATCAATATACCCTGGGATTGGAACATGCAGGCAATTTTCTCTTAATGTACAGGATATGACAACATCCACCCTCATTTCCACTTGGTTAAACCTTCTCTGACCTAAAGAACCACCAAACCAAACATCCTTTCAGGCTACTACATTTACCCAGAGGGATGTAACTGAGCTGGGACAACTGGGACTGATTCTCTATAATCTACAAGCTCGAAAGGGTGTGGGAGGGTTTAAAAGAAATCGCTTTGTGGTTCGGGATTTCAACCCCCAGGCCTTTAAACGATAGTTTGTGCAATTTTGTCTTGATTCTCACCTGTAGATGAATCGGCACCTTCTTCACTGGTGTGCTCATCTCTTTATTTGAATCCTATCCCTTTTAAAATGAAGCAGCTCCACTCACACACTCACAGGGGAAAAAACCACGCACGTGAATCGGCGCTCGTGTTTATTCTTAACGAAGCACCTTGATAGAAGAAGAGGGCCACACACGATTTTCGCGAAGCGACGATGAAAGAAAATGCTATTCTATTTTTGTTTCCGAACGAAGAAAGCAGTCGGGAATGCCGGTCGAATTTTAGCTTTGCTACACGATGATTCTGTGGGGAGGTATAGATATTGAAGCGTTTTGAGTTCCACGAGTTTGCGCGCGTCTAGCGCAGCCGGCAATCGACTAATGTCGCGTACGCGCTCTGCGCAGTGAGGTGGGAGTTCTCCCACTAAAATTGCTTTCACCCCCACCTTGAGAATGTCACAGGCACGTATAATCTCAATGGGAACCATATGTAACGTCACAATATGTAGTTATTTCAATGAAAGGGATTTTTTTCAAGTTCAAAGGTTTGTGATACGATGAAATATTTTTAAGCAAATAGTTTTATCGTAGTCAAAAATGTTTAAGTTACATTAATTATCAAAAGTCACTCATCAAATTCAAAGAAAAACTCCAAAATTTTTCTTATTCTAATTTCAAATAGTTTTGTGGCAGCATTATAATCCGCGCGAAGATAAAATTGATCCGCTTCCAGATAAATTTGAAAGCTGCGTGAAGCTATGTGAAGCTGTGTAAAAAAGTTGACAGGTTACATTTATCCGCGGATCGAAACGTTGCAAAAAGACTATTTGAAGTTAGAATAAAAAAGCTTGTAGTTTTTTTATGTCTCAAATCATTAAATACAAAAATCCTTTGTATCTAATGAATAAAAATTAAGAATAAACGTTTGAAGAATCATTTTTCTTAAAATTAATTAGGCAGTCAAGCAAATAAAATGCACCTAGTATAAATATTTTTTATTTAATGGGTCGTAAAAGTCACTTTTGATTTAATTGAGAAATGTATCATTGAATATTTGCATTATATCGGTTTGTAATTGCTAGAGACAATTTTTTCTGCTGTTGAAAATCTGGATTATGCGAAATTATGCGATGACAAATTCAGAACTATAATTAATTTAAATATTCAATACTGGCATAAATATTACTTGCTTTTGTCACACATAAAGGTATTATTACATTATTAGGTTCATAAATACGAAAAGAACAAGTTTTTCGCAAAAACACATTTATTGTATTGATACATTGGAAATATATGAAGTAGAAATAATGAATTTATACATTTTCTCTAAATGACGATTTTAAACCTTGATTTCTGACGATTTTCTTTTGCAAGCACAAATGTTACTGAAAATAGTGAAAAGCGCTGATGTAATACATACAAAATAAGTTGGAAATAAAAAATGAGATCAATAATAAAGTTCCACAAAAAGTATCCTGCTAGAAGAGACTATAGCTGATGTTCTGTAAGAGCCAGAATCAATTTATTTTTAGTTTTAGAAAAAATTTCATCTGTCCAAATTTATTTACAACATGAATGTAGGCATCTTTGCCAATTAAACAACATTTTCCATGCAGAAATCAAAATTTTGCAAAATTATACGAATTTTTGCTAAATTATGTGAATTTTTGCAAAATTATGCGAAAATTCCAAAATTATGCGAAAATTAAATAATTATGCACCGAAAAAAAAGTATGCGTTTTTATGCGATGACGAATCTTGTTTATTTAACTTGGACACTTCATAAATCCCAAAGATTTTGAGTACACTGTACTTATTATTTGCTTATTTGCTTAAGCAAATAATTACATTTTTTGAAACGTGTATAAACATTAAATTTTGGTCTACATTTTAAATTTACACTACACAAAAACTCCAATATAAGGCTAGTTTTGGGGGTTGCCTCGCAGAGGCTGTGGCACTAAATTCGTCGTTGGACGAATGGTGCGTGGTGTGGTGATGCGTTGTTGACACTGCTCGTGCGCTGAGAAACTGCGTGGGCCAGCAGTTCTAGGAAGAACTAAATCAGTCGGCCTTATATTGGAGTTCTTGTGTATCTGAAAATAAGTTTGGAGAGTTTAGACATCTCTAAATATTTGTTTGAAATCTCTAAAAAATCAGTAAGTTTTCTCACTCAAAGAAAGCAAATTCTGTTTCCAAAAAAAAGAAAATGATTTTGTGAAGAACAATCAGATGGAGTCGTTCGATTGTGTGGCAGAAAGAACTAAATAATTGCAATTAAAAAATTGAGAAGTTCTTAAATCCGAAATGGCCTCTTTGATTAATTTCCCAAGTTGCCTAAAATTCATTAAAAAAAAAGTATTTATTGAATTTCCATTAATGTTTCAATAATTTCGTAGTAGAAAACTTTACTAAACTTTCGAAAAGCGTTATCGAAATTTCATAACTTTTTATATTAGAAAATCACGAGAATCAATTAACAACGACTGGTATATCAGTGAAGAGTTACTGATTTCTCAATCGATATTTCCTGTTTGAAGTAGACAGAAGTACATTAGTGCGAAAATTCACTGAAACTTTATTAACTTTTTCTACTGACAAATCAGTGAATAACAACCGCTATCTTGAAAAAGAGTGCAGTAAACTCAATCAAAAAACGTTTGAAATCAAGAACTCAGTATTAGAAAACAATCACACAAATAAATAATTAGGTAGTGTCTAGACGTCCCGGAAAATTGGGGGAGTTGGAAAAGGGAATGGACTAGTTTTTGAATAGATTGACTAGCCAAGCTTATGGAAAATAATGGACTAGTCATGCCGAATTTCAGGATGACGAGACACTTCGAAATAAATAATATTAGGTTAAGTTACTGTTTACTTCAATGAATTCATGTATTCTTTTAAATAACATCAATGCTTTCTAATAATTTTGTAAATGATTTACTATAATTTTGAAAATAACACCTCTTTTTATACTTTTCAATTCATTTATTGTACTTCCCTTTTTGGAACGGTGCTGTATCTACTGGTACCAGTTTACCCATTGCTGTTCTTTCATCTTGCACGCTCGTGTGTCGAATGTCGATCTTCCGCGATCGTTAAATAACTGCTGTAATCGCCAACATATTCTTATTGTCGGTCTTATCAAGGTCAAGAACAAGTAAATCAAGATTAGGATTGACCGGTTTGCTCTTTTTTAGCTTGAGACATCGAAATATCTCCAAAAATACCCCTCTGCCTCCTGATGGAGGGGGGGGGGATTTGTTCAAAGTCGCTTTTCCCCAGGAAAATAAAAACTTTTTATTAAGGATATTTTTTTCATAGGATGCGTAGTTTTTTAGATATTTCGATGTCTCAAGTTAAAAAAAAACACCCATTATATTATATTTTTTTATATTTTATCTAAAGGTATTCGATGTCCTTATTAATTTTACCATGACTAATAATTGAAAGTTCGACTTCCAAAAGGACCTATCCAAAATTTTGTCCACATTTCACTTCCCACTACCCACTTTCCATTTTCCACTTCCCAATTTTCATTTCCCACTTTTCACCTGTATTTTTTTTTTTTAATTTAGGGCACATGTCACCGCTGAATTTTGAAACGTCAAACATTACGAAATTAAATTATGAACTATTAATTCTTCGTCCAAACTAGCGCTAGATTAGCTTGTCCAGACTAGCGTTTGACCATACAAAAAACTTTCACTTCTACTCAGCGCTGTAATAGATCGTTTTGATAGCGCCACTTTAGGGGTCAGGACGGTCTATCCTAGCCCCGATTAGTTCCCCGATAATTTTCTACGCGGGATCCTATTTGCCAATTAATTTTACTTTACTCTGTATGAACATAAATTTGTTTAAATGTGAGAAAATGTCATCCGGTAACGTGTCCCTGACTACTCTGCTGTACAAGTTAAAAAGACACTTATGTCTGTTCAGCTTCGAACGTAGAAAATCAACGAGAACGATTTCGTCTTGAAAATGTATTATGGAATTTATTTTTTATAAACTTTTCAACATCATTCATACTAATTGATGAATATTTTTCCCATTCTGTAAAAAAATTTACATTTTTCGTTATGTGCACTAACAAAATCGACATGCGGTTGCTCATAGAGAAAAATACAGGGTAAAAAGCCGCTTTTAAAAGTTAAAAAGACCGCGAGTCCACATACGGTCGTTCTTAATTGTATTGTCATACCGGGTGTTGGAGGCCAAATAAAACTTTTTAGTGACTTGCGGTTTTATATATCCTGCAGAGAATTAACAAGTTTCAGTCGCTAAAAACTTGTTATTTAATAAAATCGATTTGTTTTTCAGAATTCTCGTTTGCGTAAATAGATGCAGTTTTCTGTTTCGAATCGATTAGTATGAAAATCTCAGTTTCATCAAAAATGTGACATAAGTGTCTTTTTAACTTGTACGGCAGTATTTTTTACAAATTTGTGGCGTTATATCATTTAAAAGAAAGCTTAAGATCTAATTGGTTAATACACGTATTTTTTAGAATTAATTCCAGAATTACAATTTAACACTTTTTTTCTCTTCTCCAGTTATATAGTTTCAGAGTTATAACCACTTTTTAAATGTCCCCGAGTTATTGTGTCATTTGGTAAGAAAACAGTTTTTCATTAATTTTATGGCTTAAATATTTAATTTTCAGATTTAAATGAACTAATAATTGAAAATGGTTGAACAAACTTCAAGACGTAAAAATTTAGTTACATTTGAAGAATCTTTATTTGAGCAAAATACCCCATTTAGAAGCCCTGAAAAATCGTACAACAATACTGTGTCATCCGGTAACTCGGTTTTATTATTAGAAGAAGCATGTTTTGGGGGTGACTTTATGAAGAAAATATTAATAAAAACATTTACTTCTTGGCTGTAAAACACTTGATTGAAATCTATTGAAAATTCCTCGGAATCATCAAAAATACCCTAAAATATTTCAAATTTTTTATAATCCTTTCAATTTATTGAAATCTATTGAAAATATCTTGGAATCTTTTAAAATACCCTAAAATATTTCAAATCTTTTGAAACTCATTGAAATTTTGTAAAGCTCCTTAAAATTTCTTGGAACATTTGAAAATACTCGAACATTTTTTAAAATCCTTTCAAGTTACTGAACTACTGAGAAGTCCTTGGAATCTTTTAAAAAATCTTAGAATATTTGAAATCTTTTGAAGCCCTTCAATTTATTGAGATATATTGTAAATTCGTTGGTATCTTTTGAAATACCCTGAAGTATTTCAAATTTTTTATAATCTTTTAAATTTATTGAAACCCATTGAAAATTCCTCAGAATCCTTAAAAATGCCCTAAAATATTTCAAATTTTTTATAATCCTTTCAATTTATTGAAATCTATTGAAAATATCTTGGAATATTTTAAATCGTTTGAACTCTCTTCAATTTATTTAAATCTGTTGAAAATTCCTAGGTATCTTTTTAAATATCTTATGAATCATGTCATATAAAATCTTTCTAAATCTTCGGAAATTTAAGGAAATTCTTTTAAACCGTAAGGAATTTTTGAAATCCTGTGAAACCACCTGAAATATTTTTAAAAAATTCTCGAAATCCTTGAAATCCTACGAAAACCCCTAATTGTTGTGAAACTCTTTGAAATTGATAGAAGTATTATAAAATGTTTAAAAAATTTTATATCTATTGAAATCCCATTAAATTTTTCGACATTTTGCGGAGTCCTTTGTAATCATTTAAAACACCCGGAAACCATTTAAATCCTATGAAATCCTTCAAAATCCATATAATTTTTGGAGAATTCTTTACAATCCTATTGAATTTTTTTAAGTTTCTTAAAATCCCTTGAAATCTTTGAAATAATATTCAATCCCAGTCCGGTTCTGTAAATATTATATATAAACTAAGGGCACAAAAAACCAATAAAATAAGAATTTTATTCTAGTAATTATTTGTTTAATTATAATTATTATTATACCATAGGCCAAATCCCTTTAATGGTAAGCGTGACTCACTCGGTTCTAGTTTTAGCCTCCTTATTCTGTTGGGGGTCAAGAAGTGAGGGATGTATACGCGGCGGTATAAGGGGGTGGGGTATAGATGTGTAGAATTATCTACTGTGTCGCTGATGAATCTTTCCAGCAATCATCCCCGGCGAAGAGCTACAGAAAGTCATTCTGTGTCATAGATCATACAAAAATACGCAAGCTTGCTAATAATCACATAGTTATGATCCACACTCTTTACTGTAATCATATCCACCAAGTAAAACTCTCCATGCGGGCCCATTAGTATCCAAGGTTTTTCGTTTCAGGCGTCTTTCACTGCAATTAACTCTTTACCACACATTTCTTATACTTTTCGTCACACTTTCCTGTCCTGGCATACAACTTTAGCTTCCTTAACGTCCATACATTTTCTCATGCAAGCTCTTGTGTTTCTATGACTTTTTATATATTTTCGAATTAGGGTGTCATTCACACATTCCAACAATTTTTTTCTCGGTCTGCCTTTGGGTACGCTACCATTTACTTCATCTATATATACTTTTTTCGTCAGTCGTTCTTCTTTCGTTCTTTCATCATGCTCAAACCCGAGCCCAAACTATCTCAACAAATTTCTTTCACTCTTGTCAAACAGTGTTTTCTCTACCGCACATTATTTGAGAATCCTCTCATGAATAATACATTTTATAATAAATAATAATTAAGAATTTTTCATATATTAAAGTAGATGAGCTAGGCCGGTTCTAACGCAAGATTCCTACCTTACCGACATCGAGAAGATTCTAACTGTAGTGGTTCGTGTCCGTGCTAAATTTTTCCAGAAAAGTGGTTCATGTCCATGCCAAGCTTCTAGAACATTCTCGATGGGTCCTGATGACGTCATCATGCATTCCTACCTTACCGACATTCTTGATGACGTCATCCGGACCCATCGAGAATGTTCTAGAAGTTTGGCACGGACATGAACCACTTTTCTAGAAAAATTTATCACGGACACGAACCACTACAGCTAGCATCTTTTTGGTGTCGGTAAGGTAGGAATTTATAATTAGAACCGGCCTTACTCATCTACTTTTGCGAAAATTTCTTTAATTATTCCAAATTCAGACTCTTAATTTTTTTAGTTTTAATTGTTTAACATTGCACTTAAATCTTAAATAACGCAATTTTCATAATTATGTATTCAATAAAAAGATTGTAAAATAGTTTATTCATTATTGTTTAGTTATTATTTTATTTTTTATCACATTTCTGATACAAAAATTTTTTTAACAATAATTTTCTAATGGAATAAACTATAATAATTTAAAACTATGATCTTAACGAACGATAAAAAAATTTTTGTCTTGAGAAGAAAAAAATATATCATTTGTAAACTACATTTCTGATAAGAAATTATATAATTTTCTACAGAATCAATAAATCTACCGACAAGGGCGACCATTGCGTGCTAAAATGTTTACATTTAGTAACTAATTATATTGTAGAATATATAGCAGAAATTTTTTTTTTTCATTGAAGTTATTAAAGCCTTTTTGAACTCGACTTTTCTTTATTGATTATTACTTTTTGATTGTTGTTAAATGCTTAATTTTTTTCTGAAAATAGGATAGAGCCTTCTTAAAAAAAGTAAAATTTAATTTATTTTTACAAAAAATATGTATTTATCTAACAAAAAAATCCATCGGATGGGGAATTATACTTTAAAAAGGTACTTAGCAAGATTTTTATTTCATTTTCAGTTTGACTTAATACTGTAATCATCAATCTAAAAAAAGTCAGAATAATTTTTTTTTATATTCAAGTCTCTCCCAGATTTTTAATTTACCTTCAGACTAATCATAAATTATCTGAAAGAAAATTTTTGTGAAGAAACGTTGAAATTAATAACTTTTAGATTGAAGATGGTTCAAGCTCACCGTGATTAAAAAAATTTAATTAATTAATTTGGAAATTAATAGTATTGGTCCTTTACGATTTTTGAAAAAAAAGTTAAGTTTCAGCTAAAAGAGAGAGAGAGAGAGAGATGGCTTTTCTTCCATAAAAGGTGAATTTTTATCAGGATAGTTGAATTCTCGACCAAAAAGATGATTTTAACAAAATAGTTAAATTTTCAGCAAAATATTTAAATTTTTTATAAAGATGTATTTACATTATTATTTTTTTACATTATCTTTTTTACAAAGATGTATTTTTAAAAAATTGTCAAGCTTTCCAGCTAAGAAGTCAACAAAAAAGTTTTTAGTTTTATTTTATATTTTTTAAATATTTTTTTAAAATTTTTATTCAAGAAAGAAGAATTTTCAACTAAAAAAGATGAATCTTCATCCAAAAAAAGAATCGTTAAATTTTCGGTATAAAAAAACATATCTTCAACAAAAAAATGAATTCTCAACTAGCTGAATTCAATTAAATCAGATAAATTTTTAACAAAATATTTAAATCCTCAACCAAAATAATGAATTTTTAACAAAATGCTGGAGTTTTGTACCAAATAGTTGAATTTTCAACTTATAAAGGAACAATTTTCAACCAGGAATCCAATACCTACATTTTCAGATAAAAAAATTAATTTTTGAGAAAAAAAATGACCAGCAGAATAGTTAAATTTTTAAATAGATAGTTTAATTTTTGACCAAAAAGTTTTATTTTCAACCAAACTAGTTTAATTTGGATCCGAAACAACGATCTTTAAAAAAAAGTTAATTTTCAACCAAATTGTTTAATTTTCTACCAATAAGATGATTTCAACAAAATAGTTAAATTTCCAACAAAATAATTAAAAGTTTTATCAAAAACCTAAATTTTCAGTCTACAAAGATGAATTTTTATTATAATAGTTAAGCTTTCCAGCTAAAAAGTCGAATTTTTTTAAAAACAGTTAACTTTTTAACTAGAAGAGAATAATAAAATTTGGATTAAAAAAAAAATTTAACAATCAAAACAAATTCATAACCAGTTGAATTTAACAAGATGAATTTTTAACAAAATAGTTGAATTCTCAACCAAAATTATGAATTTTCAACAAACAAGAATTATTATTCTCTACCCAAAATAGACGAGTTTTCAACCCATAAAGAAAAAATTTTCAAACATAAATGGAATGGCTTCATTTTCAGATTTGAAAAAATCATTTTTGACAAAAATAAAAACGATTTTCCAGAAAAATAATTAAATTTGCAACAACAAAAAACCAATTTTATTTTGAAGCAAACAGTTTAATTTTCTACCAATGTAGTTGAGTAGTTTAATTTTCAACTAAAAATATGAATTTTGAACAGACAGGATAATTTTCAACCCATTAGTTTAATTTTTTAGAAAATTATTGAATTTTTAAGCCAAACTGACGAATTGGCTACAAAAAAGTGGATTTTTCAAGAACAAAAAATGAATTTCAATAAAACATGTAATAGTTAATATTTGAAAAAAAATTTAACTTCAAATTTTCGAGTGAATAGTTTAATTTTGCCCAAAAAGTGAAATTTTCTACCAAAGTAGTTTAATTTTTACCCAAAAAATATAAATATAGTTGAATCCTGATCCAAACCAGATTAATTTATTTTAAAAAACGAGCTTTCAGCAAAATACATGAATTTTTAACCAGAAAAGATCAATTTACAACCTAAAATGGAATAGTGACATTTTAAGGGAAGAAAATTAATTTTCAACAAAAATTAAAAAGAAATTTTAGCAAAATAGTTCAATTTTCAACCAAAGAGATTAATTTTCAACTAAAATGATGAATCTTCAAAAAAAAATTAATTTTCAAGAAATGAGTTCAACGTTCAACCAAAGAGTCGGATTTTGAACCTAAAAGTTAATTTTTTAACCAAGAATATTAATTTTCGCTAAAAAAAGAAGATAAATTATCAACAAATTACATGAATTTACAACTAAAGCAGAAGAGTTTTCAATCAAATAATTGAATTTTAAACTGAAAATGATTTTTTTTTGCAACAAATGGCATACTTAAATTTTTAGTTGAACAAAGCTAATTTTCAACCAAAAATGAAACGAATTTTCAACAAAATAGTTAAATATTTATCCAAAGAGATGAATTTTAACCGAAAAAATGCATTTTTAACAAATTAGTTCAACTTTTAGCCAAATAGTTGCATTTAAAAAAAATGAATTCTGAACCAATAATTTAATGGTAGTCTTTTCAAACAAATCAAATGAACTTTTAAAATTTTTAACCAATTTAGGCAAGGTTCATCAAAAATGCACAAATTTTGATACCCTATGAAATTTCATCCTAAATTTTCAATTCGAAATTTTTAAATTTCGAATATTTCCAACTAAAAATTGTTTAATTTTGATGAATTATAATTCTTAAACATGAATAATTTGGAAATTTTTTTCAAATTTCAAACGTTTTTCTGTGATGACATTGGAATGAAGGTGTCCTGACAAACGAGATGAAGGTATATCTGGAACATCTGGGCCGCATCCCGTTTAAACTGATCCACGCCTCAAGAGCAAACGCTAGGCGTACATACATTTGAACAATTGCATTCAATGAAAGTTGATACGATGACAATTAGCTCATTGGCCACCAAGTCATACGAAACACACTGTACATTCCAAACATGCCTCGGCAATCTTATTTGTTCATCAAAAGTTTACATCTTTAATTTATCGCTAACATAAGAAGAAAAGAAAAAAAAAATTCTGCACTTCTCCTGTCTGTTTATTCGCACTTCATTCTTCAGCGATACTGAAATGAAAACTAACTTTATAAACAAGCTTTTCTTTGTGTACAATTTATACCCAATTTTATTTTTTATTATTATTGTTAAAAAAAATTTTTTAATTAATTTTTTTTACTTCTTATTTAATTTACTTTTTTTTTTATTATGCATGCCTCTAAAGTCTTATTTTTTTAAATCAAAAAATAACATCTTTAATTTATCGCTAACATTGAGAAAAAAAAAACATTTCTGCACTTGTCCTGTCTGTTCATTCGCACTTTATGTTTCAGCGATACTTGAATGAAAATTAACTCTCATAAGCAAAATATTCTTTTTGTACAGTTGATACCAAATTTTAGTTTTTTTTACTCTTTTTTTTATTTTTATGATTCTTTTTTTTAATTCATTTTTTGTCACTTTTTATTCTATTATTTTTTTTATTATGCATGCCTTGAAAATCTGTTTTTTTTTTCATCAGAAATGTATATCTTTAATTTATTTCTGACATAAAAAAAAAATTCTGCACTTGTCCTGTCTGTTTATTCGCACTTCATTCTTCAGTGATACTCGAATGAAAATCAACTCTCATAAACAAGCTATTCTTTGTGTACAATTTATACCAAATTTTATTTTTTATCATTCTTTTCTTTCTTTATTTATTTTCTTTTTATTTATTTATTTTATTATGCATGCCTCGAGAATCTTATTTTTTTAATCAAAAATTTACATCTTTACTTTATCGCTAAAATTAAAAAAAAAAACATTTCTGCACCTGTCCCGTCTGTTCATTCGCACTTCATTTTTCAGCGATATTTGAATGAAAATAAACTCTCATAAACAAGATATTTTTTGTGTACAATTTATACCAAATTTTATTTTTTATTTTTATTTTTTTTCTTTATTTATTTTATTTTTATTTTTCACTTTATTTATTTATTTTATTATGCATGCCTCGACAATCTTCTTTTTTTATTTAAAGCTTACATCTTCAATTTATCGCTAAAATAAAAAAAAAACATTTCTGCACCTGTCCTGTCTGTTTATTCGCACTTCATTCTTTGGCGGTACTTGAGTGATTATTATTATTATTCTTTTTTTTTATATATTTTTGTTCTGACTCCTTATTTTATTTATTTATTCTTCTTATTACGCACACCTCGACCATCTTATTTCTTTCAATCGAAAATTCACATCTTTAATTTATAGCTAATCTTGAGAAAACAAAAAAAAAATTCTGCACTTGTCCTGTCTGTTCATTCGCACTTCATTCTCCAGCGATACTCGAATGAAAATTAACTCTCGTAAACAAGCTATTCTTCGTGTACAATTTGTAACAAATTGTATTTTTTATTATTCTTTTTTTTATTGATTTATTTTTTAGTTTTTATTTTTTCATTCTTTTTATTTATTTTTTTAATAAGCATGCCTCGACAATATTACTTTTTTATCAAGTGTTTACAACTTCAATTTATCGCTAACATTGAAAAAAAAAAAAAAAACATTTCTGCACCTGTCCTGTCTGTTTATTCGCACTTCATTCTTCAGCGATATTCGAATGGAAATTAACCCTTATAAACAAGCTATTCTTTGTGTACAACTTATATCAAATTTTATTTTTTATTATTCTTTTTTTTTAATTTATTTATTTTTTTTTTCATATTTCATTTTATTCATTTATTCCATTATTCCTGCCTCGACGATCTTTTTTTTTTATCAAAAGTTTGAATTTTTAATTTATTGGTAACATTAAAAAAAAAACATTTCTGCACCTGTCCCGTCTGTTCATTCGCACTTCATTTTTCAGCGATACTCGAATGGAAATTAACCCTTATAAACAAGCTATTCTTTGTGTACAATTTATATCAAATTGTATTTTTTATTATTCTTTTTTTTAATTTATTTTTTTTAAATTTGTTTTCTTTAAATTTATTTTATTTTTGACTTATTTTCTATTTTATTTATTTTATTATTCATGCCTTGACAATCTTATTTTTTATCAAAAGTTTGAATCTTTAAATAATCGCTAAACGTTATGGAATTTCAAAACCAAAACTAATTCTGCATTTGTCCCTCCAGGTGAGAAAGTTATATATAGTTTAGACCTCGGACTCACTACACTATTAACACTATTTTACACTTTTTTTTTTAACGATTACACTATTTTACTACTATTGCGAGGAAAAAAAACACTAAAGACACTATTTTATCACAATTGTCTGCTAATTCCACTATTTCTTTATTTTTTCTTAAAAACTATTTTTCAACTTATTTGTAAATTGTCTATAAATTACCGCAATGGCTGATTAGGGCCATCCAAAATGATGAATTTTCAAGTCAAAAACAGCTTTTAGCAAAACAGCTGAATTTGCATCAGATAATTAAATTTAAAAAAAAATGGAATAAGTTACAGGGATATGTAGAAATTTTGAAAAAATTCAAAAATAATTAAAACTTGAAAAGATTTCAAAAAATGTGAAACAAAATATAGTTCTTTGAAGATTTCAAGCGAAAAATTTAAAAGCTTTTCAAGCATTTTGAAAGGTTTCAAAATAATACAAATTTTATTATGATTCGTTGAAAAATTGAAAATGATTCTTTAGTTTGAAAAAGTAATTTCGAGCAAATTTTTAAAAAATTTCCAAAACTGTAAAAATAATAATCTGGAAGGGTTTAATGTAATTTTTTTTAATTTTGCAGGATTTATTAAAAGTTTCAGGAAACAATCGAATCATTTAAAAAGATATTTAGAATTTTTAAAACATTTTAAAAAATAATTTAAAATTTGTAAAGATTCCAAAAAATTTTAAATAAAATGTATATTTTTGAAGATTTTTAAATAAATGTATATAGCTCTTTAAGGATTTCAAAAGGTTCCAAGATGATAAAATTTTTTTAATGTTCCTGGGAAAATTTAAAGCGATTTTTTAGTAAAAAAATATATTTTTCAGATAATGTTTCAAAAGATTTCAAAACCAATTTGATTCAAAATTAAAATGATTCAACTTTCAATGAAAATTAATTTCTTCTACTGAAAATTTAACTCTTCAATTTTTTGTTGAAAATTGACCTTTTCTAATTCAAAATTCAACAATTTGGATGAATATTTTTGTCTACTTTAATTGAAAATTTAACTATTTCGTTTAAAATTCACGTATTTTATTAAAAAATCGACTTTTTTGGTAGAAAATGATCTTTTTCTTTGAAAGGTAATCTCCCTATTCGAAAATTGTTCTTTTAGATTAAAAATTTAAGTATTCCAGTTAAAATTTTATCACTTTAGTCGAAAATTAACTTTTTAGGTTGAAAATAAAATTACCTGATTGTAAATTAAATCTTTTTGTTAAAAATTAAATTTTTGGGTCGATGATTCATAACTTCAATTAAAAATTCATTTATTTGAGCAAAATATAAGCTATTTGATTGAAAACTTCTTTTTTCTTTGGATAAAAAGGAACTTTTTTTTGAAAATTCAACTATTTTGTTGAAAATTTGTTTCTATTTTAGTTGAAAATTATTATGTTTTTTAATCTGAAAATGTATCTATTTTTCCAGTCGAGTATTCCATAATTTTTGGTTGAAAATTGATCTTTTTTAATTGAAAATTAATCTTTTTGGTAAAAAATTTAATTATTCTAGTTGAAGATTCATCATTTTAGTTGAAAACTCCTCTTTCTGGTTTAAAATTCAACTACTGCTGTCAAAGATTTACAATTTCAGTTGAAAATTCATCACTTTGTTTGAAAATCTAACTATTCTTTTGAAAGTTAGTTTTCTTTGTTCAAAGTTATTTTTTTTTGTGGTGGAAAGTAATTTTTTTAACTGAAAATTTAACTTATTTCAATTGAATATTCCATAGTTTAAGTTGAAAGTTCATCTGTTAGGTTGACAATTAATTTTTTAAACTTGAAATATAATCATTTAAGTTTTGGTTAACAATTTAGCTTTTTAAACAAAATTAATTTTTTGTTGAAAATTCAAATATTCTAGTTGAAGATTCATTATTTTAGTCGAAAATTCGTAACTTACATTGAAAATTGAACTATTTTTTTGAATATCGGTTATTTTTGGTTGAAAATTAATTTTTTCAACTAAAAGTTGAACTATTATATTGTTTGCAGGATTAACTTGAAGCCTTACCTAAAATACATTAATTTTTCATCATACATTGCATTTTTAATAAAAAAATGATTTTCTACCTAAAAATACGAATTTTCAAAAAAATATATAAATTTTTCATCAGATAGTTCAATTTTCAACCAAAAAATACAAATTTTCAACAATTTACATAAATTTTCAACTAAATATTTCGAAAAATGGATGCGATGTTAGTCCCAATTTTATTTGGTTAATTTTTAGTCTGCATTTTTTCGTTTATAAAAATTGGGAACTAATTAGTTGAATTTTTAAGCTAAAAAAGATTAATTTTTAACTAAAAACGATGTAGTGTAATTTTTATTAAGGAGAACTAATTTTCAATTTAAAAAAAATATTTTTCTACAAAACTGTTTAATTTTATAGAAAATTGTGAAATTTTCAAGTCAAAAGACGATTTTTCTATACAAATAGTTGAACTTTTAACTCGAAAATATGAATCTTCATCAAAAGAGTGATTTTACAACAAATCAGTTAAATTTTCATCAAAATAGTTAAATTTTCAGTTAAAAAAAGAAATGAAAATAAAAAATCAGTTAGATTTAACGAATAAAGCCAAATTTTTAACAAAATACTTGACTCCTCATCCAAAACAAATTATTTTCAACTAAATTTGATTTTTAACCAAAAAATTGATTTTCTTCAAAAAAAAGACCTAAAAGATAAATGTTCAACAAAATAGTTCAATTTTCAAGAAAATAATTGAATTTTCAATTTAAAAAAATTTATTCAAGGAAGAAATAAAATTTTAATCAAACTGTTGAATTTTCAACTGAGAAGAATGGACTTTGAACCAAAAATAGTTGGATTAGGAATTTTTATAATTTATGGTCTAAAGAAAAACATTTTAATTAAATAATCAACTTTATTTTTAATACTTAAAAAATTGTATGACACTATCTTAACACTTTTTTTAAATTTTCAGCACTATTTACACTATATTTTATTTCTAAATTAAGTCCGAGGCCTGATAGTTTATATATATTGCCCAAGGCAATTATATTAGACAATAATATTTTTAATTTGTTTTATGCATTTTCCTGTATAAAAAAATGAAAATCATTGGTGTTTTGTCCACTATATATAAACAATATATAATTTTTTCACCTAAGCAGTTTTTTCATTTGCACTTCATTTATTACAGACACTCGAAAATGAATGAACACTCATACATAAGCTATATCCATTTTCTTTGTTCATTTGTACCAAATTTTATTGTTTATTATGATCCATGCCTAGAAAATCTTATTTTTGAATCGAAAGTTTACATCTTTAAATTATCGCTCAACATTTTGGAATTTCAAACCAACTATTTCTGCACCTGTCCAATCTGTTTATTCACACTTCATTCATCAGCGAAACTTGTATGAGAATGAACTCTCATAAATAAGCTATATTTTTTTCATTCACTCGAATTTATTTCAAATTTTATTTTCTATTATTATGCATGCCTCGATAATTATATAAATAATAATGAATAATAAAATAATTAATAAATAAGAACTATTTGATTGAATATGTATCTCTTTGACTTGAAGATTCAAATATTTGGTTGAAAATTAATGTATTCTGTTGAAAATTCGTCTTTTTTGGTAAAAAAATTAATATTCTTGGGTAAAAATTAATATTTTTGTTAAAAATTCAATCAAACACTTTAAAGTTTATTTTTTATATTGTTTTAATTTTGTTTTTGTTAGAGATTCATCAGTTAAGTTGAAAATTCATTACTTTCATTAAAAATTGAACTATTTCGTGAAAATTCGCTTTTTGCAAGAACATAACTTTTTTTAACTGAAAATTTAATGATTTCAGCGGAAGATTCATCATTTTAGCTGGAAATTTATCTCTTTTGATTTCAATTTTATCTCTTTGGTTGAAAATCCAACTATTTTTGGTTGAAAGTTAATTCCTTTTGGTTGAAAATTCGAAAATTTTGTTGGAAAGTAATAATTTTCGGTTCAAAATTCAACAATTTTGGTAGAATTCATTGTTTTCGTTTAAAAATTTATTCTTTTTGGTTGAAAATTCAACTTTGTTGTTTGAAATATGTATTTTTTCAACTATTTTGTTAAAAATTCATATTTTTTTATTAAAATAAACTCTTTTTTTTATTTAAAATCAAAACATTTCTAGGTGGAAAATTTAACTCTTTTAGTTAAAAATTAAACTACATGGTAAAAAATTGATCTCTTTAGTTGAAAATTCTTTTTTTCTTGTTAAACATTAATTTTTTTATTTGCGATTTAACTTTGCCATTTTAAAAAGAAAATTTAGCTAATTGTTTGAAAATTCATATCTTTTACTTGAAAATTCAACTAACTGGTTGTAAATTTTCGAATTTTTTTGAAAATTCGTCTTTTCGAAAAATAATATTTTTGTCGAAAAATTCAACTATTTTATTTAAAATTCTATTTTTTTTAAATTTATTGTTTCGGCTAAAGATTCATTAATGAGGTTGAAAATTCATCTCTTTTATTTCAAAATTTAATTTATTAGTTGTACATTTTCGGATTTTTTTTTTTAAATTCTTTTTTTAGAAAAAGAATATTTGTGTTAAAAAATTCACCTATTTTATTCGAAATTCTATTCTTTTTTTTAATTCATTTTTTCGGCTGAAGATTCATTAATTAGGTTAAAAATTCATCGCTTTGGTTGAAAATTTAACTATTTCTTGGAAAATTCCCTTTTTTGCTAGAAAATAAAAATTTTAAACAGAAAATTTAATAATTTCAGTTGAAGATTTATCAGTTTAGATCTCAATTTATCTATTTTGATTGAAATTCGTTTTCTTTGATTCAAGTCCAACTTTTTTGCGTTAATAGTTAATTATTTTTTACAGAAAATACGCCAATTTTCATAGAAAGTAATTCTTGCTGGTTGAAAATTTAACAATTTTGTTAAAATGTAATTTTTTTTTTAATTCAACAGTTTAATTAAGAATTCTCTTTTTTGGATTAAAAATTTACCAATTTGGTTGGAAGTTTAATTCTTTTGTTGAGAATTTATTTTTTTGCTTAAAGATTCATTATTATTTTTAAAATTTATCTCTTTGGTTAGAAATGGAACTATTTTTGGAAGAATATTTGTTTTTTTTTGGTTGAAAAGTCTATCATTATATTTCTGGTTAGAAATTATTCTTGTTCAATTATATTTTATTACTAGGTTGAAAATTTAATCATTATTTTGAATATTCATTTTCATTTTTTGAAAATGCAACTATGTTGGTATAAAATTCAATTATTTGTATTTTTTTTTGTTTGAAAATCAATGTTTGCGGGTTGGAAATTAGACTCTTTTTTTTTTGAAAATACGCATTTATAAGATAACAATTAAACGATTTTTAATAAATTGTTTTTCTCTCTTGACACAAGAATCTTTTTTAATTGAAAATTCATCCCATTAGTCGAAAATTCGTTTTTTTTGCTAAAAATTAATTTGTTAACCTGAAATTTAACTTTGATATTTATAGTTAGAAGTATAGCTAATTGGTTAAAAATTTACCAATTTTATTTGAAAATTCAACTGTTTAGTTGAAAATTCATAATTTTTTTTTTTCTTTTAAAATTCGTCCTTTCTGTTAGAAAAATAATCTTCTTGGGTGAAAATTATTCTTTTTTGTTGAAAATTTGACTACTTCATTTAAGTTGAATTTTTTTGTTAAACATTTATTTTTTTGCTTCAAGATTCATCGTTTATTTTTTATTATATTTTTAGTTAAGAATTCATATTTTCTAGTTCCATTTTATTATCAGGTTAAAAATTTAATTATTTTGTTGGAAAGTCATTCTTTTTTGTTGAAACTTCCACTATTTTGTTAAAAAATTTAACTATTTGGTTGTAAATTAACTTTGTTTTTCTCTTTTGTCTCAAGAATCTTTCTAGGTTGATATTTCAAATTTTTTGTTTAAAATTTTTTTTAAACTTGAAAATTCTGTTTTGTTCAAAAATTTATTTCCTTTGGTCAGGATTTCATCCTTTTGGTCAACTATTTAGTAGAAAATTAAAATTTTTGGTTGAAAATTGATATTTTTAAGACGAAAATTTAACTATTTTTTCGAACAATCGTTTTTTTTTGTTCTTGAAAATTAATTTGTCGAAATAAAAATGTAATCATTCTAGTTGAAGATTCATTATTTAGTTTAATGTTAATCTCTGTGGTTGAAAATTTATTGTTTTATTAAAAATTCTCTTTTTCTTTGGCTTCTAAATTCAACAGGTTGTTTGAAAGTTTGATTGAAAATACATTCATTTGGGTAGAAAATGTAACTATTTAATTTAAAACTAACTTTTTGTTGAAAATTTATATTTTTGAATTAAAAATTCAATTTTTTTGTAAAAAGTTAGGATTTTTGACGTGAAAATTTAACAATTTGGTTGAAATCGTTTTTTCCTCTTGACTCAAGAATCTTTCTTTGTTGAAAATTTAACTATTTTGTTGAAAATTGATGTATTTTGTGGAAAATTTGATTTTTTTGTGAAAATTATGTTCTTTATTGAAAAATCATTGTTTCGGTTTATGATTGATTATTTTAGTGAAAAAATCTTTTCTTGGGTCGAAAATTTAACTATTTTGTTGAAAATCCGTTTTTTTCTTTGGTTAAAAATTAATTTTCTCAGCTAAAAATATAACTATTCCATTTTTGGTTGAAAATTTATCTTTTTTATTGAAAATTTCATACATTTTGTTGAAAATTCGTCTTTTGGTAGAAGCTAATCTTTTTTGCGGATGAAAATCATCTTGTTATTCGAAAATTCAACTATTTGGTTCCAAATTCATTATTTTATTGAAGATTCATCATTGTAGAGTTGAATTTATTTCTTTGCTCAACAATTTAACTATTTCGTTAACATTTTCTATTTAATTGATCTTTTTTAGTTGAAAATTGATGTATTTTGTGAAAATTTAACTTTTTCTAAAACACGTTCCGTTTGTTCTAGGAAGTCTTGAAGATTTATAGCCCAATATACGAAAATTGAAATTTGTCTCCCAAACTGAAATTCGAAATTCTCTGTAACATTGCTTCTCTTATAAATATTATTTCAGTCATGATTAACCTTGTGACTTTCGATACAAAGTATACCAATTGTCACTCGGAATCAGTTTTACGAAAAACAGAAACTCAATAGATTCATTTTCTGTAACAGAATTACACAAAATATTTTTGAAGATCTTTTTCTATAATTAATTTTGGATCCGCAAAAGAGGATCATTTTGATTTGAAATTCATAATCGGAATGATATACAAACGGTTTAATATCCCGGGGTTTACTGTGCTGGTGTTTATTGATATTGAAATTGGCTCATCCAGAGCTTTCTACAATTGAGTATACCTTTTACCACACAGACCGGTTCATTTTTAAACCAACACTGACATCTTGCCAATTTTCAGTGTGAGATAAGACAGCTTTCTTGCAGTCCAAGAAACAAGGTAACTAACCCAGTTTTCCGAGTCAAGTTGATTTATTCCTGCGATTATATTGTTAAACGCGAAGATAGGCTACTGGCAAGGATTTCAATGTTATGGTAACTGTTTCAGTGTTAGGCCAATTATAGTTATTGTCCTCACACCTTTTCCGAATTGCTCTAAGTTTCTTTGAACAATCTTCAAAGACACCCTTCAAATAGTCCAAAAGTTGGTAACCAACAAAGTGTAATTTGAAAAATTGTTGCTAACTTTGAAACGGATTGGATAAATTTTGGAAAAACACGCTTCGTAAGCTTTGATTGCACATAGGAGTCGGAGTAACACTGGATTGTGAGAGAACGTTTGTGGGTACCGCACTAAAGTGAATAATTTTAATTGTTCTGGGGGCAGGGATTAACTGATGTTGATGGTAGAAGGAAAGAAAACAAGTTGGAATTGGAAAGAATCAATAAAACACGAGAGAACAAGACATCTGCGTGACGAAGTCAAGTTCTGCACTGCCAGGAATAGATGGACCGTCCGATGAAGAGTACGTCGAGGAATCCTCGTGGTAGCATTTCATCCATACGTCATCAATCTGTACCAATGAGAACGCGCATGCACTGAACTAGCGTCTGCATTGACATTTGGACCTATTGCTTCTAATAATCAAGAAGATGGTACATATGATGATCACATAAAGACTTAATCTTGACATCTTGAAACCTAGAGTTTACAGACTGAGATTCAAGTGATCATATGTATGATCAAAATCTCTGGTTCTTTCCTCGAGTTATCGTGAAATAACATTTCATGTTTTGTTTTTCCTCATTGATTCTCTTCTTTTCTAATTCTATCCATAACTAGATAGATATCGACGTGTCCAAATGAAAAGGTTCTATCTCGCAGAAACGGAACGAAAAGGTCCTAACTCGTAGAGACGAAATGAAAAGGTGCTAACTCGCGTGGTGAACTCCCTTAGCTTCAAAATCCCTTATGAATTATATGGAGAGCATCAGCGCCTTCTGCAGCATCCTTTCATTTGGTCTACATGAGTTAGCACCTTTTCATTTGGTCTACACAAGTTAGCACCTTTTTGTTTGGTTTCTTCGAGATGGAATCTTTTCATTTGGACACTTCGATAGGCAGACCCAACTTCATAGAAGCCTAAACATGACCATTATGGATATCTGCAAAATATTCATATAACAGTAAAATGTTGTATTATGTGTCTTGTTCTAACCTTTGCAGGTCAGGAAGGGCAGGAAAGGCTATTCATGTTGCGAAAAATGTGGTAAATGTTTATGTGGTGAGCATAAAAAAGTGATTTGCTATGGCTGCCTGAATGCTGATGATATTTCAGAATAATTCGATTCAGAAACATGATACCTACTTTGTTCACAAAAATTTTTTTCCCACAAGAGGAAAGTTTTTTATACCTATTTGATTTTGAAGAGATCTTTTACAGAAGAGTTTTGTATTTGGTTTTGTTCGTTCGTGAAGAGATTTGTTTCTAGTATTATTTGTTTTCAAGCATTATATGCAATAAAAATTTTCATTGAAAAGCAATATTTTATTACTCTGAAATAAATTACCAACCATCTCTCCCCTTCAGAATTTAAAATTCATCACAAATAACCGGAAATATTAAGTTGGGTTGGATCCCACCCCACGTTGTTAGTAGTGTTCTGCTAAGATAAGTAAGGGAAGGAAAAGTAGAGAAGAAAGGTAGGAGAGGTGAGAGAAAGGAACGTAGGGGAGGAAAGGTAGAGGAGGTGAAGGGACGGAAAGTAGGGGAAGTGAGGGGATGAAAAGTAAGGAAAGTGAGGGCAAAATAAGTGTAAAAGGTCGAAGGAGGGAAATTATGGTTAGTGATGGGAGGAGAAGTGTGAAAAGTGATGGGAGAGAAAGTAGGGAAAGTGACAAGAGGGAAAGTAGGGAAAGTGATAAGAGGGAAAGTAGGGAAAGTGACGGGAAGAAAGTAGGGGAGAACTGGCAGGAGAGTTGAGAGGATGAAACGTAGAAAATTGAAGGAAAGAAAAGAAGGGGAGAGAAAACAAGGCAAGCGAGAAGAGCAAAAGTGAGGGGAGGAAAAGTACGGTTTATAAGGTAGAGAAAGTGAAAAAAGGAAAGGTGAGGGAAGTACGGGGAAGTAAATTAGAAGAGGACTGCTAGGAAAAGTAAGGGAAGGGAAAGTAGAGAAGAAAGGTAAAAGAAGTGAGAGGTGGGAAAGAATGGGGGGAAAATTAGAGGAGGTGAAGGGACGGAAAGCAGGGGAAGTAAAGGGATGAAAAGTAGGGAAAGTGAGGGCAAGAGAAGTATGAAAGGTGGGAGGAGGCAAAGTATGGGTAGTGATGGAAAGCGAAGTATGGAGAGGCATGGGAGAGTAAGTAGGGAAAGTGACGGGAGGGAAAGTAGGGAAAGTGACGGGAGGAAAAGTAGGGGAGGGAAAGAAGGTCAAGTGCAAATAGTGAAACTGAGGGGAGAACTAGTAAGGGAAGCGTGAGGAAGCAAAGTAGGGAAGGACCAGTAGGAGAGGGGAGAGGAAGAAAAGTAGGAAAATTGAAGAGAAGGAAAGTAGGAGAAAGAAAGATAAATGAGAAGAGCGAAAGTGAGGGGAGGAAAAGTAGGGTTGATAAGGTATAGGAAGTGAGAAAAGGAAAGGTAAGGGAAGTACAGGGAGGAAAATTAGGGAAGGACTGCTAGGAAAAGTAGGGAAAGGAAAATTAGAGAAGATAGGTAAGAGAGGTGAGAGGAGGGAAAGTAGGGGAGGAAAGTTAGAGGAGGTAAAGGGACGGAAAGTAAGGGAAGTGAGGGAATAAAATGTAGGACTTGTGAGGGCAAGAAAAGTATGAAAGGTGCGAAGAGGGAAAGTATGGGTAGTTATGAGAGGAAAAGAGGAAAGGTTGTGGAATAGATGGAAGGACAAGTAAGGGAAGCTTGAGGAAGCAATCTAGGGGAGGGCTGGTAGAAAAGGTGAAAGGAGGAAAAGAAGGAAAATTGAAGGGACGGAAAGGAGATGAGAGAAACAAACGCAAGTGAGAAGAGCGAAAGTGAGGGGAGGAACAGGAGGGTTAAAAGAAGAGAGAAAAGGAAAGGTAAGGGAAGTACTTGGAAGCTAATTAAAGGAAGACCGCTGGAAAAAGTGAGGGAAAGTATGGGTAGCGATGAGAGGAAAAGCATGGGATGTGATGGAGGAGAAACTGACGGGAGGAAAAGTGGGGGAAAACAAGAAGGGCAAGTGAAGAGAGCGAAAGTGAGGAAGGAAGTAGAGGTGAAAAGGTAGGGAAAGTGAGGGGAGGAGAGGTAAATATAAGCGAGGAAAGAGAAAGAAGAGGAAGTGAGGAGAGGGAAAGTAGGAAAACTGAAGAGAAGGAAAGTAGTAGAGAGAAAGAATGATAAGTGAGAAGAGCGAAAGTGAGGGGAGGAAAAGTAGGGTACTTAAGATAGAGGAAGTGAGAGAAGAAAAGGTAAGGGAAGTACGGGAAACAAATTAGGGGAGGAATGCTAGGAAAAGTGAGGAAAAGAAAAGTATAAAAGAAAGATAAGAGAGGTGAGAGGCGGGAAAGTAGGGGAGGAAAGCTAGAGTAGGTGAAGTGACGGAAATTAGGGGAAGTAAGGGGGTGAAAAGTAGGGAAAGTGACGGCAAGAGAAGTATGAAAGGTGAGATGAGGGAAAGTATGTGTAGTGATGGGAAGAAAAGTTTCGAAAGTGATAGGAGCGAAAGCAGGCTAAGTGTCAAGAGGGAAGGTAGGGAAAGTGACAGGAGGAAAGTAGGTGAGAGAAAGAAGGGCAAGTTAAAATAGTAAAACTGAGGGGAGGAAAAGTAGAGGTGAAAAGGTAAGGGAAGTGATGGGAGGACAAGTAAGGGAAGCGTGAGGAAGCACAGTAGGAGAGGACCGGTCAGGAGGTGAGAGGAAGAAAATTAGAAAAATGGAAGAAAAGGAAAGGAGGGGAGATAAAGAAAGGCAAGTGAAGAGAGAAAAACGGAGGTGAGGGAAAAGAAGTGTTAGAAGAATTGAAAGAAGAAAAGGTAAGGAAAGTTCTTGGAAGCAAATGAGAGAAGGACCGCTAGAATAAGTGAGGGAAAGTATGGGTAGTGATGGGAGGAAAAGTAATGGAAGTGATGGGAAGGAAAGTAACGAGAGGAAAAGTAGGGGAAAGCAAAAAGGGCAAGTTAAGAGAGCGAAGGTGAGAGAAGAAACAGTAGAGGTGGAAAGGTAGGGAAAGTGAGGGGAGGAAAAGTAGAGAGAAAAGGAAGGAAATGTGAGGGGATGGAAAGTAGGGGAAGTAACGTGAGGGAAAGTAGAGAAGAAGTAGTGTAAGTGGTGAAGAGATGGAAAACAGGGAAAGTGAGGGGGGAAGGTGGATGTGGAAAGACAAGTGAGGGGAGGACAGATAAGAAAAGCGTGTGGAAGAAAAGTAGGGGAGGACCAATAGGAGAGGTGAGAGGACGGAAAATAGAATGAAAGGTGAGGTCGAGGCAAAGTAGGGGAAGTAATGTGAGGAAAATTGCAGGAGGAAAAGTATAATGGTGAAGCGGTGAAAAGAGGGAAAATAGGGAAAGTGATGGGAAAATAGCATGAGAAGTGAGAGGAGGAAAAATATGGGTATTTATGAGAGAACAAGTAAGGGATGTGATATGAGAAAAAATAGGGGAAGTAACGGATGGAAAAGTATGGGTGTTAAGGGGAGGTGAAGTATAGGAAGTGAGGGGAGGGAAAGTAGTGGAGAAAAATATGGCAAGTAAGGGGAGGGACTTGAGGTAAGGAAAAGTAGAGAAAGTGAGGGGAAGGGCAGCAGGAGAAGTAGGGGGAGAGGAATTTGTAGTACGTTAAGATAGGGGAAGTATGTGGTGTGGTGGGGAGGTAACTGAGAGGGAAGTGGTGGGGATGATATGATATGATTGGATAGGATAGGATCTCATAGGGTACTATAGGATAGAAAAGTGGTGAACGGGGGGTGATAGGGGAAAGGGGAGATTGCCAGCGTGTTACCATTTTATTTTCAAAACAATTTAAAATTCAGTGCTTTTAGATTAACATATATGAAACTGTTTGCTTTTAAATGGTTTTCCATCTTGCCTCAGATTTAATAAATTAATTGAAAATTCTAAGCAATAATATTTTTGGTATAAATTAACTAGATAAAAATCTGATAAACTAAGATCGAAATTACGAGAATTAGACAACTCTATACAAAAAACAATTCCAGTTGTACAATTTTTAATAAAAGCATTAGCAACTGATTTAAAATTGAAATTGTTTAAATAGGTACAATTTCAAATTGAAAATATTAATATTTAATCCATTTTCAGTATTTTTTTTTCAATCTAACAAATTTTGATCGCCCTGAATGTAAAATTGTACAATTTGGAATGATATGCTCGGTTCGAAAATTGATTGAAATTGGGAAATGATTAGAAATTTTGTTCTGAATCTTTAGTGACCATCCTCAAATTTAAATAATTCACAAATTCGGTTTAAAGATTAACTATTTGACCTATGCTCTATTTCGAAGCTTAAAAATGAAAACGGTTCAATTTAGATGTATTCTAATTTTGAATTGTAAAATTTCAAATGTTACTGATTTGCAAATTACAAATTAAAAAAATTATTTGAAAATTAAATTACAATCATGACTGTTGCAGAATTTTTTGTTTCAATATAGTTTTTAGTTCTATATATTCTTACATTGTTTATTAATATCAATTCATTTATTTTATTCTTTGAATATTATTTAAAGAAATGGTTTAATATTTTTATTCTCTCTACAATTTTCGAGGTTGTGTTTCATTATGCCTCCATATTAAAATTAGTACCCTACACGATTAATTAATTAATTATTAAATTATTGGCCGTAAATAATCAAATAGAAAAATTGATAAAAAATCCGTAACTTTAAATAATAAACTCGGTTTGAAAATTTATTTGAATTATGCTCTATTCCAAGGCCTTGAAATAACAATTTTTCAATTTGGATAGCTTCGAATTTTAAATTGTAAAATTTGTAATGCTATTTATTTACATTGTATAATTTTAAATGTTGAGAATTTATACAGTTCTGAAAATCTAAATTTGAAATTATTGAATTTTTATTATTTTCGTCTAAATTTTAGACGCTTCAAATAAGGAACTGTTCTCCACTACTTGTATTCCTAAATTTGCGGATTCTTTTGGGTAAACTTGAAAATATAATTTGTTAATTTATGAGTTTTAAAAATGGAAATTATTATGTAGACTGGAAAAATAACTGAAAACTGAAAAAAAAATGTTTTTCTGATCCTTGCGTGGTCAAATGGCCACCCTCAGTGTTGAGGATGAAGGAAAATTATTTCTAGAATTTCCTCTACTTACAGGCTTAACTTTCCTCCTGACGAGAATTACTTTGTGTAATTTGGGATTTCGAGTTTTTTTCTCTCCTCGAATAATGGCAAAGCCTTTGACAGAACGAGAGTTCAGTACAGGTATTATTACAACCGATGCCATGGCACGACCATGCGAGCCAACAACAGACTATCAAACCCTTCGTGCACCACTAACTTGGTACTTTCCCAGGTATAACCTTTGGAAAATCAATACGGGCCAACAATCGATACTTGACATCCTTTTTTGTCGATTTAATTCGAGGAATTTGCGACAGTACGACTGCACGACTACACGACCGTACGACCGTACGACTGTACGATTGTACGACCGTACGACCGTAGGACCATACGACTGTACGACCGTACGACTGTACGACCCTATGACCGTACGACCGTACGACTGTACTAACGTATGACCGTACCACCGTACGACTGTACGACCGTACGATCATACGACTGTACGACCGTACGACCGTACGACCTTACGACTGTACGACTCTACGACCGTACGACCGTATGATCGTACGACCATAAGACTGTACGACCGTACGATTGTACGACTGTACGACCGTACGACTGTACGACTCTACGACTCTACGACCGTACGATCTTACGACTGTACGACCGTATGGCAGTACGACCATACGACTGTACGAACGTACGTCGTACGTCCATACGATTGTACGACTGTACGACTCTACGACCGTACGACTTTACGACCGTACGAACATACGACTTTACGACCGTACCACTGTACGATTGTACGACCATTCGACTGTACGACTCTACGACCGTACGACCTTACGACTTTACGACCGTACGACCATACGACTGTACGACCGTACGACTGTACGATTGTGCGACCGTACGACCGTACGACCATTCGACTTGTGCCGGCTGTACTATACGGTAGCGAGAAATGGACATGTCAAGAAAAGGACAAGAGTAAAATTAACGCGATTGGCGTGAAACTTCTTTGCATAATATGCGGGAAAACACTGATGGACAAAGTACAAAACGAGATAATCCTCAAAGAATGTGGTACAGGGGAGATACAATTTGATACATGGGAAAGAAATCAGTTAAAATGGTTCGGACATATTGAAAGAATGAAAGATGAATGACTGACCAGACAGGTGTATAAAGGTAAAGTAAATAGCAGAATGCCCAGAGGTAGACCGACGAAAGAATGATTAGAATCTGTGAATGAGACATTAATTCGAAGAGACATAAAAACCCATAAAAACAAGAGAGCTTGCATGAAAAAATGCATGGATTTGCAGAAAGCTAGAGTAGTATGCCAGGACAGAAAATTTTGGCGACAAATAGTTTATAGAAAGAATTTGAGTAGAGTGAATGAAGCCTAAAACAAAGACCTTGGATACTAATGGGCCCAAGTGGAGAGCCAGACATAACAATGCTGTGAGGCTCTCCACGTGGGGTGATCGCTAGAGAGATTGATCAGCAACCTGGGTCGGAGCAGTGTTGCGGACTGAACGTGTTATTTAAATAAGTCACACGAGAATTCAAGATCAATCTAAAATATCTCTACCTTAAACATATATACCTATCTAACCTTCACCTATATACTTATCCACACATCACAACTTTCCAACCGAGCAATTCACGCCTACCCCGAAAGGGAAACGGCTTAATGATATAATAAAAATAATCGCGCTTTTTTGATACATGCGCAGTTGAAAACGTCGGGTTTTCAACATAAATTTGAAAACATTTATATTTCATGTCCAATGTCTTCCTTTCAAGAATGACTAATATCTATAATTTTAGTTTCTTCATTACATTTTTCTAACTGCAATATTATTTAATTCGAATTACAAAGTGAAATGCACACCATAAACTTGTAAAATGTTCGTAGTGAGTCAAGGATGAAGTAAAGAAAGATTATTCTTCGAAAATTTATAAAGTTCCCGGTCAAAAAGAAATCACCCGTCATTTTCCAGTTTTCCGATCCAGCGAATATCCTGAAAAGGGAATTTAATATTACAAAATTACAGTTGTCACTGTTTTGGCCTTTAGTTTGGAAAGGTCTATATATAAACGTGGGGTGAGCAAAAATACCGAGCGCAGATTTGTGGCTTATATGTGTAATACTCTAAAACTCTTTGCAACTGTACTTTGTTTGCCTACTGGACAGTTGGCGATTTCTTCTGGGGTCATTTCTTTAATTGTGCCGCTGTGGATGTTCATTTTCGCCCGTTTTAACCCCAAATAAACAGGCTTATATATTGCACGAAAATTAATGTTTTTGTATGATGTTTTCTCCAATAATGCACAGATGTCACCATTAAATGTTGACATTACAATTGTTTCTTCGGTTGGCATGGGACTAAGCTTATAATTTTGTGTTCTTATTCGAATTGGTTTATCGGGAGGAAAAACGTATCTTTGAAGTTCATATATCTGGTCCGGGTTGTTGTGTGAAATAAGTCGAACAAATCTGAGTTCTTCCAGTTTAAATCCGAGTATGTTAGTAAGAGGTTGCCTTGTTATCGGAGACTTGGACCTGGCACAAAGAGATGATTCGGCAAGTGGTGGAGATCCGGTAGAAGATTGAGTTCTGTCAGGAGGAAGAGAATTTTCAGGAGATTGTCTTTCAGGAGAAGAAGAAGAAAGAGATCCGCGACGAGGAACATTAGAAATAGGCTCGCCATTAGGCAATCACTCGAATTCTGAACTCAATTCTGTAAAAAAAAGACCATTACATTTTTCTTCAAGCACACAATCGTATGTTGGTATGTCATGAGTTGTGAATGTGGTTGAAATTGTCAACGTATTTCTCAACTTATTTGTCAACTGTTTGCAACGTTTTTATTCAATGCTGTTTTTCACAAATAAAACAGAGGTTACGTAGCACACGAAATTCAAGCATGCCATCCATTTTCGCGCATCTTTTACAGCTTACGAGATATTTGGAAGGGATAATTATGTAATATGTCACACGTGGATCTCCACTTGAATCTCTACGTGGATTTTTCCACCTTGGTATTTTTAATATAATATTATTATTCACATTATTTTATGTTAATTTACATACTATTTACGCACACACAGTCGAGTGTCAATGAAAATTTATATGACACGTCGAAGTAATGACCGACCAAATACACATTGATATATATTTCAAAACTTAGCGTTGGAAGAAATTTTCTAGATTTTTTTTTATCGAAAAATTTTTAAATTTCGACGTATTGAGTATAATTTAGGTGTATATGATGCCGAGCTTCTAATATTTTATTTTTAATTGCACGCCCCTGATTCTGGCGAGCCTAGCGCTACGACGGCCTTGATCTGTGTGTTTGTCGCGCTGTGTTAGTTCGCTCGTTGTTGCGTGCACGATAAGTTAATGTTCTCTTACGATCTTAAGTAAATAGAAGTTCAATTTTATTTCTCGCGTTTATTCATTCCGAGGAACAATTGAACTACATAAATCTTAAGAAACAATTATTGAAGGTAAAATAATAATGCCTGGAGCCATAGAGATTTATAGCTTAAGATAAAAAAATTGGAATTTTTGTCATACGCTGGAATTCCAAATTTTCTCAAATATTCCAAATTGATCTTATAATGTTGTAATTCTTTAAAAATGGGATTCGGAACTACGTTAATCTATCAAGATACTTCCAAACAGAAAAAAATTACTTTGCAGCGCTGATTATTCTTCTCTTTTCGTTGAAGATTAATTTTTTTAGCTGATAATTGAGCTATTCAAGTTTTAGTTATTTTCACTCTTGAGTGAAGAATCTTTCTCTATTCAAAATTCAATACTTTTGTTGGAAATTTATCTTTTTGGATTGCAAATTCATTTTCTGTAGAAATTGTATTCTTTTGTTTTCCAAGATGCCACTTTCTGTTTGAAAAGTAATATTTTTTGGTTCAGAATTTAACCAGTTTGTTGAAAGTTTTATTTTCTTGTTGAATTAAACGGTTTTACACACAAAAGTCATAATTTTTGTTTCAAATATCAAATATTACATTTTTCGTTAAGAATGCATATTTTTAAGCTGGCAATTCAAGTTCTTAGTGGAACTCCTTTGTTGAAAAGTTATTTTTGTTGTTATTGGAAATCTATCACTTTAGTTGAAAATTATTTTTGTTCAACATTAATTTTTTTAACAAAAAATTCACAAGTTCATAATAATATTAAGCAACCTCCAAAAACTACCCCTAGCGTATTAAGAAGGTCACTGGTTATTATTAATCTGGGGATGGAAATATCTATTAGAGTCTTAAGATGGTAAATGATGTAATATTTATAATTTTTAAAGTGGGCGTTCTTAGTTGAATGCATTTGGGATACGGTTCTTTAACTGTGATAGACTGGGTTTTTTGGTTGTTAAATTTAAATGTCTACTAGATTATTGAAAAGGCGACTGGTATGTTTTGTTTTTGATTTGATTTTTTTGGCGGTTTTAGTTGAAGGTAGCTGAGATGGGTTTCATGAAATGTGCTAGGTGTGGTTCCTTGGGTTTGTTCGTTATTAATTGGGGAATGGGGATATCTACTCAGAGTATTGGAAATGTGGAATATATCATTATTTTCAATTTGAAAACTTCTGAGCACTTCTAGTTGAAGACAACTAGTATAGGGATCGCTGATTGTTCAAGGGGTAGTTGTTTGCTTGCTGAATATTATTTTGGACATCAAGACATTTAGTAGATTCTTGTGAAGGTGACTGGTGTGGTTACTATCGACTAAAAAATATTTTGGCTGTTTTGCGTGGTGATACTTCAGATTTGTGTTGTTGAAAGTGCAAAGGTTGAATTTTCAGGATGACTGACTAATATCATAGGGTGGGAAACACAGCCTAAAATTTTATAAAGGTTACTTGTCTGACTATTTACAACTTTTAATATAACGACTGTTTTACAGGAAGACATTTTGGAATTGAATTGTGAAAAGTGCTAAGGGTGGATTTTTGTAATTATCTAATATTATTATGGGATTTCGAACATAACCTTGAGTTTTTAATGTGATCCGTGCCATTATTTTTGATTAAAAAATGGAATGGCTGTTTTACGTGAAGACATCTTGGAACTATTTCCTTGAAAGCTCAAGAAGTGGATTTTCGGGGTTTGTTTTAACATCATTTGGGAACGGAAAATAATTTGGCGTTTTTTAGAAGTAACTTCTCTGTCTATTCTCAATTCAAAAATGTTATGGCTGTTTCACATGGAGATACTTTGCAAGTTTAGTTAAAAGTTCCAGAGGCTGTTTTTGGGTGTTGTCCATTTTTGATTATGACTGAGCCGGCGCCATATTTTCCTGTCGTTATAGAAAAGGTGTTTTCCACATATTTGGTAATCTCTGAGGATTGAAGTTGGTTAAACATATTTGCACAAATGAACTGGAAACGATTGAGCCTATATGAGGGCGTCCGCATGAAAAGAGCCCTTACGGCCGGTATGGAGTTACGTATAGGGGCATATAGCTGGATAAATATCCAGCATTTGAAGCGGTTGATGATAGAACTTCAAAAACCCGTTTTTCAAGAATAACGCTTCTCAACTTCTCAACCTACTTCCGGTTACTATCTGGATATGAGTATAATTCCAATTTATTCATCATGGGTACCAGTATCATCCCCCACTCAAACCAAAAAATAATAATTTTGACCTCAACTTAGGAAAGCGAGAATATCTCCTAAACTAGAACCGGCCATATGTTCCCTTTTCATGCCGATGTCCATATATATATATATGGACTTCAGATATGAAGTTGATTGAAAGTACTAAAAGTTTTATTAATTAAAAATTTCCGCTCTAAATGCGAAATTTCAAAAAATACCTGAAATTTGAGAAAAAAAAGTTGAACGTAATGGATTGATTTTTTTACTTAAAATTGAAAAATAATTATTAATTATCAAACGTAATTAAGAATGAGATATTCAATTAGGATTTTATTAATTGCAAAATTGCAAAATATAAAAAATACCTGAAATTTAGGGAAAAAAAGTTGAACGTAATGGCTTGGTTTTTTGTTTAAAAATGAATAAAAATAATTAATTAATGAAAGTAATTAATAACCAGATATTGAATTAAGAATTTATGAATTGCAAAGTTGCAAAAAATACAAAATCACCTGAAATTTAAGACCATAATTTTAACGTGAATGATTGTTTTTCCCTGCTTATAAATAAAGAATAGTAACTAATTAGTAAAAATAATAAATAATTAGATATCAGATTGAAATTTTATTGATCAGCATTCACTCAAATTCCAAATATATTATTAAACATGAAAAAAATTATCTGCAAAAAATGTAGGAATATAATACAAGAAAGAAAGGGAGAAAATTATTTTAAACATTATTGACACGTAATTTCTGCTAAATTTTTACATATTTGTATCAATTTCTTCATCTTCCTGTTCATTGCCACCAACAACTGTTGCTGGTGAACAATTGGAACAATGTATGCCGTTGCATTCGGAACAGGCTTGTGTACAGAAAAGTTCACTTTTCCTGCATCCACAATTTCCTCCACAACCTTGTTTAAACAAATTAAAATTGTTTGAATTGTAAATTGTTATCTTCAGTCTGCTGCATACACAATTCAGTACAGCCTGATGGGTAGAAAAAAGTATTTGACATTTTTTTTATAAATAAAAAATTTCGAACCTATACATTATTTTGTCTCACAGGTCCGTTTTTTTTGGGGGGCACTTCGCAATTGCATAAGGGTTATTTCATAATAGGTTCATTTTTTTAAAGTATTCTTTTAATAGTATAGCAGAGCTCAGAATGGAATCGAAAGTACTTTGCTGTTTTTCTTTTCTAATAAACTTCACAAAACTTATATAGGTTTCAAAATATCGTATACACATTGTAGAGGAGGCAATTAGTCCCTTTCAAAAGGATTTTCTCGTTGCTTTTTGTTGACAAATTCTTTTACGATTCAATAGAATCAGATAACACGTCGAGATGATTTTATGGTTTTTCTTTAAAATTTTAAAAAGAACAAGTTATGCAGTTTTTTATATGTCAACTCTGGCATTTTTTGGAACCCATCGTTCCCTTGATAAGGATTTTTTCAGAGGTGGTTGCTTTTTTAAGGCGATCTTCTTACGAACCAATGAAAGAAAATAATAGCTCGAAACGATTTTTCAGTCTGAACAAAAAATTCAAATTTGAAAATGTCATGCAGATTTTTCAGTGTGAAGCGCGGAGTTTTTTGGGAAACGTCGCTACTTTTACAACAATTTTCTCTGAAACGGTTGCTTTTTTTAATACTTTACTTATCGTTTGTTGAACCCTGATAGTACTTCAAGACCATCATTTAATTATTTTTTCAATCAAATATGCCGAAGTTAAGCAGCTGTTTGTCCCTCCAGTAACATTCTAATTTTCTCACTTACGCCCTTGTACCGTGTCTGTGCCATTTCGCCCGTCATAAATTTTTATATAATTTATAAAAAATTATTGTATACTTATTTTTATTATTTTCATTGTAGTATATTTACATTTCCATATATCTACTCTGTATTGGAAGTCCATTATCTGTAATTATCGCAGCGAGAAGGAGATCGTGGCATTACCCTCAGGATACGCTAAGTGCTCCATACTTTAAAAATATATAAAAAATATTTATAAATTGTAATTTTCGAATAGTATACGTAATAAATAATTTATAGCATATGGTAAAGTATATGTAAATAGTATATGTACCTTGTATTGCACTTTGATTATTTCCTTATAAAGGAGCAACATGCAGATCTCAGCATTACTGTTCATTCTTTTCAAACACAATACGCAAACTTACAAAATTATGTAAAGAAATTATTTGATATAGATTTTCACAAAGTTATACTTATAGTACTTATTATGCTTTCCAAAAGCCAGCCAAACAGAAATTAAACTTTTCCAGCGTCGAAAACGTGGTTTTCGTATACCTTAGCGAGACCGCTATACAGAAGCGCGCGGAACACCTGCCCATTTTCCACTTTTTCGCTACTTTCTCCATAAAATTTGCTTCTCGACGAAGGTTCTATACATTATACTACAATATGAGGTATTTCAGTACTCATTTTTGAACATTATCTCGTACATAAACAATGTCTCTTTACAGAAAATTTCCTAATTATATTATATTATATATTCAGAAATATCATATCAAAATTTCACACAGAAATTCGGAATTATTGCCGTTTATTTTTAAATGTGTATATGTGAAGAAAATATTGCACACTTTAGAATTTATACGGAGCAGGGATAGCTGATTAAGTGTAAGTAACTTTTTCTTACAATTTTTATGTTCCGAAAATTTTAAACGTGTTTTTCTCGTAACAACGTTTTTGCGCTCTGCGCGCACGATTTCTCATAAAGTTTCCAAATGATTTCTTCCAAATTTTCTACGTTTATTCTAAACATGAATATCTACAAAGTAACGAAGCGGTTCTTCAAATGTTCAATTTGATCATATTTAAATTAACAAAAAAGAGCCTAAATCACGATTTTTGGAATTTTTTTATTCGAACTGCCGCCATTTTTTTATTTTGCAAAATAAAATAAATCCGCTTCATCACTTTAAAGCTATGGTCATACTAATTAGGAAAATTTAGGTTTTATTGGTTTCAGATGATGCTGACGGGAGATGTGCGCGCAGTGGAAATGCCTTTTCTTTTATACACTTTGTTTATTGTTAAATAATACCTAAATTATTAATGATTTTATGTAAAAAAAAATGCTTTTGTAAATTTTGAGACAGCTGAGATAGTAGAATGACCTCTTAAAATAAACATAGTTTGAGAAACATAGATCTTAATTAGATTTTTATTTTCTCGTTACATCGAATTACACGTTGATACCAGAATGCGTAAAAATTTATTAAAAATCTGGAACCATTAAAAATGTTTTTAATCAAGCTACTTGTTATCACAGAGCAACGCCACTCCTCGAATTACCCAAAATTCTGGGGCTCTTATTGTTTGCAGCCAAAGGGGTGTTACCAATAAAACGTATGTTCTCATCGGTTTCTTGTAAACCGGGCACTAAACCAAAAAAATTATTAGCTTTAATTTTGACAATTTTAATTTGATTTGAATTATTTTATAGTCTATTATATTATTCCACATATTATTGATAATTGAGTAAATAAATGAAACAAATATTAGAAAAGTGACTCACCTGATACAGTTTTGGATTTTTATCTGGTGTATTATAGAGTGCAAAAATGTGAATTACGGGCATCATCACATATAACACTTTATTTACAGATTCGCGTAATCTATTATTTCTCAAGTCCCATCCTGCACCTTCCAACAAAAGTCCATAAACAAAAACTCCTTCCTGAAAAATATTAAAATTATAAAGGATTATTGACTAAACTTATGATAAACTAATTACAAACTTTACACTATTTCCCCTATTCCCCTTTTTCAAGACATTTCTTTTTTTTAGGGCTTCGTAGCCCCGTAGTTTCAGGCGGTTGTCCCTCCGTCCATCCGTCCGTCCATCGTATTTTTTTCCAAGGAGGGGAAGTGAGGGGCAATGATGGAAGGTATAGTTGGGAAAATGAGGGTAAATTAGAGGAGAAATAGTGGGGGAAGCGAGGAGACGGAAATTGAGGAAAAATTGGGGGAGGGGAATAAGGGGAAATGACAGAGAGACAGTAAGGGAAATGAAGGGAGGGGAAGCAGTGGAAGAGAGGGGCAATAGGGGAGAGAAAGTAGGTGAAGTAGGGAAAATCCAAGGAACTGAGGGTTAAAGTAGAGGAATTAAAGGAAATAAAGAGAAGTGTGGGAAGCGGCGGAAAATGCGGGGAGGAGAACTAGAAAAAGTAATGAGAAATGGGGGAAGCGTAACTATGGGAAATAATGGGAAATAAGGAGAGGGAAAGTGAGAGGAAATGACAGGATGTGAAGTAGGGGAAGTAATGGGAAATGCGAGGAGTTGAACTATAGGAAGTGATGGAAAATGAGGGGCGGCAGCAAAGGGGAAATTGAGAGGTAGGGGAAATGAGGATGCATTATGGGAAATAATAGTAGGGGAAGTTAGAGAAAATGTTTAGAAATGGGGGTGAGTATGGGAGAAGAAGGTTTTTAGGGGAAAAGGTGTGTTACATGGGGAGATAAGTAGAAGGTGAAGTAGAGGAGGAAGAAATTGGGGAGTGGGAGTTGGAGAGGGGGAGGCTTGAGAGATTTAATTAACGTTTTAAAGGGCTACGAAATACTATTTTAGAGGCGCGCGGCGCCGACTTTGACAAATTTTTCCCTCTGTTTTTGAGAATCTTCCCCTTTTTTTCATTTTTTCGCATAAGGTAGTATTCGCGTTAAAATTAAGATCAATTAAAAAAAATGTTTCTGCATCATTTTAAGAATTGAAATAATATTACTATTGATGTCGTTAAAAATAAAAAACATCTTTGATAAAACAAAATTTTGATATTTAAAAAGCATTCATTTTGAGAATGTTTTTTGCAATTAAATTCGAGCTTCATATCGCTTCTTACCAATTTCTGAAAAATAGTTGTATTATAATGAGTCTCCAATCTTGAAAGTAAATTTTCTTATGATTGAAATCGTTAAAACTACTTTTTTTAATATTTTTTTTTAAACGAATATCTGTGTTTGAGTATTATTCACTTATTTTCTAAATTTGAAACAGTAGAGGAAGGGAATGTTTTCCCCAAAAAAGCCCGGATTTATTATAATCCAAACTTTTTTTTAATTGGTGAGAAGCGACAGTAAAAAAATGTAAACTACAAAAAATTGAAAATTCAAAAGTTTGGTAGAAAATTTAACTATTGGGTTGAAAATTATCTTTCCTGTTGAAAATTTAAATAATTTATTGAAACTTCGCTTTTTTGTTAAGAATTTATATTTTCCAGTTAAAAATTAATCTCATTGTTGAAAGTTGATCTTTTCTGGTTTAAAAATTTGGACTTAAATTGGTAAAAAATATAATCATTTTGTTGAAAAGTTTGAGTTGAAAATTCGACTATTTGGGTTAAAAATTCAATTATTTGGTTGAAAATGAACTTTTTTGTTGAAAATTCAACTAATTGATTGAAACTTCGCTTTTTTGTCAAGAATTTATATTTTCCAGTTGAAAATTCAATTATTATGTACAAAATTCGTTTTTGCTTTGGGTTAAACTTTCAACTATTTTCTTGGAAATTAATTTCATTGTTGAAAGTTTATCTTTTCTGGTTTAAAAATTTGGAATTAAATTTTTGGTTGAAAATTAGTCTCATTTGGTTGAAAATTAGTATCATTTGGTAAAAAATATAATTACTTTGTTGAGAAGCTTGTTTGGGCTGAAAATTCGACTATTTGGGTTGAAAATTTAATTATTTGGTTGAAAATTAACTTTTTTGTGGAAAATTTATATCTCTAAGTTGGAAAGAGAAGCATTTTGTAAAAATTTCGAATATTTTGTTGAAGATTCGTCTTTTGTGATTGAATTTAATTATTTCTTTATTCAAAATAAAAATCTTTTCAGGTTAAAATATCGCACCTATTACATTTTTCCTTGATAATTCATCTTTTTTGGTTAAAAATTCAACTACTTAGTTAACTGTGGAACAACTTCATTGAAAATTTATTTTCATTCTTAAAGATTCATCATTTTAGTTGAAAATCCATTTCTTCGGGTGAAATTTTTTTAAATGAAAATTCAACTATTCCTTTTTTGGTTGAAAATTAATCTTCCTTATTAAAAAATTCTATTTTTTGGTTGAAAATTTATGTACTTTCTAAAAAATTGGTCTCTTTTGTAGAGCCATATCGCCTCGTTTGAAAATTCATCTTCTTGGTTGAAAATTCAACTACATATTTGGTTACAAATTTATGTATTTTGTTGAAAATTAAATATATTTCGATTAGACAACTCAAGTATTTAAAGGGGTTCAAATTTAATTTAATACGCTACAGACATCAATTTTATTTAAAAAATCGATTCCTCTATTATTTCCCAATTTTCTTTAAAACAATCACCCTATTTTATCTATGTTCAGATCACTTTGTGCTGTAAAATATATGAATAAAAAATGGTCAGAGGTTTTTTAAGTACATATAAATTTATTTTTAAACTTTATTGAGGATACTTACTTTAGGTGCGGACCTGACCTCTTCAGTGGCTTGTTTTGTTACTTCATTATGAAGAGTGACATTATCGAGGGCCCAACCTTTGTGAGCCCTCGTCACTTCCTGTTTCATAGCTGTGAGAAAACCTAAAAATTGTGTTGATATTTTTGTAAATTTTCAACAAATGTATTATTTTATCAGTGTACAAATTTGAAAAAAAATGTATGAATAAATCTCACACATAGAATTAATTTATTATTTTTGGAATATATTTTACCTTGAGGGTTAAAAAATCCTGTCATCCAAAATTTCGCAGGACGCCCACCAGCCAGCCAAGTAGAAAATTGGTGATTTCTCTCAAGTAATTCCGTAAACCAAAATCCAAGTGTAGATGACTCCCAGGAGCGAGATTTCCAAACTTTTGGTATTCTAGCATCATAAATATTATCCAAAGCATCCCTTAATTCCTAAAAATATGATTTTTTTATTTCAACCATTGTTTAAAAATCGCTATTATTGTGCTTTAATAATAACTTCTCAATATGATAATGTAATGGAGTAGTTTACGAAGACCCACAAATTTTCAAAAATGAGATTATATCCTCAAAAAAACAATGAAAACTGATACATATCTTGACGAAACGATTTTTTTAATTATCTGATTTGAAAATTAATTTTTTTGTTAGCATGTCATAAGGGCTTTACTACGAATTTTCGTTTAGACCCATGTGCGCATTTGCTTTTCTTAAATTGAAAAATTTATTTTTTGTCAACGTTTCTCGAAACCTGATAATATTTTTCAAACGAAATTTTAGTGTTTCAATTTAGCAACTCAATAGTTAAAAAGCAAACTTTCACTTTTTTAAAATTTGAAAATAGAACTTTTTATCACCATCCAAATTTGTGGAAACGTGCCCCTCGAGCGAAAAAATCCCCCTTCATTTTCTCGAAACCTAATACTATTTTTTAATAAATTTTTTTTGTATCAATTTAAAGAATCCTCAGGCAAATTCTCACTTATTTAAAAAATAAAAACCTAATAACCTAATAACCTAATAACATTTTCCAATTATTCGATTTTTGAGTAGGTTTTTTGTCTCTTATGTAAAATTGTAAAAATGTGATTCAGGACTTATGGCATACTACCTTTTGAATATAAAATCACATTTCTTCTGCCATTTTTTTAAAAGGATTTTTAATCAATAGATATTTGATACTTTTAATAATATCACTTATATAGTTATAGACGATTCGAATGAAGGCGATCCAAATTTGAAATTGTATACGTTTGACGGAATAGTTTTTCAATTTTTTTAATTGAAAAATCTGAAATTTATGACTGTTTGTTAAAAAGGGGCCCAAATAGTGTTTTCAGAAAAATGAAACTAAATACCCAAAAAGGACCTAATTATTGTCATGTACTTAATTCTGTAATAAAAAGTGTATTAATAATGAACAAGTAATCGTAAAATTGATAACAAAGTATGATGAGTATATCAAATAGGGACCTAACTATTTTTTACTATGTCCGCTGATATCAGAGGTTAAAATCCAAAATACAACAAAAACTACATAAATTTAGGCAAAAGGGAAAGCAAGTTCAACCACGTAAAAGAATCATATATTCATCAAATTAAAAAAAAATTAAATTGAAAAACCCTACAGTGAACAAAAATAGAAGTTAAATCATGAATTTTGTCTAAGTATCATGAAAAGCAAAAAATTTCCATAAATCTTACGAAGAGGTCGAAGTAAGATTGAACATTTTTTTTATTATCTAAATTTTACGCTACAGTACAATAATATACAGAAATAAAGGCAATTAAAAAATTTTATTCAATTTTCCGAAAACGCAAATAGAATATGCATTGTGGAAAATAGATCTTAAAAGAAATATTATTTAATTTCTGCTTCCTCTGTTTATTCAATTTTTTTTATTTCTCTCGAAACTGATAGTTTAGTGGTTGAATCCCTTTTTAACGCGCGACTTCAATTGTTTAATTTTAGAAATGTTAAAATACCGAATGTTTCAATTTTTGAACTGTCCGCTTTCGAAAAGTGTAATAACAATGAATTATTTGATGGATAATTTGATACTGACAGAAATGTTACCTCATTCATAATGATAACTCCTTCTATAGCCAGCATTAAATCTTTTAATGTTATTCGAACGAGTTTAATCACTATTTGTATTCTGTCTATCTCCTGCTTCAGGAAAATATTCATTGGAGCAGTAGCGCCCATAATTTGTAATCTGGAACAAAAGAAATTAGTCTATCATTTCGAATGTATAAAAAACAAATATTTTGTAGAGAATTAAGTATGCTAATTCATACGCGGAGAAAAATGGATGTTCAATAGTAGGTGTTCAAAGTATAAGCTAGTAACATCTGCTACCTTTTTGAAATATTAGGCTTAAATATATTTGTATTTTAAACTAAAACATCCAAGATTGATGTCATTTCATGTCGTATGTGAACTTGTGAAAAAATCATGATTGCTAATATCTTGTTTACAACTATTTATTAATAATGCTGCTTGTGCTTTTTCTTCTTTAAAATAATCATCGAGGTAAAGACGCTCTGCATTGCATATCGACGTATCCACAGGATAAGGTTTCATCTCGGAGTTTCCAAGTGAAAAGCTGCTAACTCGTGGGGACAAAATGAAAAGTTTCTAACTCTTGTGGCGAACTCTCAAAGCTTGGAAATCCCATATAAAGTGTACTGGGAACATCAGCGCCCCCAACTATGTAGCACCTTTTCATTTGGTCTCCACGAGTTACCACCTTTTTATCTGGTTTCTTCAAGATGGAACCTTGTGATACGAACAGGTCGATATCTTCAACATCTAGATGGTTGTCCTATAGTTTAACATTAGATATGTTACCCTGAAACATCTAGATGTTTACGCTAACCATTCATTTTTGTCCGTGATTGTGACGATAATAATTCCAATTAATTATTTATTTACCCATTATCATTATGTATGAAATGATTTTAATTCTCAAACCTGGTTTTTACTTCGTAGGGATCATAAGCAGGTGGTAATTTGCTCAACATTTCTTTAGACTGTCTGGCGACCGAAGCTTCTCGAGATTCACCTCCACCACTTCCTGCTTCCTTAGGTTGCACTGATATTATTGTATCCAAAACTTGTTGGGTTGTATTACTCTGATACCTGATTACAATAAAAAAATATTTTTGACATCACACAAAAGAAGCTGTGATTTATTTTTAAAAACTTCATTTATAATGAAAATATATTTTAAGCTTACGTAATATCTGCATTTGGATGAAGACCATAGGCCTGAGGTGGATCAACACCAGCCATGGCATCTATGGCTTTCAAGTAATCACTGACTAGTTTGAAATTAAGAACTGGATAACCTTTATAGAAAATAAATCCTTCCGAAAAGATTTCTTCTGCAAACCACACTTTTGCAAAAGTGTTTAAAAGTCGTTTATCATAATCATCAGTCACACGACCTCCATATTGCACTTCACCAATCATGTACCTTTAATTTGAAAATGTTATTTTGAAAATCAAGCATTGTATTTTTAATATTGTATTGTATTTTAATAATTGCACAATAAACAAATATCCATCAGTGCCTTCTACCAGTATATGTTTTTATTTGTTGATGCTGTTTAACGACGTGTTTCGATACAGATATGTAGCCTCTTCAAGATATTGTTTATAAAAGATACAAGTGCAGATCTGTATCGAAGAGCATCGTTGAAAATCAACAAATAAAGGCATATACTGGCAGAAATCACTAATAGATATTTATTTATTTATCCAGTCTAACCAAAATAATTTTTGAAATTATTTTTCTTAAAAATACAATCATTGTACTGTAGCGATAGCAGCAGCTTCAAGCTGTTACAGATTTGATCGTTCCTATTCTCTTCAATCTTTTATAATGTTTACCAATATGTCTTTGAGTGGCTGTTCTCAATTTATTTATCTATTATTATGAACATTAAAAATTTTCTGCATCTTCAATTTAGTAAATCAAAATGACCAAATAAATAATGTTACTCCATGATAAAATTTATTGATGAATGTTTCTAAACATCATCCATAAAAGAGAGCATTTCAATTGTAAATGATTCTTTAATATTGGCAAACAATTCGGTTCTTAACATTTTGATACGACACTATAAATTGTACATTTTTTTCACATTTTTAAAGGGATAAGAAAAATGAAATAATTATGTACAAAAAGTATATTTTAATTAACGAAGTGTACATAATGTCGGTACCGCTAAAATGAAAAATTGTCGGTTCCGACAGTAAGATTTCTGGGAAATTTTAAAATTAATTAGGTTTTATTTTTAAAGATTCATTTTTAAAGATTTCAAAATACGTCGAAAAATAATCAGGATGATCTTAAGACAACTTTTTTCATGTTGCAGGATTTAAAAAAATTATAGGAAAACTTTGAATTATTTCAAAAGATATATTTACAAGTTTTGGACAAATTCAAAAATTATTTAAATCTTGAGAATATTTCACAAAATTTTAAACAAATTGTAGATTGTTAACGATTTTTAAATGTTCTATTATTGTCTTTCCTATTTTTCTTCAAATTCCTGGAGAATTTTCAATTAACTTTTTGCTTCTGAAAGATGAATTTTAAGAGAAAATTTAAAAAGGTATCAACACACTTTAACTTTAAAGATTTGGAAAAAAAACTTCAAAACCTTTGCAAAAATGTTTGAAACGGTTCGAAATCATTTTTTTTAAATAAAATAATAACCGAATTTTTTAAGACAATTTAGAAAAATTTCAAAATATTTCAAAAGAATTATAAAAATTTTGAACCAAATTTTGAAAGATTTTAAGGTGATATTTGAAGTTGTGAAATATTGTTCACAAATTTCAGAAAAAAAGAAATCGAATCATTTTAAAAAGTATTTAGAAGTTTTGGGAAATTGAAAAAAAATTAAAACTTGAAATGATTTAAAAAATGTTAAACAAACTGTAGATTCATTAAAGATTTTGAACAAAGGAGTTATATAAAATTTGTATTTTGCATTAAAAATTTGTAAATTCTTTTCTTTTGGTTAAAAGTTCATTTTTTTACAAAAATTCAATTGCTTGGTTAGAAATTAAACTTTGTTGGTAGAGAATCAACTATTTTGTTGAAAATTCATATTTTTTGGATGAACCCTGCTTTTTTATTTAAAATTAAAATCTTTATTAGTTGAAATATCAGCTATTATATTTTTGGTTGATAGTTCACCTTTTTTGTTCAAAAATTCAACTGCTTGGTTAAAAGTTGAACTACTATGTTAAAAATTTACTTTTTTGGTTAAAAATTCATCATTTTAGTTAAAATTTCTTTCTCTTGGTTAAAAATGTAAATATTTTGCTCAAAATTCGTATTTTTGGATCAATTCAACTGTTTTTGGTTTAAAATAAAAATATAACTACTTGATTATGAGTTGAACCACTTTGTAAGAAAAAATTTTTTTTTGGTTTAAGCTTCAACAGTTCAATTTAGAAATTCATCTTTCTGTTTGAAAATTTAACTATTTTGTAGAAGGCTCGTCTTTTTTGTTATAAAATTGATCACATTGGAAGAAAATCCATCTATTTGGTTGAAAATTCCACTTTTTTGTTGAAAATGAACTTTTATGTCAAGAATTCATGTTTTTGTCTAAAAAAATTACACCGTTTTGTACAAAATTCGTCTCTTTGGTAAACATTTAATCTTTTTTGGTTGAAAAGGTAAACAGTTGAAAATTAATCTTTTTTGGTTGCGGATCATCATATTTTTTTGAAAATTCGTCGTTTTTTATGAATTCAACTGTTTTTTTATTAGAAAAAAACTTTTTTAGTTGAAACATCAACTGTGATTACATTTTTCGTTACATGTTTATGTATTTTGGTCGATAATTTATCTTTTTTTGGTTAAGAATTCAATTGACAATTGATTTTTTTAATTCATATTTTGACTTTCAAAATTAAACCGTGTTATACAAAATTCGTCTCTTTGGTAAACATTTAAACTTTTTCAGTTAAAAATGCAACTTGTTGAAAATTAATATTTTTTGATTGTGGATCAACCTACTTTCTTAAAAATTCTTAGTTTCCGATGAATTCAACTGTTTTTAATTTAAAAAATATTTTTTGGTTGAAAATTCAACTATTTGGTAGAAAATTAATTTGTTCATTAAAATTTGGATTTCAAATGTCTGAAATCTTTAAAAATATTCTTGAATTTTCTTGAGAACCGTGAAGAAATTATATTTATATAAATAAACTTAACAATAAATAATTCTCATTTTATATTGCAAATTAGTATTCTCCTTAAAGTGACGATCGATGATACTAGTTGAATTGAAGGTAAAATTATTATTTTTTTGGACAATTTGATTGAAATAAAAAAATGTATAAAGTACCTCACAGTCGGCCAGCTGATCCCTATCTTCGAATCATAATCATTTAAATGATTGTTCATAAACATACAGGAGGCAAGCCAATCAGCAGAGTTGAATTCGTAAGGGATATTCCAACCCAAAGGACCAAATTTTCGACGCTCTTGTAAAACAGTGTGCAAAAAGGAAACTGTGTACACTAATGGTATATACTGTGGAGCATCACATTGGTCCAACATTTCCTGATTCATTGCACTATAAGTTGCAAGTAAACCTGCCCTGATTCCTGAAAAAAAAATGTTTAAAAAAATTATTATTTTTGTTACCGGGTCCATCCACAAATTACGTAAGACGATTCAGGGGTAAGGGGTGAGGCAGGATTGAAAGATCTGAAGTAGAAAAAGTTTGTACTAAAAAAATAAGTAATCCAAAGATATTAAAATTTTGAGAAAAATTCCACCAGAAATTTGATTTACTCAAGTAAAAGTATTGCATTTTCAAAAATTCCATAAATTTTTAACCAAATAGTTGAGTTTTGCATTAAAAAAAAAAGTAATTTACAACCCAAAAAGAAACGAATTTTTAATAAAATAGTTAAATATACAACCAAAAAAGATGTATTTTTAACCATTAAGATAAGCTTTCTACCAACAAAGATGAATTTTCCACAAAATACAAAATATTTTTAGCAAATAGTTGAATTTGCCACTAAAAAAGATCAATTTTCAACCAAAATTAAAATAGTAGAATTTTCTGGCTGAAAAATTTTTTTTCAAACGAAGGAATTATTTTTTGACTAAAAAAGTAATTATTAATTAAAATGACGAATCTCTAACTATACTCATGAATTTAAAAAAAATAGTTGGACTTTCAAACAAAAAGATGAATTTTCAGGGAAAAGGATTAATTTTATATGCAAAAAAAAAAAAAGAATTTTAAGCAAGATATTTCAATTTTCAAGCGTAAATATGAATTTTCAACAAAGAAAATTAATTTTTCTACTAAAACAGACGAATCTTCCATAAAATAAATGAATTTTCAATCCAAGAATAATGAAATAGTAAACTTTTTAGCTAAAAAAATCATTCTCAAAGAAAATAAATGAATTTTTAACGAAATAGTTAGATTTTCAAACAAATAAATGAATCTTTATACAAAGAAAATAAATTTTAAACCGAACAGATGAATTTTAAACCCAAAAGATGAATTTTCTACCAGAAAGATTAATTTTCTAGCACAAAAGTCGAATTAAAAAATTAATAAATAAATTTTCAACAAAATTGTTGAATTTTCAAATAAAAAAGATCAATGTTAACAAAAAACTTGCAATTTATATTTTCAATTTAATTAATCAATTTTTAGCCGAAAAAACGAAATTTTAACAAAAAATTTAAATCTTCAACCACAGAAATAAATTATCATTACAAATAATGAAACTTTACCTAAAAAAATTAATTTGTAACTAAGTAATTGAATTCTTCACCAAAAAGATGAATTTTCTACCGAAAAGATTAATTTTTTACAACAAGAAAAAAAGAATAATGTTTAATAAAATAAATCAATTTATGATAAAATAGTTGAGGTTTCCATTAAAAGAGATCAATTTTTAACCAAAAGTTGAAATAATTTAATTTCCAGTTAAAAAATATCTTTCAACAACAAGAAACGAATTTTTGACCTAAGAAAGTAATTTTTAATTAAAGTGACGAATCTTTAACTATAAATGAATTTTAAAACAAATAGTTGAACCAAAAAGACGAATTTTTAATAAAAGGCGTGAATTTTCAATCAAATAATCAAATTTCCAACTAAAAAAATATACATTTTCTACAAAAAATGGTATAGTAAAATTCAACCAAAAACATAAATTTTCAACCAAGAAGATTAATTTTCTATTCCAATAGAGAAGAATTTTCAAATAATTGAACTTTTAACTAAAAATCAGTAATTTTCAACCAAAAACGGAATAGATAAATTTCCATTTAAAAAATTGATTTGCATAAAAAACAAATTTTCAACAAAACAATTCAATTTTCAACCAAGGAAATTAATTTGAAACCGAAAAGATAAAATTTCAACAAAAAAGGTTCATTTCCACCCAAAAAGTCAAATTTTGAAGAAAAAAAAATGAATTTTTAATGAAGAAGATTAATTTTATCCCAAAACGAACTATTTTTGCATAAAATACATGAATTTTCAACTAAATAGTTGAAGTTTTAACTAAAGAAGACAAATTTTCACAACAAATAGAATACTTTCAGTTTAAGAATTTAGGTTTAAACCACAAAAACGATTTTTCAACCAATGAGATTAATTTTAAAATTAAATCATAAATATTCAACCAAAAGAAATATATTTATAACTAAATGTTTGAACTTTTAACAAAAAATATTAATTTTCAACAAAAAAGTTAATTTTTTACCAAAAAAGTCAAATTTTCAACCAAACAGTTGAATTTTCAGCTAAAAAAGATAAATTTTCAAGTAAAAATGTGATAGGCACATTTTCAGATTTTCTACCGAGAAAAGACGAAATTTTAACAATGAAGTCAAATTATCAAACCAGAAATGAATTTTCATTAAAAACGAATAATTTTTAATAATTGAGATTGATTTTGTACCAAGAAAGACGAATTTTCAACAGAATAAGTGAATTTTCAACAAAGTAGTTGAATTTTAAACTGAAAAAGATCAATTTTAAAGCAACAATGGGATACTTTAGTTTATAGTTAATAACATTAATTTTCAACAAACAAAAAACGAATTTTTAACAAGCAGTTGAATTTTTAACAAAATAGGCGAATTCTCTACGAAAAATTTATTGTACCTTAGATAATTTGTAGATGACCCCTGTTAATAATAAAAAATCATTGAATCATAATAATCAATCTACCTTGAGGAGGTTCGTATGTGAACTTAATCGACATTTGCAACAAGGAAATAGGAAAATCATTGTGTGGTTCAGTAGTTATCCAGATTCTGAAGTCAGGATGAGGTGCTTCCATTTCCAAAATAAAATTGACCAATTCCACCATGTAATCGAGACCCAAGTGGCAATTTTGACAAAGTGCCCAGAATCCCTGAAATTCAATCATTTATGAGCAATATGTGCAGATAAATAATATCAATTGAGTTTTGATGTTATCTTGTCGAATAGCGACGTGATATAGTTTTTTGTCAATGGAATGACAGTTTTTGATGAACTAAAAAAAAAGTTCTTCTCTAACTCCGCTGGGATTCGAACCCATGTCTACAGATTGCAGGTCTGTTGCTCTAACTGGTGCATAATGCCTAGTGGGTTAGGACACCAAACCAGCAATCTCTAAACCTGGGTTCGAATCCCAGAGAAACTAGAGAGGAATTTTTCACAGCTAAAGACTATAACCGTTTTGGTTTAGACTTGTAGATCAAAAACCGCACTTCCATCGACAAAAAACAATAATTATTGTTTATCATCAAATACCTCAGTCTTTGCACTAGACAACAATTTCCTAGCATGAACTTCTTGACCTTGACCCATAGAGATACTTTTACATTTGATCTCCATTTTTTTAGCAAGTTGTTCAATACTGGGTGTGGGATCTGATCCCATACTTAAAAAGCAGATCATTGGTGTATCTGGTCTTGATTCGGAAAGCATTCCATCCAATAAAGTTATGACAGGTTCCGCATATTTTGAACCCAGGGAACTTGCTATATATTTTCTTGACTGGGAAAGTGTTCTGTCCATACACCAAGCTCTAATCATGGAAAAAAAATTTTATCAGATGGTTTGTAGTTCAAATTTTTGAAGATTGTAATGACGAGTGAATATTTGGGTGATGATTTCAGCCCTTTTCGATGCCTATGAAGCGGGACTTCAGCTCTAATTTTTACTCCCTAGGGAATAAAAAGTACTTTTTACTCCCTAGGGACTGAAAAGCGACGTCAGAGGTGAATAATGAAAATTATACATCTATGAGCTCGAAATTTACGATTATCAGCCCACTCACCATAAAAACAGTGAGGAAATTTTGGTTGCAGATAATAGAATTTTGCGGTTATTTATGGAAAGTTACCATAAATAACTGATCAAATTACCATAAATTACCGAAAATTTCCATAAATTTCCGGAAATTTATAAAAATGTTTAAAAATAAATTTTGGGTAATTTATGGTAGGTTACCACATTTATCTGTAAAATTACCATAAATGACCGAAAATTTTCGGAAATTCATGGAAATGTTTAAAAATTAATTTTGGGTAATTTATGGTAAGTTACCACATTCACCTGTAAAATTAGGATAAATGACCGAAAATTTTAATAAATTTCCAGAAATTAATGGAAATGTTTAAAAATAAATTTTGGGTAATTTATGATAAGTTACCATATTTACCAGTAAAATTACCATAAGTGACCGAAAATGTTAATAAATTTTCGGAAATTTATGGAAATTTAAAAAATTATATTTCGGTAATTTATGGTAAGTTACAATATTTACATGTTAAATTACCATAGATGATCAAAAAATTTCACAAATTTCCGGAAATTAATGGAAAGGTTTAAAAATGAATTTTGGGTAATTTATGGTAGGTTACCACATTTACCTGTAAAATTACGATGAGTGACCGAAAGTTTTCATAAATTTCCGGAAATTAATGGAAATGTTTAAAAATTAATTTAGGGTAATTTATGTTGACTTACCATATTTACCGGCAAAGTTACCATAAATGACCGAAAATGTTAATAAATGTCCCTTAATTTATCGAAATTTGACAAAATTAATTTTCGGTAATTTATGCTAAGTTACCATATTTACCTGTAAATTGACCATAAATTACGGAAAATTTTCATAAATTACGGAAAATTTATTTTAAAAATTTAAAATGAATTTTGGGTAATTTATAGTAAGTTACCACATTTATCTGTAAAATTACCATTAATGAACGAAAATTCTCATAAATTTCCGGAAATTAATGGAAATGTTTAAAAATTACTTTTGGGTCATTTATGTTGAGTTACCATATTTATCTGTAAAATTACCATAAATGACCGAAAATGTTAATGAATTTACGGAAATTATTCGAAATTAAAAAAAATTAATTTTGGGTAATTTATGGTAGGTTATCATATTTACCTGTAAAATTACTATGAGTGACCGAAAGTTTTCATACATTTCCGGAAATTAATGGAAATGTTTAAAAATTAATTTTGGGTCATTTATGTTGAGTTACCATACTTACCTGTAAAATTACCATAAATTACCGAAAATGTTAATAAATTTCCGGAAATTAATCGAAATAAAAATAATAATTTTGGGTAATTTATGGTAAGTTACCACATTTACCTGTAAAATTACAATGAGTGGCCAAAAATGTTCATAAATTCCCGGAAATTAATGGAAATGTTTAAAAATGAATGTTGGGTAATTTATGGTAATTTATCACATTTACCTGTAAAATTACCATAAATGACCGACGATTTTCATAAATTTCCGGAAATTAATGGGAATGTTTACCAATTAATTTTGGGTAATTTATGTTGAGTTACCATATTTACCTGTAAAATTACCATAAATGACCAAAAATGTTAATAAATTTCGATTAACTTGTCGAAATTAAAAAAAAATTAATTTTGGGTTATTTATGGTGTCACCATATTTACTTGTAAATTTACCATAAATTACCGTATAATTTCATGTTTTTTCATTCAAAATCTAATATGGACTGAAATCTTGAGAGGCACTTTTTTTCCCCCTAGGTGCATAGTATACTATTTTAATATCGTCGAAATACCTAAAAGTTTTTTTTTTTAGTATTACGTCGAACAGAAAATTTAAACAAAATTACACAAAATACTTTTTTAATATAATAGTAACTTTAATGGGCTCTATACTTTTTTCAATTGATTAATTTAAAAGTTTAAGTTTATCAAAAAGTAAAACATAGTTTTCAATTTATCCAATTCCTTTACATTACTTTTTTACTTTGTTTTTATGTGAAAAAACAGTTTCTAAACAAACAAGGGATGGGTCAATGGAAGGAAAAGAACAGTTTAAAGAAAGGGTCAGAAATATAAAAATTAGAGAGGGAAATATGGACGAGGAGATGGAAATAGTGATAGGAGAAATAAAAAGAGGCTTAGAGTGCACAATCAAAAAAAAAGTTAGTAAAGGAGGCAATAGAAGTGGATGGGATGACAAATGTAAAGAGAAAAAAAGGAGGTCAGAAAGGAATTGAGAAAATGGAAAAAAGTAGTGGAGGAGAATATAGGAGAAAAAAGAAGGAGTATACTGAGTTGTGTGATCAAAAGAAAGAGGAGGAGAATAAAAGGTTTGAGGAAGAGGCGGAAGAAGAGGTTTGAAAGGTAGTAAATAGAAAAAGGCAAAGAATAAAAAGAGTAAACCAGGATACTGAAATGGTAAAATGAAAAAAATATGTTATGGATCTGCTAGGAGGGGTAGAGAGAAAAGTTAGGAAAGGAGGAAAATATGGTAGAGAAAGAGATGAGGAAGAGGACATAACAAGGGAGGAAATATTCAAGATGTTAGGAATGATGAAAGATGAAAAGGCACCTGGTATAAATGAGATTCCAGCTGAAGTCTGGAAATATGTGTGGGCAGAACTAAAGGAATGGGCATGGATAATGTGTAACAGAGTATGGAGAGAAGAGGGGTGGCCAGAGTTATGGAAAGAAGGAGTAGTGGTACCCATAGTAAAGAAAGGCAAAGGGGAGGAGGTTAATGATTATAGGGGTGTGAAGCTGATCAAGCAAAGAAATCAATTTTGATCCAAAAAAGGTGAAGTTTCAACTAATAAGATTACTTTTCTACATTTAGATAAAAGACAAAATACTAAAAATATACTACTCAAATTTCACGTGAAAAATGTTTGTAAAAACAAATTTTCAACCAAAGAAATGAAATTTTAACCAAAAAGATGAAATCTCAACTAATAAGGTTACTTTTCTATATTTAGATAAAAGGAAACATACCAAAATTGAAGAATGTTTAAAAAAACGAATTTTCAACAAAATAGTTAAATTTTCAACCAAAGAAATTAAATTTGAACAAAAAGATAAAGTTTCAACCAATAGGATTACTTTTCAACAGTTAGAATACGGTTTGATTGAATCAACGAAAAATAATTTTTTTCGTGTCATAGTTAAATTTTTATTTTAAAAAATGTTTAAAAAATATAAAAAACTGATTTTCAACAAAATAGTTAAATTTTCAACCAATGAAATGAAATTTGAACCAAAAAAGATGAAGTTCCAACTAATTAGATTACTTTTCTACAACTGCAAAAATGATTTGTTTGAATCAAAAATATTTTTTGTTGGTAAAATATTTTATTAAGAACAAGATAACTTAGTAAAGTAAAGTTAAAATAACTTGGTAAAATTAAATTAAAGTCGACAACAAATAACTTTCCTTTAAAATTATGTGTATGTATCGAAGAGAGGTTTCTCTCACATTTTTATAGCTGTCCCTTCCTGCCCAATAGGCCAACTTACTCCGTACCCCGCTGTCTTCAAAAAAGTTCCACTTTTTCTCTTGTTACAGAACTCTATGGTGACAAAACTTCTTCCACTTATCGCGTTAAACCGTTAAAGAACAGCATCATTTTTCATGCATTTTTCTAACGAAATAGACGTCCAAACTAGACTGCTCCACATTTCAGTCTGTCAGAATCCATACGCATTGGGATTTTCACAAGGTTGGTTGACAAAAATCTCTTCAGTTACAATTCAAATTTAAAATTTGGATGAAATCTCACATTTGCCAGTTAATTTTATGGCATTGTAAATTTTATTTGCTGCTTATAACAAATAAGTTCACCAAACTATTATAAGGACAAAACATTTTTCATTTTTTGAGAACTGTACCAAAGTTTCCAAAGTTTTTATTACTTGAGACTGCACTAGACCCTTATATTATATTACAAATTTTATTTTAATAATTTGTCCAATGATTGTAAGAACAACACACTTGTTTAGATTATATTACAAATTTTACTAATTTGTCCAATTATTGTAAGGGCAACACTAGGATGGTCCTTATTTACTCTTGGTGTTTTTTTTTATTTGTTGATTCTTCAAGGTTTCACCCCCCCCCCCCTATTTTGTTCCAATGACCAAAAAAATTATCTCTACCAAATTTGAGCGAAATCGGTTAATATTAACACGTGTCTCAAAGCACTCAAAGTTTCTTATGCAATTAACGTTATATTTCACCGGAATCCTTTGGCTCTGTGCAATTGTGATCTTTAGACTATGTTAAAAAAAATCTAAACAAACACATTTTTTCAAAATTTACAAAATGTCTGGCCCCTAAACTTGAACCAAAATTATAATTTCGACAATTGATAACAAAATCTCGTCAAATTTATACAAAAGGCAGATTCATTTATTAGAAAACACGTGATGAGAATGAAAACTCAAAATAAAAAATCAAGATGGCCGCCAAATTATTTTTTGGTTTCTCGTGAACGTCTTTTCAGGTGTCAATTGAAAGATTACATTATTGCAAAGAAACATTTTTCGGGGTGTAAGAGTATCAAAATTTAAAAAAATTCAAAATGGTGCCTTATGAAATACTCTAAAACTCGTCTTTTTGAAGCTTTCCGTCCCAAAATCTGAAAATTTTGAGGAAAAATCAATTATATTGTCACAAAGCTTATGGTTGGAAGTAGGTCTCGAAAGCTTCACCAATGTAAAAATGGGTACTTAATTACTGTCTTAAAAAAGTTACGCAATGTTTATACATTCAAACAAAATATGAAATACATTTTCGGAAAGAAAATGTGCTTCATAAAACTTAAAATTCTTAGTGAAGAGAAATGTACCCAAGTTCTAGGCAAAAACTTCGAGGACGAAAGTGAGGAATGTTAGGATTACTATTAGTAAAGCAATTAAAGGGATTCGGACATCTGTCTATAGGGCCAGGCCACCGAAGAGTTCAGGTAGGCGCGTCTAAACGATATTTTATTAATTAACAACTCTCCGGATATTTACCTGTATTCTAAAAGAAGTACTTTAAGCTTGAATCATTGTCAATACCATCTCATCTCTCGACTCGTTTATAATGATATAGGTAATAATTCTTCACAACTCATAAGAGAAAAATATATTTCATTGTTAAGTCGAAGTTAAAACGGTTGAAAATGGAACAGCATCTTAGAAAAAATGTCTTTTAACTTGGAAACATAACAAGTCAAATTGTTTCTTCTAAGTTGCCATCAAAGCCTACAGAAGTTAAAAAATCTTAAGGTTGTGAACGGCACAGCAGAGAGGGGGGTCAAATTAATGACCGATTATAAAAATTGTTAACAAAAAACGAAGAACAGAAGCAGCATTCACTACAAGTCATAAGTGATTATTGCCGTCGCTTTCCGGATGAGAAGAAAACCAATTTGTTGAAAAGTTGTTGAAAAGTTCGTGGTACTGTTTATTACTTTATTGACACGTGAATTTTAGTGTAAACTCGTGATGTTTAATAAATAATAATTAAGTTTGATACAATTATTCCAAAGTGTAAAAAGAGCACAGTGCTGATTCGGAAGCACCGTACCATAGCCGGATTGCCATATACACGTGACGTGTCGAGTGAAAGTAAGTAAATGAGTGAAACTTAACCTCAAAATGAAAATTACATTATATAATTTAAATTAAATTTAAATACTATTCAAACTCTTTACTAAAACTAAAATTTCATTGTATTTTTAGATGTAGCTTGTACCAAATTCATGGCCATAGAGGAGGAAGTGCTTTCCCACATAAGCACAATATTTAGTTGTATATTATCATAATTTCTAATTAATAATAAATACAGTTCAATTTATCTTGTGTACTATTAATTATTTACATTAAAAATGCCGCAGAATTTTTAATATAACTCAACCGGGACCTGATAGGGTACCGATATGGCACTGACCCGGCACACCGATCGGGCGAACAAGTCCGGCCCAGACTTGGCCCTGCGTTTCATCACGGGTCCGATTCGACCTGGCTTCCGATCTGGGCCCCATTTGGCCAGATCGGGCCACGGTCGGGGCCACGGCAAAATTTCTGCGAGGGTTAATGTAAGTTGAAAATTTATTCTTAATCTAATGTATAGCGTATTCTTAATTTCTGATTATGTATTTCATATTTTGCTTAAATTTATAGACATTACGTAACTTTTTGAAAATATTAATGAATTACCCATTTTTACATTAGTGAAAATTTCGAGACCTACTTTTAACCATAAGCTTTGTGACAATATAATTGATTTTTCCTCAAAATTTGTAGATTTTAGGGCGAAAAGCTTAAAAAAGACGAGACTTAGCGTATTTCATAAGGCGCCATTTTTAATTTTTCAAAATATGGACTTTCTTATATCCCGAAATATGTTTCCTTGCAATAATGTAGTTTTTCAATTGACATCTAAAAGGACGTTATCGAGAAACAAAAAAATAATGTTTGAAAAAAATAATTTGGTGGCCTTCCGGAATTTTTTCAAAATTTTGAGTTTTCATTCTCATCACGTGTTTTCTAATAAATGAATCTGCCTTTTGTATAAATTTGACGAGATTTTGTTATCAATTGTCGAAATTATAATTTTGGTTCAAGTTTAGGGGCCAGACATTTTGTAAATTTTGAAAAAAATGTGTTTGTTTAGATTTTTTTTAACATAGTCTAAAGATCACAATTGCACAGAGCCAAAGGATTCCGATGAAATATAAAAAAAAACAATACATGCATTTGAAGCTGGACGCTACTTTTCCCCATGTTAATTGCATGAAAAACTTTAAGTGCTTTGAGGCACGTGTTAATATTAACCGATTTCGCTAAAACTTGGGGGTGAGACCAAGAAGAATAGAAAGTCGAAAAATAAGGACCACCCTAGGCAACAAACATTTTAAATTTATGCAAACATTACCAAAAACATTCGAGACTGTACTAAACCAAATTTGAAATAATTTTCGTATTTAAGCTACATTCTTACACTGCGTCCCTGAGCAATATTTTTTTGTAACTGTCTTTTTCAGAATAAAAATTAACCACTGATAAGGGCCATCATTATGCGCCGAAACGTTTGGCTCAATTAAAAATTAATTGAGTTATTTATTCTGACCCTAGAGCCAAAATGAACATCCAATAATATACACAATTATTTGAAGAATATTAAAACACTAATGCAGTTTACATCTTTTAGTGGCATTCCAAGCATTCCAAACGTCTCACCACCGACAAAATTTCTATATCTGAGACCCACTCATTAGACCTTTACCTGCTATTCTTCTCTTTGCAATCGAAGATAAAATAAATACAATCAACTCTAGATTTAAGTATGGTTTCAGGCATGGCTTGCAGTGGCCTTCAACATAAATCTAGGGAATCCAAACTTAAACATTCAAGGCCGTGTGAACCATTTTCAATTGGAATACGTCATATCACGCAACATACGCGCGTTAGTACTCACGCACTGCCCACTTTCTCGCTACGCTGCTGTTTGTCACTCATGGCTGAGCACCGCCTCTCCATCGTTACCGCGGTCCCCGTATCACTAAAATGCTGAGGACTGAAATTCTAGGAACGACGTAAACCCAAGCTACTTACATCCAGAGTTGACTGTAGTATACAAATAATAGTTGCAGCAATTTTTTCCCAATAATAACTTTATTTTTAAGATTAAAAGGGCAGGTAGTAGATATAATGTTTTTGAGAATTCATCAACATACTTTTAACCAACATGGAAATCTAGTTCAAATTAAAAAAGAAAACATCTATATACGTCAGTTGGTTGCTCAGATATTTAAACTTTTTTTTAAATTTAAATGCGTGAATTTAATTCTGCCCGAGCGACCGGTTGATAGCAGCGGTTCCCCCATTCTGCCATCACAGAATGCGTCAAGCCTTTTTCCATAATCAGTCACCATAAGTGCCTACCGACTGGATTTTATCCCAATTCCATAAAGTAAAAATTGACGGAGATCAATTTGTTTATGAGTAAAAAACATACTGTCTTTTTGAAGTCACTTTTATGCAATCCTATATTAAATTGTAGTTACTTTGAGTGCGCGTGAGCTGATCCATGAGCTGATATACGATCGCCACTGGCTTGGCTTCATGTATAAAGACAATGTGTCAATATAGGATGTAGCTATGCTCGGTCCTATGTTATCACGTGGAACGCATCTACGCGTTTTCGTTGGAGCCCTGGAGGCTTTCAAAAATATTTATGACTTTTAATTCTCGAAGACTATATCTAGATGTAGAATTTCATTGCGCATCTGTTTCTCCCAGACAAAAAGTTGTAGTTTTTTAGTTTTCGAATTATAGCAAAAAAACTGACATTTTTGGCAAAGTCGATTTGAATGCTGTTTTCAATTTAACTCGTGCTCAGTCAGTCAGTTTTTGGAATTTATTAACACAATTTTCAGTGAATGTGGTTCGTAATGCCCTTTGTCTGATAGAGTAAAAGTAATGGACAATTTTTTTTTTTCAATTATTCTTTTTTTCTGATGCTCGGCGCATATTGGACTTCTCTAACTTCCAGCGTTTCGTTTATCGGGCAAATTTTGAACAACAAAAAAACTTCAAGTGAGAAAGTTGTTAACTACAGTACATAGAAGTTTTCTGAAAAATCTTAGCAGAATCGAATTGATATTTAAGAAATTATTCATGTCTTAAGTCGCTAGCGGCTAGACGACTGGCGCGCATACAGTAGCCAGAGTCTCATCGGCGCCAAAAATAAAAACTTATCAAATAATCAGGTAATATCAAAGTATTATGATTAAATAAATGAATAATATTGCATAATGTACAAAAATTTATTCACTTCATATTCTGTAAAATATAATTGTTTTATTTTTTAGACAAACTTAACAAAATCATATAATCTCTGACATATCACAACACTTTCTTAACAATTCAGTGACATTTCTCTTTTAAAATCAAGTAAATACTAACGATCTATTATAATATGAACGAAAAACAAGTAAGTTGACATTTTTTCGAACTTTTCAGAATTACTATTTTTTTTAAAGATTTTTAGATTAAGCAGATACATTTTCATAGCACAGATTAAGCAGATAAATTGTTATATCTGTGCTAATACTATCTAGGAATCATTTGCAATGGATGAGAATAATCTTTAAAAAATTGTTTATTACGTTTTAAGCAAATTAATGAACAAAAGTTATTTTCGAGAATATGAATTTTTTACGTAATGAAACCCAGAGTTTTGGTATAAAATGTACGAGAAATAAAATTTTTATTACTATTAATTGAAAATAGGTTCTTGGTTTCCTTCTACTTGTGACTCGACGTAATACTTGCGTAAAGTTCTTCATCATAACATCCAGGGAATTACGAAGCATGTTAATTGAAAATAGATGCTACTTGGTTTCTATAATAAATTTTGTTTTTCAACGAATAGACTTAATTTTTATACGGAATCATCTAAGAATGTTTTTCCGGTGACTGTTTGATGTGATACTTTGCAAATTCTTAAGAATTATCAATTATTTAAACAATTTTCGTAAAAAAATTCAGAGTTTAGCTATTTTTCAACGAATAGGTTTAATTTTTTAACGGAATCAACTAAGAATGTTTTTCCGGTGACTTTTTGATACGATTCTTAGCAAATTTACAAGAATTATCAATTATTATTTAAACAATTTTCATAAACGGAATTCAGAGTTTGGTTTTTTTTTCAGCGAAAATGCTGAATTTGTTTACGAAATAAACAAAGAATGTCTTGACAATAACTTTTTTCTACGATGCTTCGAAAATTTAGAAGAATTATTAATTATTTACTGAATTTTGATAAACAAATTCACAGTTTGGCTATTTTTTCAACGAGTAGGCTCAATTTGTTGACAGACTCAACGATGAATGTCTTTTCAATAACTCTTTGCTACAATACTTTGACAATACACAATAATTGTTAATTATTCAAACGATTTTCATAAACAAATTCCGAGTTTGGCTATTTTTCAACGAATAGGCTACATTTTTGTTAACGGAATCAACTAAGATTGTTTTCCGGTGACTATTTGATATGATACTTTGCAAATTTACGATAATTAATCATTATTTCAACAGCTTGCGTTTCCGGTACCTGATGGTAAAGTGGTATTAAGAGAGGTGAGTGCAGTGAAGGGGGTGTGTGGTAGTGTCGGGGGCTGTTTTGTAAGGTTAAAAGGGTTAAGAGGAAAGTTGAAAGTGCTAATTTGGAGGTTAGTTGTCGAGGACGGAAAAGTGAGAGGGAAGATAGAGGACAGCAGATCCGTAAGGTAGGCCAGCATGTTTGTAATGAGGAGATAAGTGGGGACCAGCAGAGGGTAGCAGCAGGTAGACAACAACCCCGGTGCTGATAATCTCACGGAGGTCGGTGAAACAGGGAGGGGTAAGGATGATGCCGGAGATAGTAATGATGATGGCGAGGTGTAGTAGTATACTACATCAGGGATCTCTGGGTGGGGAGGGAAGGAAGGGGAACTAGCTGACAGAAGGACTCGAGGTAGGCCATCAAATCGAGAACTGCCTAATAGATCCAGATCTAGTAGTTCAGGAAAAAAGTAAAAGATCAAGGGAAGAAGAGGGGAATCAGCAGGGAGAAGACAAGTTGCGGAAAAAGTTTAAGAAAAAGACTTCACCGGAGAGGAATAAGGTAAAAGGGAAATTCGATCTAGATAGTTCATTAAATCTCATTAAAGGGTTTAAAGAGGAAGCGAACCGAAATTTGAATGGCATGCAAAAGCGAGGGGAGGAGGTTTGGGAGGAAACGAGGACAGTTAGAGATAAATGAGAAGAATCGGACTTGATGTGGCGGCAAGAAAATGATATGGTTTGGAAGCAGTTGGAGGTTATGAAGAAATAGCAAAGGATGAGTGAGAAAGAAAGAAAATCTGATATGGAGAAGTTGGAAGAAAGAGTGAGAAAGCTAGAATGTGAGTCTGAGGATATAAAGAAAGGGGATGAAGGGGTAAGAGAAGGAGACCGAAGAAAAGAAGTGAATGAGAAGGTTATCCTAGAAAATGTGAGAATGAAAACAACATTGAGAGAGTTAGAAAGGAAAATGGAAGTAGAAGAGAAGACGAAACGAAGTAGAAATATAGCGATTCGAGGAATGAAAGTGGAAGAGGTCAATAGAGTGGGAAGGAAGAATGAAGGTTAATCGCGTATATATATTGAAAGTAAGGAAAAAATAGTTGATATCTTGAGGAAAAAGAAAGCTTTAAAGGGGAGGGATGAAAGTATAGAAGAGGATATGACGTGGAATGAAAGAAGAAGAAAGTGGATGATGAAACAGAGAGCATGGAGTGAAAGAGTGAAAGGGAAATCTGCCACATATAACCCTTGGGTAACTTCCTCTTCACCCTCCTCCAATCCTTCTCATCTACCCAGGTTTCACTCAAGATCACTACATCCCATTTCTTCACCTCTTCCCAGAATCCTTCATCTTTATTCATTAGCCCCGATACGTTTCAAAACGCTACTCTCACACTAATTTAATATCAGCAATTTCATTCATTGGAAATGAAATTGTAACTTGACTATGAGGGTAAATTTTCGTTGTCCCGATAGAAGGTATTATTTTCTAGGTCGAAGGTCTTGTTAGGTTGAGTATTTTGTGTTAATCTGTCTCGGTTAGACCTATTGTTATTCACTGAAGTTTCTATGTTTTTCTCGCGAAACCTCTATCGCGGCCTATCGACCTATTTATTATTTTAGGGATAGCGCCCGTGTTTTTGGGTGTAGTTGGAATCATATTTACAATTATTGGTCTTGTTGTGACCTTATCCGTGTTGATATTTTGGATTGAAAGGGCAATGGCACCTTCCAAGTCCAAACTATGTGTTTTGGTGGGGTTCGCCATTATTTTCTTGACTGTGCCCGACCTAAGTTTCATTTATATCAAGTTAAATTCGAACTAGTTTTGGTGGGACACCCTGTATACATTTGGCCGATGACGTATCTTAATTTCAAATTCCCAATTTATTCGAAAATTTTAATTTTGTATCTAGTTGATTCTAGTACTCGAAAATATGTTTATTTTCTTCGTAGGACCCTTTGTTTATGAGATACGTCGCGTGACCTTGGCGCGACTCTCGAGTGTTGCTCGCTGAACGTGCGAACTTGTTTGCGCGCTTGAACGGTTCGCCAAGTCGGGCGATTAAAATATTTAATGAAAGGGAGATGCATGTTATTCCTGCTTTCAGGTTTCGTTTCGTTTGGCACATAGTCATGATAAGCGTACGCAGAGACCGAACGAGAGGAATACAAAAGCCAACCCCACCACTTACCACACACATGTACGCGACGGGTCCGTAAGCTCCACTGGCTGGTGCCTAAAAGTGTAGTTGTAAGTGGAGGCGGTGCTTTTCGTAGACGCATCCCCACTACTCAAATGATGGCTTTCGGACTCTGCTATTTCGCGAGTCAAGCGGAAAAACAAATGTAAATAATTGCATATAAATAAACTCATGTATAACATCACAGGTACATATATAAGTATAAATCAAGGGTAGTATAAATATTGCAGGTGAGAAAATGTGATATTCATCCGTGATTATGGCATGTGAGATTCATGCAATCGGCGTAAGGCCGATTAGCATGCGAAATTAACAGTATAAAGTAGGGTATGAAAATCAGAGTCAAAAATGGAGTTTATATTCATGAGTTATTTTCCTCTTTCTCGTCAGGTTTTTGGTTTTGAGGAGGAAAAGTGTGGAATTTTGGGTCGGGCGCCAGGTATTAGGGAGGTAATATCGTGGGGAGGAAATTGGGAGGTGAAAATGCCGAGAAAGGGGTGAACACAATAAAACGCTTAGGAATTAGTAAATGAGTGCAAAGTTTATTGCTACTTACAGTTGCGGTGACAAACCAGCGGTTCGTGGCGATAACCGTCAGACGACTGATACGGGGCGGATAGCCCTTGGAAGCGGGCGAGACGAAGTGGATGGCGTCGGTCGGCGACTGGAGATCCTCTCCGAGAGCAACACTGTAGTTGGGGCGCGTCAGACACGCTAGTTGATGAGAGCATACACCCTACACTGTCGAGACACTATTAGTGTTAGGTACCCGAACACTGAACAAAAGTGAACATTAGGGGACGACGAGCTCGACTGGCTAGCCCTGCGATGGCAAACGCGTCGTCCGACGCTTCGGGGCCCCTCAGGGGATTTCGCCTCTACTCGGATGTCAATCCTTTAGTGCAGGGCCGCGCCGAGTGCCTATTTGTGGTAAAGAATTTTTTTTTTTTTTTTTTTTTAATCTTTAAAAATAGTACGAGTTTACTTATTTTGCAAATTTTCAGCTACTTATATAAAGTTCAAAGCTACGCATGTATTAATGAGCAACCGACGACACATACTCAAGTGACTTTCGGATATTTGCAATAAACAATACAGAAACATTTCAGTAGTTTTAATATTTTCATTAAAAAATTGTAATTTCCAAGATGATCACTGGTTTATAGTTGAAATCGTAAAGCAAGCCAGCACCAAGGAGAAAAGTTTAACATTGGAGTCAGTTCTAGTACCCCGAGTCATTTCTAATACCCGGAATCATCTAAGTTCCAGAGAGCCTACAATCATCGCTCCAATCGACTCGACGTGCGGGATGAGCAGAATTCATCAAAACGTATCGCAAATTCTTTCAAAAATCAAGGTAAGGAGTTTCAATTACAATCTAAATACTTTTACCGGTTGTATATCAGTTTATGTTTTATTGTAATAATTCCAAATCATGTTGGAAACGTCGGATGAAAAAACTTCAAAGTTAAGAAAGCTTCATGGATCGACAAAGCGCCATCTAACTTCTTTTCAGAACGTTTTACATGCAATTAATGCGAATACAGATGTAGATGCACTCGATTTAGATGGCAGTTTGACTAAACATATCACTTATTGGGATGAATTTAACGCAATTTTAAATAAAAATGATAATCTTGCATTCATTTATCATCATTTTTTAATTTGCCCGAATCTTGCTTTCAGATTCGTTGAAACGAATTAATCCTGCGGGAATTCGCCTTAATTCGTGGTCAATGACATTTCGGAAAAAATTAATAAAAATTTCATGCCCCGAGACTCGAACCAGCGATCCCAAGTGTATATGTCCAGAGGGCGACCACGGAGCTACCGGACTCATAGATATACAAGGTGGTCGTCCTTGTGTCACTCCGTGTCCTCACGGTGCACGAGACTTTTTCCGGATCATCATATTGAATCAATCGAAGACTGTAACCTCCTATCTCACGGTCGTGAGACGTGGTTACCGCGATTTCGCTGGGAGCGGGTGCAGTTTTTCAGATTAGCCGGCATCCCATAGATCATCGGCTAAAAAGCTGATGACCAGCATCGTTAAAGCGGGGACACCAACAAAGCAGGAAGAAGAGAAGGGGGCGCAACCTCCCTCTAAACCGACACCAAAGAAGGAGAAACCGAGACGCACCCGACTGGAAGCGGTGCTGGTAAAACCGACTCAGAGGCAAAGCTACGCGCTATGACCCATCTCGTGTGTCTGGGCTCAGATTTTTTCGACATTTCCGTCAAAAAAAAAAAATCAATCATCATCTTTTCAGTCAGTTTACCATGTCTAGAATTTTCATACCTGTCAATTTCTTCAGAAATTTTTAGATGAATCGGTTGAATATTGTAGGCTCCAGGTCAACTGAACTGCTAAAACTGATACTGAAAAATGAGCAGTGTATATGCATAGCAATTATTTATTACCTAAAGATTTTCATGATTACTGCAAATATGAACCGATTTTCATGAATCTTTTTGTCACTTCCTTCTAATTATATAAATTAATTAATTCTGCTAATTAAAATTTAAATAATCCATGATTTCATCATTTCATTTTTTGTAACCGGCCTTAATTGCCAAGGGTCCACGAGCACGCAAAGAAAACGCAGAGGCAGCTAACACTGAGGGTCACTGCTATTGTACTTTTTTTCGATTATTAAACAAAATATAAACATTTTTTCGAAACATTGGCTCTAGGAGTTCCGATATAGTACTATTTATATGACGAATGCAAAAGATTAGACAATAATATGCAAGCGTTCGGCCTCAAAATTCAGAATCGTAAACCCGTTCTGATAAAGGACCTCGAGGTTATGCGTCAAGTCGTTAAGTTAAGGCGATTAGTTAAGGCTTTCAGTTATGGAGAGTGAATGTGAATAAATAAAAAGGGCAAAGAAGCTAGAATAAGAGGAGAAAGAGAGGGAAATGACGGAACGGAGGAATGTAAAAACTGATGTAGCTGACATAGTCGGCATTTTTTACGCCCGAGAGATCAAAAATAAAAAATTTATTATCTGCTCGAACTTACATATATTTATTAAACAGAATGAAATACCTTCAGTGCCGTTCCTTAATCATCATTATTACCATACGAAAATATTTCTAAAGTTTACAGTTGCTAACTTATTTACCCACAGCCGCGGATTCTTCCATAAGTTCGACGTAATCTCTAACATCGTTAATGAATCTTCTTAAAAACTTATGGTCCCTTCTTACATTTATAATTAATTGCTTCACCTCATTGATGCTGAAAAGAAATAAGATGTCAAGTGATTCAGTAACTACATTTAAAATGAAAATAAGAAAGGTAGTATCCCAAATTTATTTACCTTATGCTTCCTAGAAGGCACTTGATCTTAATATCATCGATATTGATTTCGTCAAACGGTTTCATATTTAAGGTTATTTCCAATATTATGTCCATTCTTTTAGTCCGCGTTACGAACAATATTCTGAAATTTAATGCATTTCATAAATTGTCTTTTTTTTAACAAAATATGTAGGTAGATTTCAGTTTCTTTTAAGTTCTTTAAATAATAAATTATATTCTATTCTAGTAACATTACTAAGATGCATTACCCTTTAGTATCAATCTGAATCAAATTTATATCCTTTAACTGTTCCAATTCAAACATAAAATCTAATGCCAATTTGACTTCTTTTGAAAACTGTCCCAACAGTGGTAAAACGTCTTCATATAGTTTATACGATTTCAGCAGAATTTCTGGATGTACTTTGTTTAAAATTAAATCATGAACTATACGTATTAGATCTTGCTTCGCATCTGCAAAGGATAATATATTTTATATTTGCCTGTAAATTAAGAAATTAAGCGACATTATTTTCCCAGTAAAATTCGAAAATTCTGTCACTCAAAAAATCTTTAAAACATAATTTATGTATACAGTATTATCACGTTTACAAACTTCGTTGCTTTTGAAAATTTCACCTTTAAAAAAAGAGTTTTCCTCTTTAGCCTGTTTATTTTTCGTTATATATTGTCCGCTTTTCAAACTTTTAATCTTAAATTATTCTATTTTTAATATTTTCAATTAAATATCTTTCAATTTGATTCTTTTCTGAGTGCTTTGAATTTTCAATTATTCTATTCTATTTTGAGAGCCTTTTATTCAACATTTAAATTGGTAAATCATTATCACAATATTCAACGAATTCAATTTAAAACCAAATAAATTCTTCATGGTGGAATTGATATTCTCTAATTTCGAATGATTTTATTTTCATTTGATCTTTTTGCTCGTTTTCAGTATGAAATTGTGTAATTTTTAGATTTTAACTTTCAATTAGTCGAATAAGTCATTTTTTTATTACTATTTCCTTTTTTTGCTGCTTAAATTGTACCATATCGAAACATTATGAATAGAGCACCACAAATCCTAGGCCATTATTGAAAAAATTACAGACTTGAGAAAAATCAAGTGAATGAAGAAATAGATTCTTAAAAATATGAAGATTTTGTATGATTTAATTTAGGAGCCAGCTCAAGTCAGCAAGAATTTCACGAAAGTCCGTGCTAGGGGGATTCTTGTGTCGCTAAATACGGATCCAATGGGGATGGTGATTTGTCAAGCTCAGCTTAGAGGGCAGCACAGTGAGTGGAAATATGCCTTGTACGCAGACACAAAGCATTATCTGCAGTTTCCTTAGTTTTTTGTGATTCGGAAAGCGATGTGCTCCTTTATTTTTACACTCAAATGCCACATACACACCTGGCATTGCGAAAATAGTGCTTTAAACTAACAACTCAACACTGCGTTATGAAGGAGTGATATAATGAGCATAGCAGACGTTGCCACCGTTGGAACCGCCGTCTTGTGTATCTCCATGCGCACTAGCATCCCTAGCGGCCGCAAGTGTTAGTAACCGTCCCCATATAATATCCTTTTATATAAAATTCAATAAATTTTTAAACTTTTATAAAGTCGATACCATTTTTTTTGTTTTGTTTTGGGACGCTCAGTATGAATTTTGGGCCCAAATAAAAAATGTCAAGCAAATATTTAAGACTTTCGAAGCTGACTTAAGCTGACTTGGTTTAACTTAAACTCAGCAAGACTTGGCTCAACTCGTACAAGTTCATGCAGAAAAAAAGGTTGCACACTACTGATATAATTTTTTCTTACCTAGAAGAAGAGATTCGATTTTAATATTTTTAATCTCTTTCAAGGAAGCTTCATCTTGACTTCTCAATTCAATTATTACCACTAGAGACTTGGAAATAAAATTAAAAGCCAGCATTTTTTCATTTAAAAATCGCACGTCCCATATACAATCATTCCTGAAATTAATCATGGTTAATATTTAAAAGAAAATTGCGTACGATTGAACAGGCATAATATTCAATATTAGTTTTAAAAATTCTGAAAAAATTAAAACATATACAATTTCCCCGCGAAAATATAGTAAATCAAATGAACGAACTAAAATCCAATGAATATTTGTGTACGTCCATCTGAAGAAGGCTAATATGTCGATCCTGGTTTATCATAGCAGCGGTACAACGAAAATTGTCCAACGTTGGTATAAATTGTTAGGAAATCATGAAACATTGTGGCCTAAAAATGTATTAGGCCAAAACTCGTAACTCGGAAGTTCGAAAGAGTCAAGTTGAGTTTGTAAGGTTTCGAGTCTTGACGAGTTGAGCTCGATCGGATCGAGCTTTCCCATGAAGTTCGAATGTGTTTGAGTAGTAGAAACTTTCGAGTAGCCCGAAACCACAGAGGGTCTCCAATGCCTGAAGTCGATCGGACCACTCCTTCTACCATGTGAGATAGACAACGAGGTACCATCGAATTTGAAACGATCGATTCGAATCTTCTCTTTCTATCTTAGAGGTAATCAGAGAGGGTCTGATGGTTTCGAACAAGTCATATTTATCGTTTCGAAACGATCGAACCCTCTCTGTCTACCTCATACGATATACAAAGAGGTTTCATATTTGATCGCACCTGGTTATCTATCTCACATGGTAGAAAGAAAGGTCCGATCCATGGCGGAAATTTCAGAATGTTTCGACCTACTCGATAGTTTCATTTTTTCAAAAAAGATTTTACATTAAACATGTAGAAAAATTCAGTTTTACCACAAATTTTTTTGCAGGAATCCGAAAGCTCTCGAAAGTTCGGGTCAGCTGGCACTCGACTCGAAAAAAAAACGAAAAAAATGCGACTCGAAGTTTTGAGTTTGTTCACTCCCCTAGGGGATTTCAAGATAATTAAAATAATTAGCTTTATCTAATATTCCATTATATTTATATTTATCATATTTTTTTTTAAATATGAGAAATACCGAAAAAAGTCTAAAAGAAAAATGGTTCCTTTCAAAGAGTACTAAATATCCAAAAATGGAAGAGAAATTTTTCATAGAACTTTGCCAAAGGATCAACTTTGCTTTTTTGTTCCGTTTATGCTAAATAAATGTGTAGCACCGTATCCTAAATTTTTGTTTAGATCACAAAGAGCACATACAGTAAGTTTCATGATTTTTTAACAAAATATTAAACGAATATGACTCCTAATAGTAGTAGCAAGTACACAAAAATTTGGCTCCGTTGGATCTTATCCAAGTTTTAACGTACCGCTAATACTCTTAGGGGACTTCCATAAACCACGAGGCCCATTTTCCAGTGGATGTTGGCCCCCCCCCCCCCAACCTGCGGCCCGCTTTCCCGACTTTTCCTATTTTTCACCATGGTGTGGCATTAGGCTGGGCTGCACTCGAGACTGAAAATTAGGATAATTGGCAGTGTCCAGATCAATTCACTCAAATTTTCTCAATTCTCGAGCAGCATAACAATTTATTTATAACTTTGGCTATCTTCTTACTTCTTGACAAAAAAATCAATTCCGATACTACTGCATTTGCTCACTTAGCTTCGGAATGTAAAAAATTACATTTGTCTTTTAAGACAATAATTATTTATATAGACTTCGAAATTGGTATGCATTATTAAATTACGCGTCAATTGTGCCTTAACAGAGATATTTTTCAACCTTTTGAGGAGAATAAACCACGTGAGAAGTTTAAAAAAAAAATGCAAGAATTTCTCTAATTTTGTACCTCGATTTCAACTTGTGGCATGACCTGGGAAAGTTGTAGCCAAAATCTTAAATTCATACCACATAGTCTTTGAAGTCTTATCTTTAATTTAAGCCAGTCGGCGATTACTACTTACGTCCGCGAGAGCGGTGATCGCTGTGAACTTCTTAGATTTTGTTTCTTAACTTCAACTCGTGCTGAGACTTAGGAAAATTTCAAACTTCCAAAATATTCACGCGTTCCCAAGATATGATTAAATATGTCCAAGCGTATCTGCGTCGAGTTTCAGTCGGCGATCGCCGCAGACGGCCAGTCTCGCTGCTAGAGCGACTGAAATTCGGCGCAGACACACTTGGACGTTTTTAGTCGTATCTCGAGAACCCATACAGATTTTTAAAGTTTTATTGGCTTAAATTAAAGATAAGACTTCAAAGACTATGTAGTATGAATTTTCTAGATTTGCTACAACTTTCCTAGGCCATGCGACAAGCTTATTTGATCAATTATCGGACCTATGTTCATGTCCTGACAACAAGGGGAGGTGAGTATAATTTTTGCTGGAAGAAAAAATTAAACAGTGCGCTTACGGCCCTTGTCAACTTGAAATGCATTTTCTCGAAAATCAAATTTTCGAAGTTCCAAATTCAAAATTCTCGGTTGCATCGTTCATTAACTTAGAAAATTCGTTACGGCTTAGGTGTTAGGAATTTAGTCCCGTATATGCTCATGTCGATGGGTCCTAAAAGAAAATATGCAACTCACGAGGACGGATAGAAAACACGTAACCATCGATGTACGTAACTACATACAGACAACATTAGCGCTTTTTAGGTGGACATACACATTTTTTTGAACAATTTGTTAACCTTAGTAATATTAAATGAACATTACATTGGTCAACAAAATGTGACCTGTGTCCATGAAATGGGGCGTGTTTTTTCCGAAGTAGCAGCCTTCGTGAACAGACATACCAACTGAAAACTACGGTATAGGCCTGCCTAAAACCTGTCTTAAACAGTCATATTCTAGTACCCAGAAGACTTGATGACCCTAGCACTAAGGCAGGTATACATTTTTTTTGCAACACACACCTCGAAAGTGAGGACTTCCATGCCTCTAAATGATATTGCACAATGCTTCAATCCAGCAGACTTTAAGATGATAATAATGGCGTATGCGGACTGTGAAACATATCTATTTAGCGAAGCGACGCAATAAACGGCTGACAATCACCATACGGAATCGGAAATTTGATGAAAGTGTAAAAAAAGTACTAAATATTTTTCTGGGACGGTTGCTGCAAAAAATAGCGTATGATACACGTGCGCACAGGCAATTGCTTCAAGCCTCCTGCTCATGCTGCCAGTTTCACACTCACCAGCGATCGCCTATTTTGCGCACTTGTATCACAAACAGCTATAGTGAGGCGTATATACTAGAAAAATATTAAAACTTGTTTGAATCTACTATCGGCAAGAAAATTATAGGCATCTGCCTTTGAAGCTTAACAGCTCAGCCAAAAAAAAATCTAGAGTGATAAGTATATAGTCATTTGAAAGCTTAGAGTGTTTCACGTGAATGAGCTTGATGACTTTGATGCAAAAAAATTTTTGTGCTTTGCAGACAGGAAAATGTAAAAAAAAGTAAGAAATTTCGGGCACATTTAAGAAGAGTCAAGTTTAGAGCATTATTTCTTATACAACAGGCAATGGGAAGGAACATTTTGAAAAAATGCAAGAATATGAGGAAAACATTTGTGAACAAATTGCAGTTGACAAATTTGAGAAATAAGAAAAATTGTTGCTTAAAATTACAAAAATGTACAACTATACTATCTTCAGTTCTAATGAAGATATTAAAGTAATTCAAACTCGAAACTGTAACGGATAGGCTCTGTAATTACTTAAAATCTCCCTGAAGGATGTGATTGCTTTATTTTTTGTGAAAATCGCGATATTTTCGGACATTTTTTTTGTTGGAAAGTAAGTGTTAGAAACCAGCGGGGGTGCATTTTTTTCTGCCGGTCAGAAGAGGCGTCAATGTCTGGGCAAGAGTTTAGAAGCACGAGTCAAATAAAGGCACCAGCGGCCGGCAGCAAAAAGACACCCCCGCTGCTTTCTGATACTTGCTTACAAACCAAAAAAATATAAAAATATCGCGATTTTCACGGGGAAAAAACGATCACATCCCTCCGGGAGAATGTAAATAATTATCCGTTACAGTTTGGATTTTGAATCGCTTTAATATCATCATTAGAAATGAAGATAGTATAGTTGCACATTTTTGTAATTTTGAGCAAAATTTTTTATCACTTCTCAAATTTGTTAACTGCGATTTTTCCATAACCGTTTTCTTCATATTCATGAATTTTTTCCCATTTTTCCCATTGCCTCTTGTGTAAGAAATAATGCTCTAAACTTGACTCTTCTTAAATGTGCCCAAAATTCTTTACTTTTTTTATATTTTTCAGTATACAAAGCTTTACACTTTCATCTTTTAAATGACTATTTAATTATTACTCTAGAATTTTTTTTGCTGAGTTGTTAAGCTTTAAAGGCAGATGCCTATAATTTTCTCGCCGATAATAGTCTGGAAACGGTATACAGTTTGTCTTTCTTTCCACGTGGGGGAGATATTGACGTACATACAGCTACTTGTTGGAAGAGATATCTTTGTCTTCTGTTTTCCAGTGGACTTTTAGTAGCAAGACACATCTCTAGACGAGCTTCGATCGAGTCACCGCGCCGCATCTATCCCCAATATGCTTGGTAATATTTTTTTGTGCTCAATTCAAATTCGATTTACATGTTCTGCCTACACATCATATTTTTATCATTTTCTTTTGTCAAGATTTTTTTTTAAATTACAAATTGAGGTGTAGGTAGAAGTATATTTTTTGTAGCAACGATAGATACTTGATTTCGATGCATTTTTCTTCGCTAAATCAAACAAGCATCTTATTTTTTCGATAGATTGAACTCTTCTAGAGATAATTGCAAAAAAATAACTATTAAAAAACGGTAAAAATGTTCTTTCTTTCGTAGATATGCTCATTTAAAGCTATTGATAACTTAATGCCAAGCGTTGCTCTAATAGTAAAGTGTTCTGCGTGAATAAAAAAAAAAATATATTTTTTTAAATTTAGAACAATATCTTAGAAAAGTAATCTGCGCTTCATTTATCCTGCTAGTGTGTTTAGAAATTTCGAACCTTACGCACATAACATCAAACCTTAAATGTGGGCCTGCCAAGTTACGTCATGTATTTGTTTTGCAGAATTGTGTAATCTTGCATCGTTACACGCAAATTGAACAATTTCCATCGTGGCACGATGTAAAATTACATCAACTTTTTTACAGTACATATAAAGGGTGTCCCAGACTCAAGTGTCCGAACTTTTGTGGCTGTATAAAAATAAAATAAATAAATCCACAATTCCGTTATCAAAAATCAGTTGAAGTTTCAGTTTTTGAGATATAAAATATTTAAGCTGGAGCAATAAGGAGATCGGTATAAACAGTCGTGAGTGCATGAGCGGAATTCCAACGCTGAGTTGGTGACCGCGATTCTCCCATCACCAACCAGGCGCTAGCTTCATTGTAAGACACGGCACGCCACGCCGGGGAGATAGTGCTCGACAGTGCGCTCACACTTTGAATAAAAAAACAGATTCCTACGATGACAGACAGAAAGGCGAAGTTTAATTAGTAAAACAAAGAAAAGAAACCATTCTTGCAAGAATATTTGAACAAAAGTCAGAACCGACGGATACTAACTAGGCACTGGTGCACATAGAAAAATCTTACAAGTTAATAATTACGATAGAAGATTTCGCAAAGAATATTTTTACAGTCAGACTACTCTAAAAAAAATTTTAGGGATCATAACGTTAATTTCAACTCTCGTACTTAAGGCCATGTGAAGAGTGGATCACGTAACCGGCTTCCTACCTTTCCGACACTTTTTTTATTTGTAAACTTATTTTCACACGAATAACCACATCAAGTTGAAAATTTAGGATAATAAATAAGAAGCACTAAGAAACGTGGCTCTGGTCCTAAATTTTTATAATTATGAAAAACGTTTTTTTTTTGTGAATAATTTTTTTTTTTTTTGCTTTTTTCATAATTATACAAATGTAGGACCAGAGCCGCGTTTCTTAGTGCTTCTTATTTATTATCCCAAATTTTTAACTCGATGTGGCTATTCATGTGAAAATAAGTTTACGAATAAACAAAAGTGTCGGTAAGATAGGAAGCCGGTCACGTGATCCACTCGTCACATGGCCTTAAGTACGAGAGTTTAAATTAACATTATGATCCCTAAAATTTTTTTTAGAGTAGTCTGACTGTAAAAATATTCTTTGCAAAATCTTCTATCGTATGTATTAACTTGTAAGATTTTTCTATGTGCACCAGTGCTTATACTTATTCCTTTATAGTAACACAATTCTTTAATAGATGAGTTTCAAACTTGCCCCAGAAACAAACCTCTCAGGGTCACTTATCTAGATTTGCTTTTTTTTAAAGATATTTTTTTCCATCGCTTACTTAGGGAGATCAAAGATTTTTTTCAATAATCACTAATCAATCTCCATCACTGATTCAAATTTACTTCAAAGGGTGCTAGAAATTTCATTACAATTCAATTAAGAAAGATTATACGATTTCCAATTTGATAACAGATTTTGGCCCCACTGATGTTTTCATCAACTCAATGACCCAAGGGATGATGTTCTAACATTCTTAAAAGACTACCGTCGCAGTAATCTTAATCGAGATTCAATTGAAGAGGTGCTATATATATTTGTTCATCCCTTACTATGAAGGAATAAAAAATTTCCGAATTCATAAAACTTGTTTGCCTCATCGATTCTTCCATCAACTCAGTGACCCAGCAAATGATGTCCTAACATCCTTAAAAAACCACCCTCGCAGTAACACTGTACGCAATTTACTTTAAGTGCAGTAAGAAATATTTGTTCATCTTGTACTACTTGCGCAGTAATATCGTTCACAATTTACTTCAAGGTGTGTAAACATACTTGCTCATCCCCTACTAAGATAAAAAGAAAAATTTCCGAAATGATGAAAATTTTGTGGCCCCACTGATTTTTTTAACAACTCAATGATCCAGGGGATGATGCTCGAACACCCTCAAGAAACCACCCTCGCAGTAACATTTTTTGACATTTACTTAAAGGGACGTGAGAAATATTTGTTCATCTCCGACTATGGAAAAATGAAAAATTTCCGAAGAGCTAAAAGTTTTTGGCCCCATTGATTTCTTTGTCAACTTAATGACCCAGTAGATAATGTTCTAACAAACTCCAGAAACCACCTTCACAGGAGACATCACCTCCTAGGTTATTGGGTTGATGAAAAAATCAGTGAGGCCAAAAAGTGTAATTACTTTGGAAATTGTCCATTCTTTCATAGTAGAGGATGAAGAAATATTGATCACATTCCTTAAAGTAAATTGCAAACAGTGTTACTGCGTGGGAGGTTTCTTGAACGTGTTAGGACATCATCTCTTGGGTAATTGAGTTGTTAAAAAAATCAGTGGGGCCAAAAACTTGTATAACTTCGGAAATTTTTCAATCTTAGTGGTGTGGGAACAAATATTTGTTACACCACTTAAAGTAAATTGCGAACGATATTACTGCGAAAGTAGTTTCTTGAGGTAGTTAGAACATCATCTCCTCGGTCATTGATTTAATCAAATAATCAGTGGGACCAAAAACTTTTATCTCTTCGAAAATTTTTCGATTTTTCTTAGTAGGGGATCAACAAATATTTCTCACAGACCTTAATGTATCTTGCAAACAGTGTTACGGTGAGGTTGGTTTTTTAAGGGTGTTCGGACATCATTCCCGGGGTCAAAGAGTTGATAAAATAATCGATGAGGCCAAAAACTTTGATCAACTTGAAAATTTTTCATTCTTTCATAGTAGGGTAAGGTTCACCAGATGTCAGTCTTCAACTGGCAAGACTGACAATCTCAGTAACGAAGAGTAGGTCAAACAGCCCCCAATAAACTTTCCTCGAAGTTGTCCTTCGACTTATCGCTAGTCCTGGGTCTCCCAATTCTTTCACAATACCAGAACCCAATGGGACTTTTTTAAACTCCTGCCTCGCGCGACCTTCTCATTGCATACAGTTTCGCGAGTTTATGCCATAAATATTTTTTTTCTTTCATTTTCTGAGTATTTAATTAATATGATTAATTTATAAATCTTTGACAAATTATACTACAAGATATTGTTCAATATATTAACACCATCAATTAATTAAATACTTAAATAATACTATAAACAATATTTATTAAACATAATTAATAATTTCTTCTTCTAATTGTCTCTCAAGTCCATGAATTTGAATGATAATTCAAACAAATTTTTATTTGATCTTTTTGTACTTCAAATTCCGTGCATATTTAGATAAAATTAACGTATGTGCTGTATGTCTATTATATGTCCTTTACTTGCACACTTCTGATTTTAGAGGAATCCTGTTCATTTCTGCTTGGTCAGCTGATTGTTTCTGATAATTTGTGTATGTTACTTGAAAATTTTGTAGTACTTTTCTAGATGTGCACAATTTTATTTTAAACTTTTTTTTATGTTCTTTATTTCCGAGAAAAATTTGAAAATTCGATTTTATGAAAAAAAATTCTCCTGTCCACAGAAATAGTTTACCCAAATAAAACTCATAGAGTTTCTTTATTATAAAAGGAGAAATTGACCAAAAAATTGGTAAGAAATTTAAGTCTGATTTTTTGTGTGTAAAAGTTGACTTGTTATACTTGTAAACGTGTCGCCAAATTTCCTCTAAAAACAACATATTTCGTCACTTTGAGATACACCGCGATAGTGTAGAACCTGCCTGATATGTGAACGATCCCTAGTTGAATTTTCAACCAAAAAAATTAAATTTCTACAAAAAAAGACGAGTTTTCAACAAAGTACATAAATTCTCAACCCAATAGTTGAATTTTCAATAAGGAAAGATCAATTTTCAACCAAATACTTGAATCTTGAACCAAAAAAGATCAGTTTTCAACCAAAAATAGAAGTTAAATTTTCAGTTAGAAATGAATTTTCCTCAAAACAAAACCAACAAATTTTCAAACAAAATGATTAATTTATAACTAAAATGATGAATGTACAACTGGAATAGTTGAATTTTCAACCCAAAAGATGAATTTTCAAATAAAATGATGAATCTTTAACTAGAATAATCGAAGATTAATTTCTACCAAAAAGACGTATTTTCAACTAAAAAAGATCATTTTTTAACCAAAAAAAAAAATTAATTTTTTACCAAAGAGATGAACTTTTAAATAAAATGATGGAATAGTCAAATGGAATAGTTAAATTTTTCGTAAAAAAATTAAGTTTCTGCACAAAAAAAAACTAATTTTCACCAAAATAGCTCATTTTTCAACCAAAGAGATGATTTTCAAATTAAAATGATGAATCTTCAACCAAGAAAATTAATTTTTAACAAAAGACTTTTAACTTGCACCCAAGTAACTTAACTTTCATTCCAAAAAAGATGAATTCTGAGCAAAGAAAGATTTTTCAGTCAACAGAGAGAAAAAATGGCAAAAAAACTGTTGAATTTTCAAGCAAAAAGATGAATTTTCAACCAAGAATAATTTTATACTAAAAAGAACGATTTTTCAACAAAATACTTGATTTTTCAACTAAAAACGATCACTTTTCAACCAAAAATAGAATAGTTCAATTTTCAGTTGAAAAAATTAATTTCGAACCAAAAGAAAGAAGAATTTTCAACAAAATAGTTAAACATAGTAATATAAAGCTACTTTTAGAAATAACGAATATTTGTTATTCATTTTTATAATTCAAATTTAAACAAAATTAAGCACGATCTCGAAAAAATTCCCAGACTTAAAAAAAAATTCCCTGACATTTCCAGGTGTTTACAGGTATATAAACAATCCCTGACAATTCCACGTTTTCCAGGTCGGGTGGTCGGGTGTCAGAAAAATTAAACTTTAATAAAATTTTAATCAATAGAATTTTAATAGGTTTCATTAGACGTAAAAATCGAGAAATTGTGATTTTGAAACAAAAGTCAATTTCTTCAAAAAGTGGTACAACGAGGTACCATCGAATTTGAAACAATCGATTCGAAACTTCTCTTTCTATCGTAAGAGGTAAGTCACACTTATAGCCCAGTCTCGCGATCGTGAAATGGGTGGCATGATGAAATTACGACGACAGGCCGGCGAAACCCTCGTGTGTCTGGAGAACACGAAGCGACCCAAGGATGACAGCTTTCTGCATCCATCTCGCAAGTGCCTTGGTATATTTTTGGCACGCGGGAATGTCTTCAAGTTTACGAACCAGTGATAGTTTCGCACCTCCGAGAGCACCGATCACAAGGACAATTTCTTTCACCGAATATTTTGGGTACAGTCGTTCCAACTCCCTTTTAAGGTCTTGATACCTCTCCTCCTTTTTTTTCTCCTTGGCAGTGATGTTGTAGTCGGCCGGAGCCGTGAATTCGATTAGAAATATGGTTCGTTTCTCGAAGTCTTGGAGAACAATGTCAGGCCTCGAGTAAGCAACAGAGACTGCTGTCCGAAAATCGTAGTTCCAGAAAATTCGGCACTTCTCGTTTTGGACAATTGACTCTATCTCACTTGGAGCGTTCGGCAGGGCATGGTCGCGGTCAACATCGTAAGAACGACAAAGATGGTAATAAAGTGTGTATTTGTTGCTTTCTTTTCCTATTTTAATTTGATGTCGACTTTTATTAGTTACAGGAATGAGAAATCTTTGAAAATTCAGAAAAATTCGTCGAGTACCCGAATACCCGGGTAATACTCGATTATCCTGGTACCCGCATTTTCGTTTATTACTCGGGTACTCGGGTACCCGGGTATTCGAGTAATACCCGTGATCTAGGGTACCCAGGCCCCCGAGTATGCAAGTAAATATACAACTACTTGACATGAAGTATTAGCCATAATTTAGATTCAAAATTACTTTTCAGAATTGCTGGAATCCCGTATATCAATATAACGTCACTACTGGCTTTATGAATTGATAGTTGACAGACTGATTGTGAGTAGGGAATTAAATTATTGATAAATTACCGACAATTTCCGAAGTTCGTTGGATACCTTACATTTCCGGTTATTTAGAAGATCAGAAATTATGAAATTTTAATATTTGGATTTCTTTCGAAAATCTTTGGATATCTTAAGGGAACCCACACAAAATTTATGGAAAAGGCCCTTCGGTGAATTTTGCTAACATTAATTTATTTTATAGTTTATGAAAATATAATAAATCTCCTGAAGTGACTTCAACCAATTATGACTTGTTTTTTTTCGGAGTCCTTTCCGGAAGTTTTTGATAATTCATAAATCTACGGGAAATTTCCCAAATTTCCAAAATGTTTATTTTTTTATTTTTATATGGAATATTTCCTGCATTTGTTAGAAAAAATATCGTAAGCAACAAATGCAGAAAGTATACAGTTATAACTCTTGTGAAGTGTACAGAACTTGCCATCGGCTCATCTTTGGGTTGTTTCAAGCTCGTTTTCGGCTCGCCTACAACTCTCCTTTGATTCGCCTCTGGCTCGTAAGGCAAACCTCACACTCGCGTGAAAAAGGTAATATTTTACTAAGCATATATTTGAAAAAAAAAAATATATTTTAACTTTTTGTTCACCGATTTTGTCGATTATCTCGAGAAACCTTTAGGCCGGGCTTGTCCAAAGAGGGGTAATTTCGTCCAAACTACACAATTGCCAGATAGGATTTTCCCACCTCCACTGCCCTCTACTAATTGAACTTCACGGAAACGACTATCAATCCCCAGCCTCTGGAGCTGAGCAGAGGGAAGTGGTGATGGAACTGAAACATGTGGCCTTGTAGTCGATCTCCCCTCTGTGGGCAGGCCTGCTTTAAGCTATCGACGTGTAAAGGATTTAGCGAAGAAAAATGCATCGAAATCATGTATCGTTTTTTGTTTCAAAAAAATTAGGATCTACTTCACACAGTGTGCGATTTTTTATTCTTGAACAAACCTTTTTAATTAAAAATCTCAAAAACTTGACGCTAAGCCAAATAATGGAAATCTAATTTGAATCCATTACGAAAGCAACGACGAACACGAAATGTCCCATTTCATGGAAACATGGGTCACGATGACCAGTGTTACTAGACTCTCAGAATAAATAATAAAAAGTAGAGTACATAAACACCTTTGTGCATTAGATCTAATATTATCAACCAGTACAGAAAACGGATCTTCCTCAGTTGATATTTTAAAATCATTTCTAGGTAATTCGTACTGATTTATTTCTTCACAATTAAGAACTTCCTTCTGAAAATCTTTCATTTCATTCGGCGAATTTTCTATTTCCATTTCAGCACATGAAATATCACCTTCAGGTACATTAAAATTAGTCACACTTTCATGATGAATTTTATATTGAAGAAAATTGACTTTATTAATATTTTCATGTAAGTTCTTCTCAGTCTCATTTTTTGTTTCTGTTTCACATAGATGTATACTTGAATTTTCTCTGATCGTTCCAGGGTCTTTACAAGAAACATTATTTTTTTTATGAGAATCCTCGTCATCGAGAATAGATGATTCTTTCACTATTCGGTTTTCATTTGGAGAATTTAAATTCATATCTTTATTCATAAGAAAAGCATATCTTCTATCATGTCCCTCTTTTTTAGAATTTTCATCTTTTCTATTATCAAAATTTACACTTGTTTCACAAGTACTATTTTCATTGACATTGGTAGAGTTTCCAATAGAGATTATCGAATTCTCATTGGCATTTGTGCAGATCTCACTGATTTTCCTTTTCTTTGCTTTTTTTTTACTCACTTTTTTCAAAGATGCGACATTCGTCTGAAATCTGTTAATCGATGTATTAGAATCCGCAATCACGACTCCCTTCTCTAGTAAAAAAGTTCTTCCCAGTTCAGTCCTTCCTTTTGCTTTCTCACCTTCAACAACAGTTTTTGTTGATTGTTTGTTGACTGCTTGTTTATCTATTTTTATAAACGAAGATCTCTTCAAACTTTCCTCAACTTGATTGTCTGTTTCATGAATGCCACTTGCTTCATAAGATCGCTTCCTTGTCATTCTTGATACCTCTTTTAAATCCTTTTTCTGTATGTTTAATACTTCTTGACTTTTAGCCAGTCCCTTGTTTTTAATTTTAAGTTCTTCATCTGCGTTGTCGTCACTAATGCTCTGATTTAAAAAAGACGGAGGTTCTTCATTTTCTATTATTCTACTATTATTTTCAAGGAAGAAATTGTTTATTTTATCTGTACTTTTGCTCAAATCTACTGAAGAATCGTTATCAGAAATGCAGTTTTTGTTACCTAAGTCTTCATTCACTTCTTCAACATCTTTAGCTTTATCTTCGCTTCGTGTCACATTTATTATTTTCTCAGTAACATTCAAAACTTCGTTCGTCATATCCAGTCCCGAAATACCCTTGATAACTTCTTCCTCTAGAACTACATTTTCCTTGACATCTGAAAGACTGGAAATAATATTTCCAGCGTTAATTTCACCGAGACCTATATTTTCAATTTTATTTTCACTTTTCAATTTATCCAAAAAAGAATAGCATGGCGATAAAGGTAGCGCGAAAATCTGGGCAATGCTCGTATCTTCATTTAGAAACTTTTCCTGAAAATCAGGCACCAATAAATTGTTTTTCACAATAAATGAGGCTCTGCTAATCGTATCGTTCACCTTGATGATACTTTGTCGATTCAAAGTTTCGAATTGCGAAGGATAATAAACATCCCGAGGAGTATTGTGCAGAAGAGGTTCAGTGAGTTCCATATTTAAGAGGCTAATGCCATCACTCCTTCTAAGCGTTTGCTCCACACCGATGTGATTACAGTTTTCAAAATTAGTCTGATATTCCATAGTAGAAGATTCTGTTCCAGCCAATTTCATTTCAGGAATTGATAGCCTCCTTCTGTTTTCTGACATCTCATTCGAATTAGGCAAATTAAGTCTACTTTCCACAGACAAAGAAGAGGGAACAATCGCAGTGAACTCTATTAATTTGCTGGGAACTAATCTTGCACTGTTGTTCTCCAAATCTCTAGATTCAGTATTTTTTGTTGAAAAAAGACTCGGAACTACAGTGATAAACTCTATTGATTTGGACCTCGTGCTTGTATCTTCCAAAGCTGTAGATTCAGCAGTTTGCTTCGGAAAACTAGTCGGGACTGCAAAGCAAGAAGGCACTGCTATAGTAAATTCCATTGAATTCCTAAAAACCCTAGTTCTCTCATCATCTCTGTGAACCTGCACCAAATCTAAAAAATTATCTTTACTTCGTATCGGTATCGAAGGCACTACAGATGGCATTTCCATGGATAAATTTCTTCTCGCAAAATTATCAATCTGGGATTCATCACTCTCATTATCATCGTCATCGCCATCTTCAACAGAGGTTTGTAAACGAACTGAAGGTATTGCTGTCGTCATCTCCATAGACATATCGTTCAATTTTGTCTCATTTGTATTCCCATTTTGGCTTTTATTTTCACTTTCAAATTCTCTAGCCACCACCACGTCATCATCTTCTTGAGCTTCTGATCCTTGAAAACAAATTTGCGCACAATTTAATTCTTTTGCTTTTGAATATATATAATTAGGAACTGCTTCGGTGAAATCCATTGAAAAATTGTGAATGACTCTTTCGGTTCGTTCCTCTGCATTTGTATGAACGTATGTATTTTCTATGACATTCTGAGTAACAGATGGTAATATTTTTGTAAAGGCCATAGTTTCATTATCGTAGATAGTATTCTGGAAAGGTGATTTAGAATAAAATGCTGTTGATACATTTTCCTCGTCCAGAGAAGGATTATAACCCAAACTCTTCTCTTCTGATGAAATTTCCTCACTCGTTGTGTTATTAGGATTCTGCATTACGTTGGTGCATATTAAAACTTTTGGTAAATCTATATCAGTGTCCATTGCACTTGATTCGAATACGTCAGTCTGGAGGTTTGGTTGAAAGTCGTCGCAAAAAGGAGTTACAGGTGCAATTTCAAGTGGATAATTTTCCTTATCTATGCTGTTAATAGAAGATTTTATAATTGTGTTGGTGTTTTTCGATGTGGTTGAATCTTCATCGAGATTCCCAGAATGAACAGCTTTTTGGTGACTGGAATCATTTTCCTCATATGTGTTATCCCATACAGTCCCTTGCTGGAAAGAATCGCAAAATTCCCTGTAAAAAGAACAAAATTACTATTGATTTAAACAATTCTTGCCTGTGAAGTTACAGCTGAATTACTCCGAATGATAGTCCAAAAAAACAACAGAGAAAAATCTATAAATTTTTCTCAAAGATTTTTAATGATAAATCATTCAAATCCTAATAGGTATGTTTGAAAAAATTGCAAAACTTTTCGATTAACTTCGTTTTTATTGTATTATTTCCATCTCAAATGCATCCAATTTAATAAATCAGGATTTAAGAGACACAGAATCCCTTCAAATAAACTATTTTTCAACTTAAAATGATCCAATTCAATAAACGGGGATTCCAAAGACGCAGAATTCCGTCAAATGAACTTCAAAATGACTTTTGGTTCATCATTTTAGATCCATCAGTTCAGTCTATTATTTAACTAGAAAATGAGGAGCGATGCTTTTATTCATGACTGATATAATTATAATAGTGCAAATTATGGATAGTTTAGTACAAATTATTAAGTTTTTGATAACAATAATTGAAGAACTCACTTGACATGCTTTTTCTCGGCAAAGCTAACTCGTCTTTGGATTTTTGTAGTAACGGGCGTAGTTTCAGAAGAAGAAGCAGCAGGATTAATAACCACGCACTGAAGAGGCTGACGATTTTTAGACGGTTTAAGAATCTACAATGTAAAAAAATGAAGGATAAGTTGTTGTTAAGTTGTTTTAAAAGGATCAAAACCAAAAATTAGCTAATGAAAAAATGAATTAGCAAAGATATTGGGCAAAGATGCGACGCACAGTGGGACAAATAAGTACCTCTGCACAAATTAGTCTAGACCTTACAATTTTGATACGATTGGCACGGATTCTTTTCTAAATAAAAATTACCTAATTTCAAAGAGATTTGTGCTAGCCGATTCTTTTTATTTAACCAAGTTGAATTCTTATTTTGTACTTTAACCCTCCCATTTTGTTGAAACTGTTAATAATACACTTTAGTTTTCAATTTTTCGTTCGAAATAGACGTAAAACAATGCTCTGTTACAATTTGTAACGCATTCAAAATGATTGCTAATTATACAAGCCAATTCATTGAACAAATATATATTTTTAGTAACTTCTGGCTCTAAAGACTTCTTTCTTTTAAAAGAATTGACTTTGCATTTTTCGAAAAGAAATAATTGTTAATAGTTTAAACTGATGTGCGCTAAATTGTATTGATGGTTATAAATTATATGTATTCATAACCATTAATAATATTTAGCTAACACACACGATCGTTTCTTTCGTCGCCTGGGCGTTCTAACGTCATATGTCATTCGACTTAGAAAGAACTGAGTCGCGATACTCAGTCGAAAGTTAAACCCACCCTGACAACCGATAGCGCAAGCACTACTTCGAAGTTCGTTATACACTTGTAGGCTTTCGCTTGGCGAGAGCGCGCCAATCGCGCGGCACCCCCAATCAGCAACATAGCCGAAAAGGGCCTCGCTCGTAAATTTTGACGTGGCGACCGCGGGCCAATACTGTAACACCCCACTCACTTACGCTGTGAGTGGCGCGCGACTGTCCGTGCTAGTATTTAAATATAGCGCATTTCGAGACCAAGAGTCACTCCTCCTCGAGCCCCCGTAGTGTACACTTCGATGCTACAGGAATAAAACGCAAGTTTTTACCTTACCTTGCCTATTTCATTCTTGGACACCCACCATCCATCGCTTGCATGACATGTTTAAAGCAGCGTCGGAACCGATCCTCGTTACGTCGGCGAGAGAATTCATTGCCACGGAGAACTCCATCTTTATCACGGAGAGTGTTACTCCCGTGTACTTGAAGAACCGCATCGCCCAGGAAAATTCCATCGTCGCTACGGAAAGATTCGCTCCCACACCGACGAAAGTCGACATCACCATCAAGGAGAATCCCAAAATTACCCTGGAAGCCCTGAATCACCACGGAACATGAACCGCTTCTCGAATACGTGCTGCTGTCACTTACCCCAGCCGACGCCACGTACCGTGTATGGCAAAGCCCTCCCATTACGTCCCTAATGAGCGTTCTACCTCCTCTGTCTCCTGATAGCCAGACCAGAGTCCCGACGACGTCGCACTCACTCTACGAGTCTTTTACCCAGGAGCACCACCGAAATGCGCCCTGATCATTGCAATGCAAATCCTTCTTATTTAGACCCCAGCCCCTGTAGTCGTCGTGCCCCCCCCCAGAAGTCGACCCCTACCTCTCCGACAGGGTTGGGTATTCCCGTAAGACAGCTACCTAAAATTACCTACGTCGATACCTCCAGGTTACTCCCCACCAATGAGTACTCCAGGCGGAGCGATCGGGCACGACCAGTCCCCCGAATTAACGGGCCTACTGTGGACTTTTGTTGAGGAATACCACCCCCAAATGTATTGGACACCACCTTCATGCCTGAATTGCCCCCCTCAACCCTCTATTATGAAATCAAATCCATCCACAGCCAAGACGCCGTTGGTACCTCGTGCACTCTTACGACCACCTATGCCTATACATCCCATTGGACCACCCACCGCTTTATGACAAAATACATTTTCTCCACTAACTTCAGATTCCCCCAGGTATCTCCGGACGCTGCGGCGTTCGCACCGACTACCGTACATACTACAACGTGCAAATGAGCGCATGAAAACGTAGTCCGTACCTCTCGCAGGCGTCGCCACGTCATATTACGTGACAGCAACGCCTGCGGTTACCTCAGCGCCGTAGACCACAAAATCAGGTGGCACAGCCGTCCACTTGAAATTCACAACCTTTACCAACTAAAGAAAACTCGAAAAAACAATCGGTCCTTTTTAGGACCGCCCAGTGTGTTCTCAACCCACAGACTGACCTCGAAACAAATTATGATTTTTTTCAGAATGTGACAAGCAATTAACTTTTAAATACCAATTTACACTTCCTATGTTATTTCATGAACGAGCCATAATTGCTTATTCAATAAACAATTTTATTAAAAAATTGGCGTGTTTCATAAACAAATTATGCTTTTCGATTCTTATCAGTTTGTAGCCAATACTAACCATGCGAACTTCACACTGTCGAAATCAGCCTTGTTCATTACTTGTCATACAAATAACTGTTTTCACATATGAGCTACTATATTGACTCAGACCAGAGTTAATAATTTTAAGTTATCACACTGAGTTTCTTGATAATTATAGATTTTTTTATATATGGTCTGCCATATAGATTAGGATGGAGCGGTCTTGTAAATAAAAAATTAAAAAATTGTTTGAATACTTTCGCGGGGTGCGAAAAAGATGCTTCATAGGAATGCAATTAAAATTCATTAATACAATTTTTTGATATTTTATATTTCAGTACTGCCACAGACGCGTTGGCGTTTACCAAAACATATAGAAACGTATTAATTCTCTGTACTTAATAAAATACAAGTGTTTTGCAATTATGTACTATTTATTATGCCACGCGATAAAAAAGAAACGACTAGTTATTGAAGTAAAGTGTTTTGCATTATTAAGTATTTTGTATCGAATATTGTCGCTCGTCATTTGTTAGATAATTCACCCTTGCTTTCGCGTGATCGCCTGTGCACTAAGTAATCACGTAACCGTGCAGCGTGCACCGATTACGTGACGTATTAGTCAGATGCAGAGCCAAGTTTGTTTTATATTAGTGCAGTGTACTACCATCAGAATAGTAATGACTTTACGTAGTAGTGATGTAAAATGCTCTATATTTGGTTCTGAAACTGAATTACTAACAAACTTGTTACCCAATTATGAAGAAGTCATGAAATTTGTTATTTTAATGTCACATTGCTGAAAGCAAAAGCAGTATAAAGATTAAGTGCATAATTCTAGTGAAATTGTTGCAGAAATTATAGAAGAAATATGGCAAAAGGCATCAATACCTATTGTAGAACATCGTACAATTTCGGCACGGATTAAAGCTTATCACGAAAAGTATCGAAGTCTCATTCAACCTTATAAGAATCGAAAAGATGTGAAAAGTTATGAAAACAAGCTATTAAAATTCAAAAACGATAGCACGGTTCTTCTTGATATTGCAACATGTAAATGTGATACATTTAATAAATGTTCTTGTGAAAAATTCGGAAAGTACCTCTGAAAGAAAGAGAATTTTTGAGCGATCAGCGCAATAACAGAAAAACTATGATTGTTTTTTTCGATAGAGGCTCTACAAAGAAAAATGAAAGCAATATTTCAAAGAAACTTAAGCGTAAGTTATTTGAAGAAAACTTAAGCTTTTCTGTAGTTCACCCCGTGTCAAACATCATTTCGAGGTTGAAATCAACAGAAATGTCACTTAGCGTGAACCAAATTCCCGATGAAAATTCGAGTCCATTACCTTCTATAATTGCTTCGGCTGTTTGGGCAATACTTATACGCGTTTCGTGCGCTCGCCCAGCTATTCGACCCGGGTCTTCAATGATAATAAAAAAAATTTTATATACATTTTTTACAATTTCTCCTGATCAAACATTGTCCTAACTGAAATAGGTCGCGAGTTAGCATATGCCGAAGCTGACCCTTTTCGATCTAAGTTTACAGGTAAATGACAAATTTTCAGTTTTTTTGAAATAGCTCGTTTCGAGGATGTCGCACAAGAAAATTCTTATAGGGCGAATGAAAGGGGACTAAATTCTACGTAAGTTAAAAAAAATGTTCCTTCCCCTAACTGGTCACGAGTAGGTTTGCCCAAAAAAATCCACTTCTTTTCTGTTTCACTGCCCTATACTCCTTCATTTAGTGTAAAAATAATTGTACAATTTTTTACTTTTACAATTTTATTTCAAAAAATTGAAAACTAAAGTGTTTTGTTACTTTGAAAAAACTCTTTCAGTCACTAATTTGATTATCAAAAATTTTGTAATTAATTTAAAATTTCTAAACTGCTGGATATTATTTGCAAGAAATGTCTATACTGATTGTATAGTATTTTGAACAAATATTAACAGTTTCAACAAAATGGGAGGATTAAAATAAAGAATAAGAATTCAACTTGGTGACATTTTTTAAAAAATTTTTTATAATTTAAAAAAAATGTAAGCCGTGGGGGGGGGGGATATAGATTTTAAGATTGATCTTGAATTCCCGTGTTGTTTATTTAAATTACACGTTCGTTCCGAAACAATGCTCCGACTCAGGTAGCTGACCAATCTCTCTAGCGATCAACCCAGACGAAAAGCTTCACAAAGTCATCATGAGAAGCTCTCCACTCGAGCCCATCAGTATCCTAGGTCTTCTGTTTCAGTCGTTATTCATTCCACTGACACTCTTTCTCATGCATTTCTTATAAACTATTTGTCAGCACACTTTTCTGTCCTGGCATACCTCTTGAGCTTCCTTTACATCCATGTATTTTCTCATGCAAGCCCTTGTGTTTCTAAGGCTTCTTATATCTCTTTGAATTAGGGTATCATTCACACATTCTACCCATTCTTTCCTCGGCCTGCCTTGGGGTATGCTGCTCTTTACTTTACCTAGATACACTTGTTTCGTCAGTCGCTTATCATTAATTCTCTCAACATTCTTTGAGGATTCGTACGTTACTAACTTTGTCCATTAGCGTTTTATCGCACACCATTCACACGAATTGCATGCCAACCACGTTATTTTTACTATTATTCGTTTCATAGTGTGTCCAGGTCTCGCTACCGTACATCACAGTGGCTGTAAGTATAGAATTATGTATCCCACTCTACCGACAACCTTCTTACCCTCATTTATTCGCCTATATATCTCTCTATCTATCTTTCCGTCATTAGTGACTCCAAAAGTACTAAAAAAATGGCAAAAAAGTAATGAAAACTATTGGTACCAAGATTTCGTTATATACCACTATTTTTTTTATCAATATTAAAATACGTATTGTGCATTAGCAATTAATTGTGCACACTTACTTGAAAGAAAAGTGTAGAAATATGGCCGTAGTTCTACTTTACTGTAAGCTCTGGTGCCTCTGTACAGGAACAGTCCATTTTCCAAGGTCATAACTCGTGATTTATTAGGAGTAGGATACTTTTTTTCAATTTACTTACAATTGACTCCAGTTGAATTTATTCTGTAGCAATTTTGTCCTGGGTCTCACAGAAAACGAGGTGTTTTCCAAAAGCAGAACTTTCAAGTTTTCGGCAGGAAATGCAAAAAATTGAATTTTTAAAACCTCGCAATTCTTGAAACAATAGGACTAAAAGACTCCTTTTTTTGGCTTTACGCATATTTATATAGACCGTATTTCATTCTCTAGCATTATCGACTATTACAGGTAAGACATTGTTCTTTATTTGGAATGCAGCAAATTGTGTCTACTGTCACTCACCTATGGAACACATTCCCATAAAGTAATTAGGTACAAAGGTAAACAGTCTTTTTTGAAACTTAGCGATTTTCCGCTGAAATACCATAACTCGGAACCTATTGAAGATATCAGATTATTTTTTAAGAAGTTTTTCTCATAATTTTGTCCTCTTACTTTTTTCCTGTTGGATATTGATCTGTTCCAAATATTTTGATATGTCAAGAAGGACCACTTAACGAAGCTTATTCATTAAAAAAATTACTCCACATTTTTTTTCTGGAGCCAAACTACCAGATGCTTCGACTATTGCTGCTTCAACGTAAGTCATTTCTAATTCACACACACACACACACATACACACACACACACCCAAACACGCGCGCGCGTCCTTATGCCCTAGGACCCATCAGTACATCAAAATAGAATATTCCATTTTTTAATTATTTAAATGCCTACATTTAAATTTAAAAATTTCTGGATATCACAAATTTCATCATGCTTTAAATTGTTTCAGCTTAAAGATTTTTTTAAGAGTGTTTATGCATATTCTAGTTTTAAATATAATAATTTTGTAGATGTAAAACAAACGATGGTTCTTATAGTTCCTACGTAAATTTACTAAATTGGGAAAATTTTCGGCGTAATTCAAATACTTTATTTAAAAATACGAACTGTCTACCCCATCGGACTTTTGTATAAGACTAACCCCCTTTCCAGCTCATTCAGGGCTAATGTTACCTTGCACCAGAAGCACATATCTTCAGGTCATCCATATAAAATACATAAGTGACCTCATGCTCGCGATGATTAGTGTTGCCGTAGATGTACCTACGAGAATTTCATAGTGCAAGAGATAGTGGCAGAAGTTTAATGCAAAAGAGTAGAGGTCATCGACAGGCAACGCTGGTGGAATGCTGCGTCTTTGCAGTCGCACCTGTCAAGTAGCAGGTTCTCTCGGCGACCTGCTACACCTTTTTTCGAGATACGTTTTTCGTGCATCTCTTCCTAAACAGTCCAATTCTCCGATCAATCCTGTTATTCAGGATAGCTGTAAAGATCTTATACAGCGTGTTCCGACAAGCTATTGGCTCTAGTTCCTTGGGTTGGACAAGCCGCCTTTCTGTGGTAGGAATGCAGTGTGTCCTAATACAAGCCATTGTCGAAGTAAACTTCTTCCACCGGAAGTTCTTGATACCATCTGATCCTGCAGCAGAGAAGTTATTCGTGCCCCCAGTGCGTTCTTCACCTCTTCTCCAGTGATTGGTGGACATACCTCCTCAGATGTTATGAGGTTGTCGCAAAGCTCCTTAAAGCGGATGATAGCTGAAGAGGCGCGATGGGTCAGCGAGATATTGTTGATTGTCCCTGGCCCAACCCTTCCCCTTCTGTGTTCTCCTCCTTGTATCCAATAACACCCGCATTTTTTCAACAATTTGCTGTTTGCTTGTCAGAAGCTTTGACTTGTTCCGTGTGTGATGGTAGATCCTCAAATCGTGGGCGAACTTTCAGACCCTTTCTGTAAACAGCCTATCAGATATTACGTAATCAATCACACACTGAACTCGGGACGCATTTTGTCTTGCCCAGCCGATCTTTTTTTTTTTTTCAGTTGATGCAAGAGTCTTTTGATCTTTTGATCCATCGTAGTTTTTAGCCTTCCATTAGAATCAGCCAAAGCTCTCGCCGCACATTAAACTGAACAATTGATAGTTCACAGGTCGCACTCTTCCGATATAACCTCACGAATGGAGACATTCATTTCAGCCAGATCTTGGAGCTTAGGAGGGATCTGGATGTTAATGCTCCTCCTTGTTCTGAAATCGCTATCATCTCTCAGGGAGTGCCTCCTTTCCGCGATTGGCCTTAATGTCGCTTCCTCCTTTTCGTCTGCGGCTTGCTCACGCAGCGGTTGGGGAAACGCTCTGCGTTCATATCCAGTTTTCGAGATGTAGGCAGCTTGATTTCGCAAAGAGTATTGCGAAACGTCCTGAAGCTCTGGGTGTTTCTCCCTGAGTCGATTCGTCAACTCAATGTGGCAATGTATGTTTCTATCCAAATTATTTTCAGCTCCCCGAACTGGAGGGTGATGGGCACTGTTTGCCGACGTATTGTCGGGTGCTCTGCGCGTTCGATCGTGTTGAACAGCATCTATAACTGGGATTAGTGAAGTCATTGTTGTTGCGACGACCAACTATGTAAAGGCTCCCTCCTTCTTTGCATAGCCCCGCATGCAAGGATAAAGCTGAATATACAGGTGCCATTTAGCTTTCAGCACAGTTGCTACGCCTCAGTTTGGGGTTCTTTTCCTTGGGGGCCATACCTGGACAACTGTCCACGACTGGTAATTAAGTATTTTAACCATGTTCAGCAGAAACCCTTGGTACAGGGACCCTTTATCCGCAACCCGAGGACGCGTCCGGTAGATTCTTCATAGGCCCTTCGATTCGATTCCAAATAAACCGAACCATCAACGATTCAATTTATGATGCGGCGAGAGCTTTGGCTGATTGAAATCGAAGGCCCACGAACTGAGAATCTACTATCACATACTGAACAGGTCAAAGGTTGAGACTTTTTGGAGACAGGTTTACGAGGTTGAAATACAGTTGAAGGCAAACACTGAGAATATCAACCGCTTCAAAGAGCTTTGCCGCAATCTCATCAAATCTGAAGATAAATGTCCAACAATCACTGGCAAAGAGGTGAAGAAAGCACCGAGGGAACTACAGGCCAATAAACTTATCAGAACACGCTGTATAAGATCTTTACAGTTTTCCTGAACGACAGGATTGTTCGCAGAATTGGACATGTGTGGGAAGATATTTACGAATGTGGGTCGAAAAAAGGTGTAGCAGGCCGCCGAGAGAACCTTCTAATTAACAGGTGCGTCTGCAAAGACGCAGCATTCTACCAGCGCTGACTGTCGAAAGACTGGATTTACTATTTGAAAGCTTTCGATTCAAATTCTCATAGACTTATTATATTTCTGTTAAAAAGCTTGAAGGTTCATCCACACATAGTGAGATGCATAGAAATTATGATCCTTTAGAAAAATAGATTCACTCTCTGAAAATGATCGAGTTACAACGAACAGCGAACCCTTGGCCTGGATCTTAAAATCAGAAGTGAGGAAAGTGCATTACTTCATTTGGATGCCACAGTTCTGAAAGCCCAAATAAAAAAAGCAGAGGTTGAAAAATTTCGCAATCCTCGACAAGAAAATACACGGAAACTTTGACAGAAATGTAAAAGATCACCCTTTGTCGAAGGAGCTAACTTTTGCATTCCTCAGAGCATCAGGACTTAATTCAGGTACAGAGGGTTTCATATTCGTATGCCAGGACGGTGTCATATCCAGCTTAGTGTACCGTTACCGCATATTACGTCAAGAAGTTCACAAAAATATGTTCAGAGCATCGGATGCACACATCAAGTGCCCTGTGACCACTTACTTCACGCCAGTGAGATATAACAACAGCCGTTTAGGAAAATGACACCAGCTCCCAGTAGAACCGAGGTAAATGATACCAATGACCACGTCTTACGACCGGGAGAAGCGTGGTCATAGGGTACGACGAAATCACAATGGCAAGTCAGCGAAACCCTCGTGTTTTTTAAGCACATGGAGCGACCCAAGAATGACTTTGGGTATGGCTTCGAGGTTACGAACCGGGCGATGATTCGCACGTCCGAGAGCGCCGATCACAAGGACAATCAGTTTAACTGAAAATTCGGAGTACAACTGTGACAGCTCCCCTATAAGGCCTCGATACTTCCCCTCCTTTTCCTTCTCCTTCACTGTGATATTTCAGTCGGCTGGAGCCGAGAATTCGATCACGAATATAGTTCGTTTCTCGAAGAAGGATCGGTACGGTTGCCTAACCTCATGTTGTCAGGATGCCAAAACATGTAACTTCCGATACAATTTTTCGGCCGGTTTCCAGCCCATCGAGATAAAGGATGAGAAAATGCTCAAAATTTAGTACTGAATGAGCTCTACAGAAAGCATTACGGTTGCCACCCCTGAACCTAGCAGTAACCTATGGCAACCCTTTTAGAAAGTCCGTAATTTGGGTGCATTACTAGTCCATCGAGATAAAGGATGAAACCAAAGTCAAAATAAAGTTTGAGGCTCGCCCTAACTAATTGACTAGGCTTGCCACCTTTTATCCTGACAAAATAGCAGGCAACCCGCTTTGAAAATCGGAATAGGGCCTCCGGGGGTAGGCATGTAATAGTTTCCCCAGCACGCACCAGGCCCAAGTTGACATCATACGTATGATATATGAAATCCCTTCAGATCGCATTTTTGTAGGAGCTACGAAGGAGAAATAAAAACAAAAAATGGTTTTACTCTAAAAACGCTCAACCGATTTCAATGAACAAAATATATGTTGCATAGTCTATTGGACAAATTTTCAAGCAAACAAAAACTCTGACTACTGTCTACTCAACAACGCATTCTTACCAAATTTTTCGCAGTGGTATTTTTTCGCAAAAAAATCTGGCTCTTCATATGATCGGCGATTTTTTTTATTTCTGTGGAAAATTGTAATTGGCAGCATATAGTTTTTCATTGAAATCGGTTCAGCCACTTACCTGAAAACCTACTATTTTGATTTCACAATGAGAAAATGTTTACTAGAAAGAGATAGAAGGGACGCACGTTAATATTTTGTTTGTAGTGTAGCTGTGCGTCAGTAGCAGTCGAAAGTGTTGTGATGGTCAGTGAAGTTTTGTTGTAAAGTGATACAAAGTGAATGAAAAATGAAGGTTTGTTTCGTTTGTGGAAAGAAACACAAAGTAATGGACTTCAGTGCAGATACTTTTGAAAATGTATTCGTATGAGAGACTTTCGAAAAAAGAAACAGTTTTAAAAACCTGATGTAAAGTTCCCTGATTCTATGAGAAAATCGGCATATCACTCGAACTGTTAAAAGAAATTTGTAACTTCAAAAGCAAAATATCGTGAAGAATATGGAGGCGCATGAATATACCCCAAATTCCATATTACCTAAGTTTCATTTGACAGGAAATCAAGTTGCCGAACAATCACTTATTATAATTTTCATTTTGTCGAAGTGTCAACTCACATAACCTCTATTTGTCCTAACTATCAATTATCATAATTTCCATTATACCGAATTCTCATTTGGCATAATTTTCGTATTTTCGAATTTTTATTCACCATAATATTTATTTATCCTAATTTTAATTTAATCTAATTTCTGTTTTTCCGAATTTGTATTC
>JAABKJ010000756.1:0-32852 GCA_011634705.1 Andricus grossulariae
ATATATAATAATTTAAAAAAAAGAAAAAACCCAAAAAGATGAATTCTCAACGAAAAATATAATAGTTAACAATTTAACTGAAAAGTATTATCAATTTTAAATAAAAAAAAGAGTTGAATTCATCCAAAAAGACGATTTTTCAACATAACAGTTAAATCCTCAGCCAAAAAATATTTTTATTTTAAACCAAACAGTTGCAATTTTTATTGAAAAAAAGATAAAATTTGTACCAAGAGATGAGTTTGTGAAACAAAAAGACAAATATTCAACGAAATGATTGAATTTGAAACGAAAACAGATTTTTCAGTACAGAATAAGAAAAAATTAAGGCAAATTGTAATTTGAAGGAGAAAATAATTGTTAACAAAGAATAAAAATTTCGAATAACTATAGAAATTTTTAAAAAATATTTTATAAAAGTTCGGAACATTAAGAAAAAATTTCATTATCTTTAAATATTTAATGACCTTCAAAAACTTTTAAATTTTATTTCAAAACTTTAAAAAATCTACATTTTTTAAATTTATCGCTACCTGTAATTTTTTGGTTACCGGTACCGACAATTTGTTATCGTTCCTACATTCTATACATTTCGTGAACTGAGATTTTGTACATAATTTATTTTTTCTTATTTCTTTGAATGACTGAAACAGTTGACAAATTATAGTCTGGTAGCAAAATGTTGAGAACAGAATTATTTCTCAATATTAAAAAATAATTATAATTACTTTTTTGGAAATTTTGATTTACTAAATTGATGGTGCAGAAAATTTGAAATCTTTATTGATAGAGAAATATATATAACCCCATTTAATATGGTCAAGGGTTTGCAAAATTCTCGAAAATTCAAAAGAACAAACTGAAAACAGCGATTTAAAGTCGTATTCATGCAGTATGCAACCAATCTGCTAAATGCTATTCAACAACAATGGGTGCGAGATTTTCGAGATGTTTCTACGTATAGATTTAAATTGAAAGCTTTGATATTCGAAAGCGTTTAAATAAATGGCTTTTAATTTGAAAGAAGTACAATTTTAATGTGTTCATTGCTCCAAAATAAGTAACTCCTCTTAAATAAAGATGATACAGAAACCAGAATATAATTAATGTCATAAATTTTCGATTTTTCACAATAATAAAAAATAAACGCTCACCAATAAGTGATACACGAATTCGGGTCCACCGATGAGAGGCGTGAAAGTTCCAAGTTGTTCGGCGAGTGCAAGGAGGACTTCATCTTCATCATAAATGGTTTCTGTCAGAAATGGAATGAGCTCACTGCGTGTACGCTCAACTCCCAACGCAAGAGCAATCGTAGAAAGTTTCTTGATCGAATTCAACCTTAACTGCGACAATATAAAACCAGATAAAATTATATTAATATCTGATTTGACAGTCATAACTCCATCGGCTTCACTTTGCGTAAATCGACAGTCTACATAATTAATTATTAATTTAAGGACGCTGCACGCCACACGCCGCCAATAAACCTTTAATGACGTTTGAATAAGCGTGACAGTGTCCGCAAACAAGGCTAATCACAACCTCATCAACAGCAAAGAACCGGTATATTTTCCGAAAATCCACGCATGCTGCGGCCTCCAAAATCGATGCCAGAAAATTCGAAAAAATCAATAAGGTTAAATTTCGGTACCTGGACATCCTCGTTTTTTAATTCGTCGATTAAAACGGCGATTGGATAAAGGCTCTCGTCCGTCGTGGAGTCGCTTGCTGCCATTTTGCTGTTGAACACACTCCGAAGATTTTATAAGTTTAACTATCCCAAGTGAATTCCGTATTTACGCGGCACGTTTCTTAAATAATCTGATTACGTCGATTCGAGTAAAAAATCGATTATTACATGTAAATTAGTGCATTCTTACAGCGAATTGTTGATTATTGCCAGCTAAGTGACTAAGACTAAGGACCGACAAAGCTTTCGGCCTCCATGAATCACACACTTGAGTTGAGGATGGTTGAGGACTTTAGGACTTTAGGACACTTTGGTTTGTTTCGAATTGAGAATTACAGATGGCGTTTATAATCTCAAAATCGCGCAATTTTTAAATTTTTCGTCTTTGCATGGTTTGAAAAAGTGCTGCATTCATGGCATATCCAAATAATATTTTATTATTATTATTAACCAAATAGAATTTTTCATCATGTTCAAAAATGTCAAAAATTGTTCGGCCAGTGGACTATAAAATGTACATTTTTTTAAATATGCCCAGAGTATAGCAGGGTGGTTGAGTAAAATACTCCGGAAATTAGGCTCTTCAATGTATTTAAGTCCAAAAAAAAATTGTTAAGTAAAAAATATTGGGCTATCCAAAAACTTAAGTTATTGCAGCTTTTATAGAAAGCGACCAACAGCAAAGCCCGTTTCTTATTTCTAACCTAAAATATTTTTCAACTGCTCACATAAACAAAGCATCACGTTGTTCATTATCAACATTATTTCAGAAAAGCTGCATAGCTTTGCTTCCTATTTCGCTGCGCAAGCTCGGAACCCGTTTAGGAAAGTTTGAAAAAATTTGAGTATTTTTGGTATTTTGCGTCGCAGATGTCGCAGTCGAAGGTGTGGCTTGAGGCCGATCTAGTGTGCGAGTAAATCGTGGCCGAGAGAATCGCAATGGCGGCGTACTTGGTAGATTTCGTGGGTGCGAAATAGGTTATCAAACGTCGTCTTCTGGCAGCGAAAACCAGCCGTAAATGAAATTTGAAAAATAATTGAATACACATCGTGAGAATATGATCTTTATAAAATAAATCCAACTTTCACGGTGCGTTTTAATCTCCCGTAAGAAATTTCCCGCGAGTCTATGATGGCAGAAAATGCTGCAGAGCTCTTGGAAAATATCAGGATTCTCCTCTGGGGACCTACTGTCAAGGAGGATGTCTTCAGACGGTGGGCACAAGGTCAGTTTATTGTGTGTTTATCGCAACAAAAAAAAGTACATTCATGTTTATAACGATGTTGTTTATTACATAAAGTGATTCGTAATTCGCACATGCGAGTAGAGTTGTTTCTTTGTATAAGATGCGACTTTTTTTCCTGCTTACATCATTGCGGTTGTATAAAGAAGTAAAGCATATTATGCTACTCATTTGCATAATGCAAGAAGTGAAATATTTTTAGATCTATGAATGTTAATTGATTTTTTAAAGATTCTTCAGGGTTAACTTTTATAGTTGTTGTTTTTTGTGGAATTGGAGGAAGGGTTTTTATCTGGAAAATTGGTAAATTATTGAAATATATTTACACAAATTGTAAAAATTAAATAAACTGTTTGTAAATAAAAATAAGAGAAAAAGTGAGATAGTTTAATAAAGCGGTTACTTAACAAAAATTTTTCTTCTGATCAATTTGCGTAGCTAATTCTTTTGTTCTGTAGATATACATAGTTACATTTTTTTGAGAACTTGTACATAATCAATTCTTAGAATTTTGGGAATTTTTTTTCTGTAACTTATATGTAAACAAAGTATGTAAAAAGAAGCAGCTTGGTCAAGCCTCTTGCTTGAGATTACGAAAATCTTTTAAAAAACAAAATACTAATGAACTGAATATTTTTAACTGGTAGAGCTTGTTTCAGGGATCGCAGTCTTTCTCCTATTCCCTTGCGTTTCCCTTATTTTCGAAAAACTTCCGCCTCTTTTTTAAATATACGATATTTGAAAATACAATTTTTTGTTTTACATCTACAAAATTATTCTGTTTAAAACTAGAATATGCTACCGCTAGTAGTGAAAGTTTTTTAATTTGACCAATTTCAAACTAAACTATTTAGGATTTAAATAAAACTTTGAAGCTAAAATATGTTTTCACTGAATCTATATAAATTAAATCTTTTTTTAGTTAACTTAAATTAAGTACGATGGTTTAAATTAGAATAACGATTGTCATTATGTTAGACATTTTTTCAAAAATGAGCAAAAATCATTTTTTCTGACATTAAAAAGTATAATAAAACTTTTCAGTATATATTAAATATATTTAGATATGAATCCAATTAAATATTTCGATGAAACCAAAAGTCAAGCAAGAATTACAAGATTTACAACTGATCTTAATGACTTTTTTCGTTTGAACACAAACTTAATAATTTCTAGAATTTAAACAATTTTCAAAAACTACCAAAAACCAACTTTTAACATTTCGGAAAATTGAAACGCAGTTTTTAGTGATTGTTAAATATCTTATCAGAATTTAAACAAACTTCTTTCTCTTACTTTTCCTTAAATTAAGAAATCTAAGCTTTTCTTTGAGACCAAAATAAAACCAAAAAATGGTCTTTTTTATTTAAAAATTGTTTAATTAAAGCAATTTTTTATTTAAAATTGCTTTATACCTTATGGCTCAATTTGAAAATGTTCATAGGTAAGTCTTAGTTTTACTTTGTACATTTAAAAATTGAAAAATAGATACTGGTTTTAGTGCTTATACACATTTTGATTTTGTAATATTACACAATTTCTAGAAGTTTTAAATTAAGATATTTCTAAATTATCAACTGTACCATGAACATATTATAATTACGAAGGTAAGAATTTTTCCCAATTCTTTAATTATTTCACTCGTTTCAAAATTTTGTTGAACTTTTAATATTAAAACATGGAAATCCAGGTACGTGAACGCGCGCGTGCATTTTATTTAAACGGTGATTGCGATCCCTACAGTATAATTGAAACATTTGTTCCAGGCTTCTACTTCAGTCCGGACGAGCCGACAGCACTTGTACAAAGTGAGGGAGGTCCGTGTGCTGTTATCGCTCCAGTTCAAGCATTTATAATAAAACAGCTGTTGCAAGAATGCAACATTTCGACGTGGAAGCACATCAAAGCAGAAAAATGTGATCAGCTTCTCGTGAAAGCTGTGACGGAAATCTTAGCACAGGCTGCTGATGTACAAAATCCAAAGTATTCTATCATATTTTTAAGCGAGTCTAGTGATATGGTAAACGGAGAAGTGCCTGACGCTGTAACTACAGAGGAAAGTTCGACAGAATCCGAGGAAAGAATATCCGAAGATACCCCAAGTACGAGTGAAGGACGACAAGATTCACTATCTGAAAACTTTCATTCACGCTTAAGGTAAATATTATTCACTTTGTCGATTTTAATTTGCAATAAAAAGGTTTGCTACAAGAACTGGAAGACCAGTATGGCCACTGACGAGGAAACTGTGAAATAGCCTGGATTTTTTTTGAAAACCGGGTATTTTTAATATAGTAATAAAAAGATTTGTAATTCAAAACCAGATAACTGATTCTGCACTGGTCTCCCATATTCTTTATTTTTTAATTGCATAACCTCTTACCTTTTTTTAAAACCTTTTTTTGACCATATTCCTCTTCCTAAAAGTTTCTAAATACAAGAAAATAATGAAATACTCCTTTTTTCATAGAAGAGGCGCTTAAATAAAACTACTTGCCACTTTTTTTCAGCCCCAGAGTACCAATCAAATTCCAGCCTAAAAGCTTAAATCTTCGTTTTCTACAAAAAGCCACTTCCATTCAGCCTCCTCATATCTCGGGGCAAATTTTTATAATTTTTAAAACTTGAAAAATAGATTTTTATTCGCAATGCAAAAACAATTTTTAAAACCCATGTGATTTGAACATCTAAATTCTTGAATGATTTACTCGGAATTTGTTAATATTTTCTAATCAAATTAATTTTCTCCCAATTTAGCAACTCAATATCTCGGGAGCAAGTTTTTATGTTTTGTTCAAACTGAAAATTGCACTTTTTATCGTGATCCGCAACCGAGACTGTTCTAATTTTAGGTTTCTGTCCCTTTGAGATTGTAAAGTTCTACATTATATTTCTCGGAACTAAATAATTATTGTAATCTTACTTTCTTGGTCTCAATTCAGAAACACTTCAGCTCGGGAGTAAACTTTTATTTTATTTTTAAATAGTGATTTCGATTTTACAGAATGTTATTTCGCTCTCCTGAAAAATTCCGATTTTGTTGGTTATCTAGTTCTGTACTGCAACCCTTCAGTTTTTCTCAGTATTACCTACTATCTCCATTAAAATATCGAAGATGATTTTACTTTTAGGTGTTGAAGGAACGTTTAAATACTAAAATGCCTTTTATATTTGAGAACGAAAACTTTATTTTTAGATTTTTAACATGGTAATTACATAGGTAACCTAAATTTATATAATTATTTACTAACACTTATCATAATAAAGATATAATTTAGGGATACTATAAGTTTTTCCCAAATATATATTTTGGCTTCAAATATAAAATGTACCCACTTCTGGTAATTTCGGGGACATACAAGTAAAATGTTACTAAATATAGCTTAGATTAACGTATGATTTTGTATCGAAAATCCAAAATCTATATTTTGGATCCTGGTTCACAAAAACGCGAATATATCCTAAACTACGATAGACAAAGTGGGTCCGTTTCTTGTGGAACGTCACCATTTATATTCGGAAATAACATCAGTTGCCTTCTTGAGCAAAATTTTCACTGCGGTTTATTAAATCACAGACTTCACATTATTTACCCTGTTCCTACCTTTGCCCCTTTTTAAAAAAGAATTCTTCTTTTTTCTACTGCTTTCAAGGAAATTACCCTTTTTTGCGTAATGAGAAAATTCCCTTTTTTCTCTTTTTTGCGTGAATGAAAACTGCAGTATTAGAAACCAATAAGAAAATCAAACTATTTTTGGTTGAAAGTCAATTCTTCTAATTCATTTCTTGGTAGAAATTGAAAAAAAAAAATTTGTTAAGTGAATTCTTTTTCATTGAAGAGTACCATTATATGTGTCCGTCCGGGACACATATTTGTGGCTCAGAATTCATATCTTTTGGTCGAAAATTGTACTATGTGATAGAAAATTTAATTATTTTGGTAAAAAATCATCTCTTTTGGTTGAAAGTTAATTATGTTTATTTGAAGTGTCTACTATCATAGTTTTGTTCTCGAATTCATCTTTTGGTTTAAAATTCCACTATTTTTTTCAAAGTACAATATGTTTCGACTTGAAAACTTAGGAGCATGGTACCTACATTAATGTTATTTAAAAGAATTTATTCCCCTATTTACTTTATAAATCACCCTATTTCCCCTATTTTGAGAGCATTTTGACCTCTGAAGTCTGAAATCACTTTCACAATAATTTCCAATATATGTTTTACTTTGTAGTTCCAAAATGTTTAACTATTTTCAAAATTTATATAATTTAGAAATTAGTATTAAATAATTATCAGTATAAACGCTTAAAAATCTACGAGGGAAAATGTCATTTTTGATCGAGTGACCCGGGAAATAACCTGTCAAATGAAAATCTAAGAAAGTGATCAAATATTGAAAAAGTTCTGGAAAACCTGGAAGTCATAGAATTTTGAAAAAATTGCTGGATTTTTTTATTCGGACCTACTTCAAAGTCCTAATAATTGAAGGCCCTGATGCTAGAACCGGCGAGCGCTCGAAAACGTGAAAAAGTATTGTCCAAGCGTCTTGTGATATCCAAATTTTAAAGTTAAAAAAAATTAAATAAAAAAATATGGATTTGTAGAGAATATTAAAATGGAACTTTTTTCTATTGAAAGTTTTTCCTCCCGATCTATATTTTTAATAATAAAATTGAAACAGTGGGAATAAATTTTTCCCGAATTCAGTTATTTTTTAAAACATAAATCCTCTTTACTCAGACAAATACGATTGAAACTGTTTGAAATTTGATATGCACATGTAATATACTCTAGCGATGCCTACAAGATGAAGAAAAAAAGTAAAAACTGCCAATTGTTTAATAATAATTAATTGAAAATTGAGATCTGACGGTAAGCACGTTTTTTTAGTTTCGGCAAAGAAAAGTATCGAGTGAACTTTAAAATTTGAAACAGCTTCCAGTGAGACATTTGTTCCTCACTATTGAAGGAAGATTTCTGGAAATTTTTAGATCAATTCATTAAAAATTGGCCCGGCCCCTTCCCCAATTAATAGAAAATCGGCTGCTTTATATTTTTGAAATCCAAAAACCAATTGAAATGCTTGACATAAAAACAGAAAAAACCAACGATTATTACGAGTATTGGAAGAACTTTTGGGTTTTCCGAATAGTAATAAAATGTTTACAAAAAGGTAAAAATTTCAGAAAAACTCGCAACTACGTAGCATTACTATAGGAGAAAATATTTATACACAATAATAATTTGTTTAAACAATTATTTTGGTTAAATTTCAGTAATCATTACCACATTCTAAATAAAAAATAGACGAGTTGAATATTTCGGAAAAAATCCGCAACTTTCTAAACATTATGTTTAAAAAATTATGCTTGTTAACGTGAATTATTACCTCACTATAATTTAAAAGTAGACCAAAAGCGGATAAATTCAGAAAAAACTACGACTTTCTAACTCTATTGTAAGAGAAAATGGCTATACACAATAATACATTCTTTAAACAATTTATTAAAACATCTAATTATTAGTGTAAATTAATATTTTATGTATTAGAAATTTACAGACACAAAAATAACTAGAAATGTCTAATTATATTGTTTTACAGTAACAGAACCAAAAATAAACATTCAATTTTATGTAATAAATCAGAGAGCGATCGGCACCTTCCGAAAGAGTTTGACACTGACTTCTTTTCATATTAAAAATTTTAAAACAAAGACACTAGACGGTTTGTTTACATACCTTACTACTAAAAAGAAGAAAACAAAGAGTAAAGGGTGGAACAACTTGCAAAGCACAAATTTTTATATTTTTAGTTATTTAATAATTCACTGAAAACAACGAAATGTTCAAAAATATAAAGCAGTCGATTTTCTATTAATTGGAAAAGGGGCAGGTTTTCCAGTGTTTAATTATTAAAAAGACGAGGCCTTTATGTTTACAGGTGTGTGGCGAGACTATTAACGTTGAGAAGCGTTTGAATCTGCTAACGAGAGTCGTTAACGGCGTCGCGTACTTTCTTAGAAAATAGATATTTCCGCCAATTTTCAATGATTTGATCTAAAAATTCTCAGAAATCTTCCCTTAATAGTGAGGAACAAATGTCTCACTGGAAGTTGTTTCAATTTTAAAGTTCACTCGATACTTTTCTTTGCCGAAACTAAAAAACGTGCTTACCGTCAGGTCTCAATTTTCAATTCATTATTATTAAACAATTGGCAGTTTTGACTCTTTTTCTTCATCTTGTAGGCATCGCTAGAGTATATTGCATGTGTATATCAAATTTCAAACAGATTCAATCGTATTTGTCTGAGTAAAGAGGACTTATGTTTTAAAAAATAATTGAATTCGGGAAAAATTTATTCCCACTGTTTCAATTTTATTATTAAAAATATAGATCGGGAAGAAAAACTTTAAATAGAAAAAAGTTCCATTTTAATATTCTCTACAAATCCATATTTTTTTTATTTTATTTTTTGAACTTCAAAATTTGGATATCACAAGACGCTTGGACAATACTTTTTCACGTTTTCGAGCGCTCGCCCGGTTCTTGCATCCCGTCCTTCAATTATTTTTGAAGTGAATTGATACGAATTGATATGATTATCATTCTAGAATTGTTTTAAATTTTATAATAATATTAGTAAGAATTGTTTAGAATGCAATAATTATTGAAAAGGCCTTTAAATTTCCTGGTGAAAATAATTTCTATGAGTTTGTACGAAAACTTGTAATGAATTTCTAATAATTTGTACGACAATTTTTACGAATTTTTAATACATTTTGGACTCGAAATAGTTTTTCCCTATAAAGCGAGAATGAAAATCTTAGATTTTCGTATTTTTTGATAGAACGGCGTACACTTCGCAGGAAAGATTTTGGTGTAATTTTATAATTCGTTGTAGTATTTCTTAATTTTATTTAATGCACACAATAAATCTAAAGTTTTTTAAACCTCGAAATTATCTGCTTTTAGATTTGCATAGTCTAAAATTATGCAAATATTGATACTGTATCAGTATGAGGTGGAATAGGAACATCCCTCATTAGAAAACCCTTAAAATGTTGTCAGTTTTCACGAATCTCTCACTGTTTTCGAGAAATTTGAAAATTCAGGAAATCTATTTACTTCGTAAAAATTGTTTACGGAATATTGCAGCATTCTACGAGGGTAAAGTTTTCATAAAAAGTTGTAGAAAATTATCTCGAATTTAAATTGTTTTGTCACGTCATTTAGCTAATCATTCCAAGTGACACTTTTTCTGAAATCTCAGTTTTTCTCAAAGACTCGCGATTTCTTTAGCGCATCATTTTGAAAGGGATAATTGTTAATAATTTTTGTAAACTATGCATTTACTGTTTTTGTATTTCAAAGATGCGTTTTCTGCTCCATACATAGCTTTATGGGAAAGTGATACTTCTATAAACTGTGCAGAAAGAAAAGCAAGTGTTCGAGGTTTTTGGATGATTTTTTTACTTGTATGCTATTTCAGTTGAGTATTAAAATTTTTGCAATTGAAGTCAACTCACAAGTAAGCCTTCCTATTGCTTTCAATTACTAATCGTTATTTAAACATTTCCAAATCACTTCAATTGGGTATCTGTTTTCGCAGGGGTTGCTTTTTCAGGGAATTTTTCATAACTTGATGAATTTTATACAACAAATAAAATGTACGATAACTCTAAATAATCGTTGTTTCATAGTTGCTACATAGATATGCATTTTCCTATGGCAATTAAAAACATTTACATATTGTGGTTTGAAACGGACTATTTTATATCAAAATATGAAACCTTTAATTCACCTTGTATTATGAGCTTATTCTTCCTTAGTAATTTTTTTGTCATACCCCACTTTTGTAAAAGAGGGTACCCATACAGCGCGAAAAAAGTACCCTATGAGCGTGACAAAAAGTACCCTTGATAATTAATCCCTATTTTCTATCCCATAGGGACTGAAAGGACTATTATCGATTTGGCGTTCTATATCTTCCTGATTTTTCATAGAAATATGTAATTATTTACATATTCATTAAACTTTGTGGACATTCGCAATTTCTTACAAAAACCTTTTTAAACATTCTGAAAAACTAAACCTTTATTTTTATGTCGTAGATTTTTCTATTTTTTCTTAGAAAATAGTTTCTATTCATAATTTTGTGTAGAAATTTGTTATTTTACAGGGTTTCTAGAGATCATGAAATTCTTGAAAGTCAGAGATCTTAAAACTAGTCTGGGAATGTCAGGGGAAAACCTAAAAGAGTCAGGGAATCGTCGATAAATTGAAGTTGAAGTTTATCCAATTTTGCAGATTTCAAATTATCATTGTTTTTATGTTTATTACAAATTATGAGAAAATAAACGTTTATTATGAGGTTGTAGATTTTTCAATTTTTTCGTAGAAAATTGTAGCTATTCATAATTGTGTATAGAAATTTTCTAAAAATAAAATATAAAAAAATACTAATTTTTATGTTGTATATTTTCATACATTTTTTAGAAACTTTTTACTTTTGATACATAATAATAGAACTTCATAATTATTCATGAAAAATCTTGATTTTTCATACTGTTTAGTTTTTTATACCGAACTATTACAAAATCTATAATTTTCTACGATCGTCTGTAAAAACGACGTTTTCGTAGAACGTTGTACTTTTTTTTTAAACAAATTTTCCACCAGGTTTTGCATTGTTTAATAATTGTACAAAAAATCGTGTAAAAGTCATGGAATTTTGAAATCGGACTTCTGTATCAACCCTGATAAAACAACGATTGCACGCAATTCCTCTGTCAATATAAGACGTTTTGAAACAAAAAATGCATTTTAACGATATTAATTTTCAGGATACTGTCAGTAGAAAACATTGGCGAAGTCGAAAACTTTTTTATGGAAAGGATCAGTTTATTAAAAGAGTCGTTTGGAGTCCTGGTGCTGCTCTACTCAGTCGTGTGTACAAAAGGAATTGCTGGAATGCAGGCGGAAGTTTTAGACTCTTCAGAATGTCTAATCGACTCGACTTACGGTTACGGAAGTCAGCATCTAATAAATCTCATGTTAACCGGCCGAGCAGTAGGTCACGTTTGGGACCATGATCAAGACGTCGGTGGACTCAGTGAGATTATAAATTTAGAGAAGCATTATTTTTATTTAGACGCTTTAAAAAAAACTTGTCCCTTTCTTTATTACAGAACTGTTGGGCATCGACAAACAAAACTCGGTGGGATTCCTGGCATACCTCGAACATTTGCAATATTGTGAAGTTGGCGCCTTTCTCAAATCACCCTCACATCCAGTCTGGGTCCTGGGGTCAGAGACACATCTGACTGTACTATTCTCTCCCGAAAGAGATATTGTGAGACCCGAGACACCTGCGGAGATGGCCAAACGTATTTTTAATAAATACAGTCCAGATGGCAATAATTTCATTCAGACGACGTTGCTTCAAGACGTTCTTGCGGAGCTGAACTTAGTTAATGATTCGGAATAGTATGTATCATTTATTATTATTGGTGGATTTAATTTTTTCGTGTAGGAGCAGTTGTTCAATTTTGGATCTTCAGGACTCAGATCGTGCGATTTTTTTACTTTTTTTTCAATGCGACTTTTTGAAGAAAAATGCGACTAATAGACTTTTTCCATTTTTCTCAGAATTGTGCTACTTGGTTTCAATTTGACTGATACTAAAACTTTTAAAATTCAAATTCAAAAATAGAAAAAGTTGTACTATTTTAATTGAGAACATTAAAAATGGAATAATTTCTCATTGAAGCTTTATAATTAAATAATTTAAATTATTACCGTTTGAAATCTAAAATTTTCGAATTGCATGAATCCGTATTCAAAGTTTGATTATTTTTCAAATTGCAAGCCTTAACAGTTGTTCATTTTCAAGTCGAAAACGAGGTCAAAAAACTTTTGTCGTTTAATTTCAAATTCAAATATTAAACAATAATTAATTAATTGAAGAGATAACTATTTCGAATTTGCAAGCATTTTAATTTTCAAAAAATTTGGAATCTAAAAGTTTACTAATTCCCAAATCCTTAAATGAACACAATTAAAACATTAAGGCAACACAAGTTTAAAATTATTGTAAATTACAAACTTCTCTCATTTGAAAATAATCCAAGTTGACAAGCTTAACGTTTCAGAAAGAAATATTTTATAACTCAGATTTGGTACCCTGCAAGCTGTATGACAGTTGTTGAAAGATTGTTTCAACTTTAAAGTTTATTTGATTATACATTATATGTGTAGACTCTAGGGTGACCGCTCAACCGGGAAACCGGGAATTTTTTGAGACCCTGAAAGACCGGAAAATGACAGAGAATTTATTTTTTGACCGGGAATTTTGCCAATTTTTTTAAGAAAAGTCTACCCAATCACTTGAAATATCTCAAATTTCAAATGTGTTCGATTTCAAATTGTTTTTAATGTGAAGTTCAATTATTGACTTTTTTCATTATGACATCATTCAGTTTATAGTGCGTAATTCAAAAATATTTTACTTAAAAAAATTCCCATTTTAGATCTTTATTTTTAAACTTGCGTTTTCAATTTGAAGAATTTTAAAATGCTGTTTTGAAAACTTAAATTCTTTAACAATTAAAAATTAAAAACATTTAAAATTGAAAATGTTTCATAAAAAAACTTTTTAACTTGATCAAATATAAATGTAAATTAATTAATGATATTTAAATTGAATTGTATTTCGAGTATTAAAAATTGAATAATAATTGATTTTGCGAGTCGATTGCTCTATTTAAAATTCAACAATTTACAGAATTTAACGTTAAAAATTTAACTGTTTTAATTTGAAAGCCTAGTAGTTAAAAAAAATGTAAATGTCCGATTGAAACTTCATAAACTATTTTCAATTTCAAAATAATTTCAAATTCATAGTTAAACGCTTTTATTACATTTCAAATGCTATTTAAATATTTTTTCAGTCTAAAATATTCCATTTTTAACCCTTTAAATTTTTTATTTTTTGATGAAGAAAAATATTTTGTTTAATATTCAGCAATATTTGACTGTTCATTGAAAATGAGCAATTATTGATCAAATGTTTAATAGTAAACAATTTTAAACTCAATTTTTTGAAATATTAAAGTAAAGTTATGTAATTTCTGAGCAGGGATTCGAACGAAATTATTGGGTATTTTCTGATATTTGCCAATTATTTCTGTAACTTCAATAAAATTTACCTCAAAACTATGCTAAGTGTGAAAAATTACTAAAAAATAATGCAGCAACGAGGCACAATGATTCTTTTCGATCTTTTCTATATAAAATATAATCACCACATAATTTTGACAGTATGTCTTCATAGCCTCATTATCTTTTGATACGTTTATAGACTGAGCTTAGTTTTTAGCCAAATTATTTTAAATTTTTCGAAATAATTTGTCAAACATCCAAAAATGCCCCTTAATTTCGTTCGAATCCCTGCTTGTGAGTGAAATTGTTGAATTTACAAAGAATTCGGGTAATTTTAAGAGATATTTAGAAGTTCTGAAAAGATTCATACTTAACCCGAATTCGCCCACGGGGTCATATATGGTACGACGAACAGTGGTGCATGAAAAACGACTTATCCTGGTCTTTCACATTTAAATCTCGCGCAAAACCGTTGTATACTGTTCAGGGAGGTTACTCAAATAATTTTAGACTACTGTTTAGTGCAAGTTGGCAACCTTGAGTTGCGGAGGGTATTTCCCATTTCAGATTTTGGTTGTGGAAAAAAAAATTTTTTTTACGGATTCGGGTTAATTTAAAACTTGAAAAAATTTCAAAAGAATTCCAAAGTTGTCAAAAATGAATCTGAAACATCTTGAGGCAATTTTTTTAATTTTCCACGATTTTAACAAATTTGTAGGAAAGATTAGAATAATTTTAAAAGTTATTTAGTAGCATTAAAAATTGTTTATTTAATGTAAAATTCTAAGATTTCAGAATAAAATTTTGAAGCTTTTTAAGGATTGTGAAAAGTTATCAAGAAAATATTTTTTTAAAAGATTTCTGTAAAAATTCAAAACGATTTTTTATTTTGAAAAAAAAAAATAATTTTAAGAGAATATTTAAAAAGATTTCAAAACAAAAACAAATTTTGATGTATAAAATATATACAAGCGAATAATTATCAATTTGTAGCGACTTGGAATGTAAATAATTGAACTAAAATTAAAACGTGTGCAGTTTAAAAAAAAAAAATTAATCGTTCAGTTTTTAAGTTTTCTAACTTAAAATTTCTTAAAATGATATAATTTGGAAAATCTATTCATTAAGTTTTTAATTTAGAGCATTGCAAATGATAGTTTGTGTTTATGTTATTTAAACGGAAATCTTTGAGCTATACAATTAATAAAAGTTTAAAAAACATTATGTTGCAGTTCGACGGCATTTAATTTAAAATTGTTCAATTGAAAAGTGTAAAAGCTTTTACATATTTTATACGTGTTAATTATTGAGCATTTGGATAAAATACTTTTAAGCTTTCATTATAAAAGTTCAAAATTCAAAAGAGTTCCACTTTGTGTGTTTTAATTTGCAGTTCAGTTTTTGTATGAAAAAATTGTTAGCTTTAAGAGTTCGATTTTTTTTTAATTTCAGTGACCGGGATTTTTTTCCTTCGATTAGAACTGCCTAACTACTCTGTACTACTCTAAGTACTCTGTATTCCTAAACAAAGTTATTATTTCAGTTATTTAAAATTTGAATGCGACTTTTTTGTAATTTATGCAACTTCTGTTTAAATCTTTCTAGTCGATTCGAACCCTGAATGTTTAATTTTAAATTTTAAACGCTTCAAATTTAAAATTAACCCGCATTAGATTCGACAATTTGGAGATTGTTTTGGGATACATTATTATTCATTATATATTTTTTCAGTGTGGACATAATAAAGCAAAAACTAGATAAGGAGAGTCTAGGTATAATCCTCTTCAGTGCATTCATGGAGGAGTTTTTCTCGGAGCAACAGCCAACGGGTCCAGACACCTTCACTCTTTACCATTACAACGGATTATCTCGCAGCAATCCAGAGAATAAAATTGTCTATCACAAAGGTCAGGTAGTTCTTCTGGAGAGCAATCTCAAGTGTGTTTCGAACAACAACATGTTGACCTGTCTGCAGACCAAGTGGCCGAATATCGAAGTTGAGTGGGACAATAATCTGCAACCCAGTTTAAATTGAGAAAGACTGTATCACAATTCAGTGGCCACTTACATAAAACATGAATCTGGAGGCAAGGGTCTCGTAATTGTTTACCTTAAGAATCCTTGCTCCAAAGAATTGCAGACGACAGTCTCGCGGAAGGATCGGCGAATGCAGGATCATTCAATCGAGATATTCCTATATATCCTATTCTAATTAGTACAATTCAGTTTCCTCCTAAGTACCCTTTAGCTAAAATAAATTTATTTTCACCCTAGAGATTTATCTTAAGATCTGATCACAAAATCAGAGAAGCTCGTGAATTTTATTTAGAAGACCAAAATCAGTCTAAAATAGAGTTGTGCCCAGTTTTTTTAAGGCTACCTTGTAAAATCAGGGTGTCTACCTGACCGGGAAATAATGGGGAGTTTGATTCAGTGACCGGGATTTTTCGTACTAACATGAATATCAAAAGTATTTTGATATTTGATTACTCTCAGTTTGTTCAATCACGGAACAAAAAATGAAAAGGACTTTATTGTCGATAATGACAATAATATAAGTGATGACTTTTGCCATTTTTTATATATTTTGAAAACTGGAAATCCGGTGTAAATCAAGCTAGTAAATTAGTATTTATCTGAAGTGGTACATATATATTTTTTTAATTCAAAGAGAGACAGATTTACGTTTTAAAATAAAAACTGTAATTATGATTTGGAACAGGGGATTTTGGATCTGTAATTCTGAATTTGAAAGGGAATTTTCTAGAAGAATTATTATAGTTTAGTCTTTGAACAGGGCATTATTTTAAAAGAATGATAATTTTTAGTAATAATATTCAAAAAAAATTACAATTTTGACTTAGAACCGGGAATTTTCGAAAAGAATTATGAATCGGATTTGGTATAGCGAATTTTCCAAAAGAATTAAAATTCTGAGATGGACATGGAAATTTCAAAAAGAAGTATAATTTATTAATATTCGCAAATTTAAAATCATCCGTCTGGTAGACACTCTGTAAAATTTATCTCGTCAACTTGCTGCGCACTAGCGCATATTTAATTTAATTACAGGCCATAACTTTAAATTTTCCAAACTAAACTTTAAATACTTCAAACAATTTTCCAAAATCGCTATCCGCTCTGCTTCAAAAAGATCTTTAGTCTCGTTTTTCTGCATGACACCTTCAACTGCGATTCTTTCGCCGAATATCCTATAGACTGAATATAGCGGTAGAAATCGCTGCTTTACGAGGTAGAATTACAAAGTAATATAACACACAAAGAGCGCCTTCCTAACAATGTAACGTAATTATTTAAAAAGTTTGTTATAACTTAGGCTGTACAGAAATAATTCTTGGAAGTTTCTCTGGCAAAAACATAAAATGATTGTGTAAAATGAAAACGGAAATTTTTTTAAATTTTGAAATGGGGAATGTGGAAAGAACAAGTCTGTACCCTTCGATAAATCTTCTAATTCTCGTCGCTTTCTCACAGGGACTTCGCAATTGTTTGAATTATAGATTCCAGGACTATCAGGTATTTGACTAATATCGCTGGTTTCTGCGATCGTCGTTTTCATTTTGTATGTTCTCTCTTCGATATCCAGTCCCTTACACTTTAGTAAAGTTGAGTAAAAACATTACCCAGATTTCCTCAGCACTATTTGGTTGTATTTTTATTTCTGACACTTTTAGTATCAATTGTTACTAAACTGTTATTCACTCAAGTTGCCGTTTTCCCGAAACGAAGAATTCGATATCCGGAGAAAAACCAAATGTTTGCGTAATCGATCAAAGCCAACTGGATTATGTATTAAATTATTGTTTTTCAGATTTAGATCGACGCGTTGCGTGTAAATACTCTATTTCATTTCCGCAAGAAATCTTTTTATTAGCGAATATTTTACCGGTGGATTTTCAAAGGGAATTTCGGCGAATGAGATCTTTTTGTAGAAATTACAAAAATTGACTAAATTTGAGGAACAATTTTTTATTATTTTTTTTTTTCGTAATGCTTGTATATATTTCTTTCAATGTATGGCGAAACATTTTATTTCATTCGTCAAGTTCAATGTATCTGAAATAATACTGTGATGGACTTAATATACGTACAAAAGTACATAACAATTACTCATGGGAAATAAAGATTCCTGCGTTATTTCTCAAGTTCCCAGTCCTGCATCATTACTCTTTCTTCGTCTCTCTTTTATAAATAGTTAAAATCACTGTCTTTGATATCTAAAAATAATATTTCAGTTGATATTACATTCTAAAATTTAGAAAAGCAAATGAAATCAGATCATTGCAAAATTTTATATATTGTAAAACTTAACTAGTAAACGGTGATAAATTTATTCACTTTCAAATGCAATATTTTTCTCTTTGGCTGCAATATATATGAATAAATGCAAAGTGGAATGCTTCTAACATTTAAGAAATTGCATTAATTAAATACAATTCAGAAAATGAAATACTGCCTATAACGCCTTATATAAATAATATTTGTACCAGAGTAGCTACTTTGAAAATTGAATCACAGTTATTTTAAATTATCTACTTTTCAATTAAGGACAAGCTTGACGGCTCGAATCAAAGGAAACGTTTCATTCTTGGAACATGTAGCATTCCAGTCGTCACAGTTTAAAGATAAAATCATAGCACCTTTAAAATCGCTGGACTTAATCCACTTTGCCTGGAAGAAAAAAAATTATATTTTAGTTTCAAGCGCAAACTATTATATTGTAACAAAGGGTTAACCACAAGCAATTTTGAGGTTCATCTATTTTTAATTTTTTAAACATTTTTGCATTAAAAATCGATTGAATTCAAGTGTATTTGAAACCAATTCATCAGAATTCAAATAATTTAAGGAATTACAAAAAAATCAAAATAATTAAAGGAATTCAATAAAAGTCAAAGAGTGAAAAGGAATCAAATTAATTCAAAAAATAAATGAAAATTTAAAAAATACAAGAAAATTAAAGGAATTCAAGAAAATTCATTGAATTCAGAGAATTGAAGAAATCTAGGATTTAAGAAAAAATCAATTTAACCAATTTTGAAAAATTTAAAGAATTAAGAAGATTTCAGGCGAATTCACATGAGTTCAAACAAATTCAGAAGAATTAAAGAAAAATCCAAAGAATTTAATCCAAGTGTATTTGAAGCGAATTCAAGAGAATTAACGGGATTCAAACAATTCAAAGTATTCAAAATTATAAGAGAGAAAAATGAGTTCAAGAGAATAAACAAAAGCAAGCGATTCAGAAGATTTAAAGCTAATTGGAAAAAGTTTAGACATTCAAGTCGATGTGAAGTACACTGCAGTCCCGCTTTATCAGCCGTCTCGGGGGTACCCTCAATGGCCTCAATGATGAATTGGAACTCTCTAAAGTCTAAACCCGAAAACAATCAGGGTCGTATGAACCATTCCTGTTGGAGTTTCGTCTCAACAAAAAATATTTTCTTTGTATTTTTGCCATTTTGGTTTTATAATATCATAATGAACGTGAAAATGTCCGTGCTCGAAAATCAAGCTTTATCAAAGTACTGAGTTATGAGTACGTACATATAACAGGATGGCCATTTTAATGGAAAAAATTTCCGGTCATTTCCCGGTTTTTTCTCGGTTTGCAAACATTTTTTACGGTCAATGAAATTAAAAAATTTGAACTCTGAAGCTAAACATTTTTCCATTTGAAGGAATAAAAAATAAACTTCAAATTAAAGCACTCAAAGTGGAACTCCTGAATTTTGAACTTTTTAAATTGAAGTTTAAGTTTTTGGTTTCAAAAACTTTGTATTCGAATTATCAATAATTTACACGTATAAATTGGAAGGTTATAACACTTTTCGATTAAACAATTTTAAATCAAATGCAGATAAACTACAAAATTGAGAATTTATAACTTTTATAAATTATAGAATTCAAAGATTCAGATTAAATTCCAAAAATATAAATCCACGGTATCATTTTCAATTATATAAATCAAAGAATCAATCAATGAACTTTAAAATTTTCAAAATTATATTATTTTAAGCAATTTCAAGCTAGAAAAATTGAAAAATTAAAAAAATTTTAACGGAACACTTCGTAAATTAGAAGTTGCATTATTTTCGTTTCAAATAGTTAAAACATCATTAAAAAGCTTCAAAATTTCATATGTTGAGAAATCTCAAAGTTGTTTAAAATTTGTTTCAGAACTTCTAAATATTTTAATAAATGTTAAATGCTAATTGTTTTGTATCAAAAATGTCCAACGTTAAACGCTTTTAATTTTTAATTGTTCAAGTTTGCAAGACTGCATTATCCACATAGGCCACATTATCACTTGTTTTTGAAGATTTTTTTTTTTTATAAATCCACAACTTTCCATCTTATTTTTCAAAAGAAATTTGCCAGCTCTTAGATCCTTGTACGTTACCTCAGCGATACCATATTTTTGTAAAATAGACTGTTTTGAGGCACCTGTTTTCACTTCGTCTAACAGTTTATGTTTTTCTTCGAACGATAAACGCTTCCTCTTACTGTCCTTTGACATTTTTGTAATACCGAAACACTGACACCGAATCAGAAGCGATCTAAACCGAATGTCCTGCGACATTTTTACAATTAACTGAAAATGACTGAAGCAGACGACGCGATTAACCGCCGCGGGTACTGCCTCCTTTTTTCATACACCCCTGCGTTGTTGCGGAGTTGCTCCGCCGACCACGCAGCGCCGTTCTCTCGCCCCCTTGCACTATCTTGTCTGATCTATCGGGAACGGATAAAGCGGGACTGCGGTGTAAATTCATAAGAATTAAAGAAATTAAAAAAATTGAATTCAATAGGATTTGAAGCGAATTCAAGAAGATTAACGAAACCCAAACAATTGAAATAATTAAATAGAATTCAAGGAATTCAGAAGATTTCAAGCGAATTGAAAAAAATTCAAAGATATTCAAGTCGACGTGAAGCAAATTCAGAAGAATTAAAAAGAATTTAATTCAAGTGGATTTTAAGCGAATTCAAGACAATTAACGGGATTCAAATAATTGATAGAATTCAAAATAATAACAAAATTCAAGGGATTCAGAAGATTTCAAGCAAAGGTAAAAAACTTCAAAGAAATTCAAGACGATGTGAAGCAAATTCAAAAGAATTTATAAAATTCAAAGAATGGAATTCAAGTGGATTTGAACCGAATTCGAGAAAAATAACGGAATTCAAAAAACTAAAAGAATTCAAAAGTATTAAAGAGAATTAAATAATACAAGAGATCTAAAAAAAATCAAGGAATTTAGAAGATTTCAATTGAATTTAAAGGGAATGCAGAAGAATTTAACAGAACGGAAGTAAGTCAAGTGAATATGCTAGAATTCTGTATACCTGAAATTAGTAGTGGTTAACCCTTGTATTGTAATTATTAAGCTTCTACTTTAAAAATGTTAAATTGCTCATTTCTGAACGGTTCATTAAATTTTGAAAAATGTAAAGTTAGTTAACCCTCGGTTAAATTTATATTTAAATGCCAGTCTTACTTTTTCAATAACGCTTGTAACGTCGTCGTAAGAAATCCACTCTTCATTCTTGTAAGCATAAGGTACGCGACTATCATTTAGGAATGTTGACTCTGCACCACTTTGCAGAAATTGGCATATAGTGGTGTAGGGAACAAAACTATCATCACCAAGAGTGCCAACTCCTTTTGCAGGAGCTTGTACATCATGATTCAGTGGATTATCTAAATGGTAGGAATGACCGTAGGTTGGAATGCCGATGACTATTTTCTCTTTAGGCATTCCCTTGGAAATCCAGTAGTTTGCGGAATAATTTACGTTTAGAGTTGACAAATATCCATTTTCTGTTGAACGAGAAAAGAGAGGCGAATTCAGTCCAGTCACAGGATAGTACCAGACGTACGAATGATAGTCGTAGGACATCAAATTTATGAAGTCGACGTGTCTAAAAGAATTAATCGCTTTATATTAATTTGTTGAACACATGAAATTTTCATTCTCTTGTTGTCCTTTCAGTTTTGACTTACTCAGCGATTGCTGGAACGTTATAACTCTGATCAACTATAGCTTCTGGAGCTGCAACAGCAGCAGTAAGAAGCAAATTTTGACCACTTCTGTTAAATTCTTTTCTCAATTCTTGAAGGAGCTGAATAAAATTAATCTTTTCGTTATCATTTGATCCCAACCAACCTGGAAACTCCCAATCCAGATCTAGTCCATCAAGACCGAATGATTTTGTGATATTTAGGACTGATCTGATAAAACTATAAAAATAAATTTGACATCATTATTCAAAGTAGAGATTTATTTTTCATTTGACAACATTTGTAAAAGGATACTTACATTTTCCTATTAGCATGCGTCTTTGTCATTTCTGGAAATCCAGAATTGAGCTCGTTTATTCCGCCAGCACTGACCATCACCTTGAGATTGGGCTCATGGCTTTTAAGATTGGCGATTTGTCTATAAACCCATGAGTACTCGCCCAAGTTGAGAGAGCAATTTAAAACCCTTGCAAAACCCACGATAATATGCGTACAAATATGAGGGTCAACGTGCGACGGAATGAGCCCTTGCGACGTGTTCATGTCTTGTGGTATGGAGAAATAGCAGACGATGATTTTCCTGAAAATATTTTGGATATTTCATTTCCAAAGATCATTATCGGAAAAACACGAGTTTCTTTTAATTTTTTTGCGATTCAAGACCAATAATTTTAGAAAATCATTGTAAGACAATCAGTATTGAAATAAATAACGTTAAAAACGGAATTAATTGATAAACTAGATAAACAAGATACGAAAGATTTATTTATTCACTTAACGTAGGGTTTCAAATTATTTCAAGGCATTTCACAGACTTCCAGGAATTTTACAGAATTTCAAAATAGTTCAAAGATTTCAAATACATATACGCATTCAAAGGAATTTAGTGGATTCCAGAAAATGCCCACAGATTTTAAGCGATATCTTCCGATTTTATCAGAATTTCACGGGATTTCAATGAATTTTGAGGGACTTCCACAGATTGTAAGGTTTCTAAGAAGTTCTTATAAGATTTCTACAAATTTCCCAATATTTCCACTAATTTTAAGGAATTATAATGGTTTTCAAGAGATTTTGAAGAACTTCCGCGGATTTTAAGGCTCTTCAAAGGGTTTTACGGGATTTCAAAATATTTTAAATGATTTTTAAAGAACTAAATTCTTGAGAATAAAATTTCAAGGGATTTCTGGCGAGTCTAAAGATTTTAAGGGATTTTAAGGTATTTCAAGACATTTCAGAAGATCTAAAGGGATTTCAAAGATTTCGAGGGATTTGATCGGTTTTTTACATAACATTAGTGACAGGGTGTCTACTAATTTTCTCTCACTAAATTCCCGGTTATTTCTCGGTTTTCCCCGGTGAAAATATCAAATCTCCTCTTACTAGAAGCACGAATAAAACGCATCTAGCATAAGGTTTTCTTATGTGTAATTTAATGTATTCAAAAGAATTCGATTCATAAGACTTCAAAACAATTCAAGTTAAATTCAAAAGAATGCAAATGAATTGGAACGAATTAAAACAAAACAAAATCTTGTTAATTTCAGTCAAACTGGAGTGAATTTAGATGAATTTAAGGGAAATGAGAAGCATTCTATGAAATTCATAACAATTTAAGGTAAATTAAAAAAAATTCAAGCGAATTGAAAAAAAAAATATATATATAAAAAGTTTGTTGAATTGAGTAAGTTTGAAACTAAAAACATCCAAGCAAATCCATTGAGTTGAGTGAATTTAAAATAATTCAAGAGAATTAAACAGAATTTACGATAAAGTAATAAAAATTCAGGCTGAATTCCAAAATATCTTACTTCTTGTGCATAAATTCTTTGAAATCCATTATCATATTATAAAATCCAGTGAAATTATATGAAATCGGTTGGTGATCTGATGATGTTTTCTGAAATCCTGAAAAATTTTACTCAAATACCTTCAGAGCTTTTAAAAACTCTTAAAATCATTGAAATCCTCAGAAATCTGATAAAACCTCTGGGAATTTTTTTTAATGTCTTAAAACCTTATAGGTCCTATAAAATCGTTCCATATTTTCCAAAATTCTAGGAAATTCTTTACAACCGCATGAATCCTTTAGAATCCCTGCAAATTATTGAAATGAATTTAAAATTCCTTAAAATATTTCAAATCCTTTGAAATCTTCAGAAGTCCCTTGAAACTTCTTACAGATCTCGAAAATGACTTGGAATCTTCTCAAATACCCTAAAATATTTCAAATGCTTCGAAATTTGTTGAAATCCCTTGAAAGTTTTGAAGATTTTGAAAATTCCTTGGAATTTAAAAAAATAATATAACATCTTCACAATCCTTTGAAATCCCTTCAAATTATTGAAATCTGTTAAAAAATTTAGGAATTCTTTAAAATATCCTAAAATATTTCAAAAGAAATAAAAAAAAATCAGAAATATTCAATATGCAATAGTGCTTAACCCATGTGTCAATTTATTGAAAGAAAAGTGACTACAGCGATCTTTTCATTACAAAAATTATCTATAGTTGAAAGTTCATCTTTTTGATTGAAAATTCATGTATTTTTTTGTTTAAAAATGCAATTTTGTAGTTGAAATAGCAACTGTTACACGCTTTGTTGAAAATTCATCTTTTTTGGTTGAGAAGTCCATTATTTGACTTAAAGTTGAACTATTTTGTAAACACATCCACTTTTTTATCAAAGATTCATAATCATAGTTGAAAGTTCAACTATTTGCTTTTAAATGAACTTTTGTGTTAAAAATTCAACCATTTTGTAGAAAATTAAACTATTCGGTTGAAAATGATACTTTTAGGTTGAAAATTAAACAGTTTGGTAGAAAATTGATGTATCTGTCAAAATTCATGTATTTTATTCAAACTTCGTCTTTATTGATGGATCATTAATCTTCTCGATCAAAAAATCATCTTTTTTGTTGAAAATTTAACAACTTTATTGAAAATTATTATTTTTTGTTGACTTTTTTTTTATCTCAAAATATAACTATTTCATGTTTGGTTGAAGCTGTATCCTGTATGTTGGATAAGTTGGAAATTCGTATTTTTTGATAGAACATTAATCTTCTTGGCCGAAAATTAATCTTTTTGGTTGAAAACCCATTTTTTTGAAAATTCGTTGTTTTTGTGTTCAAAGTTATTTTTTTTATCATAGTTTTTATCTAAAAATTTAACAATTCCATTTTTTGTTGAAATTTTATTCTGTATATTATATAAGTTAAAAATTCAACTATTTGGTAGAAAATTCATGTCTTTTGTTGTGAAGTCGTCTTTTTGGTTAGAAAATTAATCTTATTTGTTGAAAATTCTACTTTTTGGTTGCAAATTCAACTATTTGGTAGGAAATTCATATAAATATTTTGTTAAATAGTCGTCTTTTTGGGTAGACAATTATACTTGTTAGTTGAAAGTTCAACTTTTTGGTTGACAATTCAACTATCTTGTTAAAAATTCATCTTTCTTGATCGAAAGTTATTTTTTTTGTTAAAAACGCATCTTATCTGATTTAAAAGTCTCCTGCTTTCTAAAACATTCAACTCTTTAGCTTCAAAACTTTACTCTTTTGTTAAAAATTTATCTGTCATTGTAGAAAAGTCATCTTTCTTGGTTGAAAATGAACTTTTTTAATGAAAATTCAACTGTCTTCTAATAAACTTGATGTTTTTTTTACTAGGAAATTCAAATATTTTATTGAGTTTCAATCTTTTTTTTTTGAAAATTCGACCATTTGATTCAAAATGCATCTTTGTACGCTGAAAATTCAACTATTTAGTTAGAAATTCGACTATTTTGTTAAAAATCTAATTATTTTTGAAAAATTTAACTATTTTGTTAAAGTCATCATTTTTGGTCGAAAAATTAACTATGTTGTTCAAAATGCATTCTTTTAAATTGAAAATTCATCTTTTATGGTACAGAAGTCATCCTTCTTGGTTGAAAATTTATCTTTCTTGGTGGAATAGTAACTTTTTTGTTAAAAATTCAACTGCCTTCGAAAAAATTCGTCTTTTTGGCTTGAAAATTGTACTATTTGGTTAAATATTTAACTATTTGTTGGAAAACTCGTCTCTTTTATTGGAAAGAACATCTATTTGGTTGTTAATGCAACTGTTTGGTTAAAAACTATTTTTTTCTGAAAATTCGTCTTTATTTGTTGAAAATTCATCTCTTTGGGTAGAAAAATATTGAAAATATTGAATTTAATGTTACGTACATTATTTTATTCAAAAGAATTCATATGTAAAGTCTATCTTTAGCCAACGGCTACGTTAACTACTTTCGGGGGAGGTAAAAAAAGCCCAAAATTGGTAACTTACTTTATGGATGGCCCACAACTGGAAAAAATTTCCGTGTGACAAGAAAGTGGCTTAGCGCCACTTGGCCTTTCTAAAAAGGCACTAATATAATATTATATTATAATCAATATTACATAATAAAATTCCAGGGACATGATTTTTGTAACTTTTTAATTTTTACCCTTACATGGATGTACGGTTGCTGATTAATAAATTTATCGATCGCTTATCTTGCTTTATCTAGAATCTAGAAGTGCGATAATGAGCTGATATGTTGATGATTATTATTATTATTATTATTATTATTATTATTAATTACCCTGTTGACTTTTGGGAAGAATCATAGCTTGATTCGAAGGCTGTGTTCCTGGCCGCATTCTGGTTCTCCTTCGTCGATTGGGCATACATCCGAGCCCGTTGTAACCACGCAGTAATCTGGGCATTTTCTATTTTTTCTCCCACAACAAATACCCTGTCCCTCGTATATCTTGCAGTCGAAATGCCGACCCAAGCACGAGTTATGAATAACGCCCCAACCGTTAAAAAGGTTAGGACGAGACAAACGACCTGTTTTCGCCACCGAGGTCTGCAATTAACCAAACAAATTATTCATTCTCTCCAGCTCAGCTAACAAAGTCAAACCCTTAAAAGGCAAATTTAATCAACTCCAGCCTTGACAATATCATGACTTTGCAAATCGTAAACAACAAAGTTAATCAATTCAATTAATTTAAACTGCTTGTGGTAAAAATAATTACTGGATAATTTTCTAACGATTATTAAATTCTTCAATTTTGTATAATTTATTTTCAGTTCTGCTTTATCAAGGTTTAATTCACTATTCTACATTTTAGATTGAATTAACTAATAATAATAGAGATCGATAAAAACACGTTATATGGAGTGGAGCTGATACTGCTATATATAGGTGTGCAGGTTTTGCAGAGAATAAATGTTAATTTTGGAAGATATACTTACTTTTGTATATCGGCTAATAATTCATATTTTGTTTGAGGCCCAGGTGTTTGATTAATCATTGATTAAATTATAGTTTTTGAAAGATAAGTAAAGATCACGACACGACACAAGCAATCTCTTTTTCATCTGTCACTGTCACTGTCATTCATTCATCAGCTGTTCTTCCTTTTACTACTCCTCCTTCTTATAAATATAAACGCATGAGCCAATCAGAAAGCCTCTCTCAAAATCTTAAGATACTGGCAGATTCAAATCACGACTATTTTTTCTTCACAAGAAAAACCATTTTTTAAATTTTAACACCTTGTTTAGAAATTTGAATTGAGCTTTAATATCGAAATAATTTAAAAATGTATAAACTTGATAAACAAAATAATTTAATTTACAAAATTCAACATCATAGAATTACGCAAACTGTTTTAATTCTTTTGACTCTTCCAATTTTTTCTTAATTTCCGAGAATTCTTTTGAAATCACTTCAAATACACTTGAATTAAATTCATTAAATTTACTTGAAGTTTTTTAAAACTCTCTAATTCTTTTGAATTAGCTTCAAATCAACTTTAATTACATTCTTTGAATTGACTTGAATAACATTCTTTGAAAATTTACTTGCATTTTTTAATTCTTTTGAATTCATTCAATGCTTTAAATTCCGGTTGTTCTATTCAATTAGCTTCAGATTAGTTTTAATTCAATTCATTGAATTTACGTGTATTCTCTTGAATTCTTTTGATTTTTTTATTCTCTTAAATTCATTTAAAATCTTCTGATTTTCTTAATTTTTTTTAATAATCTTGAATTTAGTTCAATTTACCCACTTATAAATTGAATTCTTTGAAATCACTTGAATTCCTTCAATTCTCCTTAATTATTTTTAAATCTTAAAATTCTCTTGAAGTCTTTGAATTCGCTTTTCAAATCCACTTGAATTACATTCTTCGAATTTACTTGTGTTTTTCAATTCTATTTCATTATTCTGATTTCGCTTCAAATCCACTTAAATAAAATTCTTTAAATTGACTTTCATTTTTCAAATTATCTTTAGGTCTTCTGAATTTGCTTCAAATCCACTTGAACATCTCTTACCTTCTTTTAAATTCGATTGGAATCCTCTGAATTCCTTGAATTTTGTTCTCTTGAATTCTCTTTTAATTCTTTCAATTTTTCAAATTCCGTTAATTGTCCTGAATTACTTTAATTGTCTTGAATTCTTTCTTTTTTTTAATTCCGTTAATTCTATTCAAATAGCTTCAAATCCACTTGAATTGACTTCAAATCAGCTTGAATGGAATTCTTTGAATTTACTTGAATTTTCCTTTCATTCTCTCTAATTATTTTTAATTCTTACTATTTTCTTGAATTTCGTTAATACTCTTAAAGTCTTTCAATTCGCTTCAAATCATTTTGAACTAAATTATTTCCATTACCTTTCATTTTGTATTCTCCTAAATTCTTCTGATTTCACTTTAAATTCACTTGAATTTTTTGTTAATTCTTTTGATTCTTATAAATTAATTTGAAATCTTCTGATTTCTTTGAATTCTTTTAAATTTTCTCTAAATTCTCTAAATTATCTGTAATTCCACTTGAATTAAATTCTTTGAATTTACTTGATTTTTTAAGATTTCTTGAATTCTTCTGAATTCGCTTCAAATCCGCTTGAATTACATTCTTTGAATGTACTTAAATTTGTGTTATTCTCCTTAATTCTTCTGAATTTGCTTCGAATCCACTTGAATTTCTTTGAACTTCTTTTTAATTCGCTTGAAATCTTCAGAATTCCTCGAATTTTTTATTATTCTAATTTCATTTAATTCTTTTAAATGCTTTAAAGTGTTTAAATTCCGTTAATTGTCTTGAATTTCTTTAATCCTCTTGAATTTTTTCAATTTTCCAAATTACATTCTTTCTTTATTCAATTCATTTGAAATCTTCTGATTTCCTTCATTTTTTTAACTCTCTTAAAATCTTTCAATTTTTGTATTCCGTTAATTCTCTTAAATTCTCTTTAAACTCACTTGAATTGATTTCTTTAAATTTACTTAAATTGCTTCAATTCTCTAGAATTGTTTTGAATTCTTCTAATATTTTTGAACTTCCTTAATTCTCTTGAAATCTTTGAATTTGCTTTAAAATCAACTTGAAATAAATTCTTTTAATTATATTGAATTCTCTTGATTTTTTTATACTCTAAATTCTTTGAATTCTTCTGAAATCTCCGTAAATTCATTTGCATTTTTACTCGTTATTTTTATTCTTATGAATTAACTGTAAATCTTCTGATTTTTTTTAATTCTCTGGGATTCTTGCAATTCTCTAAATGATCTATTAATTCCTTTACTATTTTTAATTTTTCGAATAATCTTAAATTTATTTAATCAGAAAGCATCTCTTAAAATCTTAAAATTTAAGCTTTCTAAATAAAATAATAAGGAAAGTAGAAACCTTGATAAACAAATCTAATTTACAGCATCACATATTTACGAAAACTGTTTTCCTATTTCCTAACTTTTACAAATAGTCGCAAAGATATTCTATAATTATTTTTAAGTTGAATAAAGAAACAACAGTTTTGAACAAGGCAGTTTCGTAATTATGCACGGTATTTTATTTGTAAGTAGAGCAAAATACATATAAATGTCACAAAACTTATCTTCAATAACATTAGCACCATAGATTAATAGTTATTGTAAATCAAATTAAGCAAAATAAGCTGCTTCGATTACACATTTTGGCATGAAAATCACAACCTCCTTAACGCAGAAAATTAACTTAAAATCCAAGAAATTTAGGTATCATAAACAAAACAAGATTTATAACTTTCAATCGAAAAAAAAATAAATCTTCAAATAAAACCTATAGATAATAGTGAAGTATAATCTATCAATCATCTTTGAATTGAAACACTCAAAACAGACCAAATCTTAAATAAATAAAGAGATATAGGCATCTTAAATATGTTACAATTACAATTATATATTATTTTATTACTGACATTCAGACACCATTGTTTCAATCAAAAGTCCATTTGCTCTTAAATTCTCTTTTTGCTTTTAATATCCTGAATCCTAAATCTGCTATTATCCTATTATCGTGCGAGAACTTAAAAATTAATAGCCTTCTGATTTACTTGTTATTAGATAAACAGATACATAATAAGTCTCATACGTTAAAATTGAAATCACAAATATTTGTAGATTTAATCAAAAGTGAATAAATCCACACCATCGATTATTATGAAATTGCATTACAAGATCTTTTTTTTTCGAGCGGTAGAAAAAATCGAATTTCTATTCAGCTGGATGTCCAAATAATTTGCCTCTTTTAATATTAAAATGGAATTTGCCATTGAATTCAATTAAATTTCAAAAAATATTCGACTTCGCACCCCTCATCCTTAATTCTTTTTTCGATTACTCCGCGAATAGACAATCTTATTATACTTTAAGGCCTTCTCATAATTTTCGTTTCTGACTTCTACGCCTATACTTTCAATAGCGATATGTTCAAAAATGTGAATGCATCTATTATTATGAATGTGAAGTCTTCGTTCTATTACATTTTTGACCAATAAAAAGATGAGCCGGAAATGCTGTAAAATACAGAATATAAAATTATTACAAAAAGCGTAATGAAAATTGTGATATATGTAGATCAGTCAGTAAAACGTTGTGCTGACTTGATATTAAGATCTGTGGTACATGATTCACACTCTTAAACATATAAAATTAATTATTTCTGTTTGATAAAAGGAAGTCATCTTCTGGACGAGCAAGTCTCCTGTAGCGGTCCTGAGAAGATAAGTACACTGCCAATCCTCCAAAAATTACGAAAAGCAATCCCATAATATTTACTAGAATGCCTTCAGCACCGAACTTTGAATAAGATCCATCTCTGAAATAGAGAGATTACATTTTTAATTTTAGATTCGTTAGCAAAATCAACAATACAGGTACTTTTTAACGCTCATAGGGCTTTTTCCCGCTTAAAGGGTGCCCTTTTTTACAAAAATGGGGTACGATAAAGAAGTTATTAAAGGCAGTAGATTATTCATAGAAATATGTACCGTGTCAACCGGGGAAATTATGGATCAACGTTTATGCTCTATAACTTTATGACTTATTTTTATTTTTGTCATAAGACTTTCTGAACATTTTATAAAAAATATTCTTAGAATATACAGTAAAATTCCAATAAGACAAAAAACGTTTCTACGGAATAATAGCCTTCATCCATGATTACCCGCCGTGGTCCATAATTATCCCAGTTGATGGTAGTAATTTATTTCTGTATTTTAAAATACATTTTTTTGCTAGCTTTAAAAAATCTTGTACGCAGCTCAAGACTTCCTACTGATGAAAATACATTTTAACAACTTGAAAAATCTGAAAGAATAAAAAATAGGTAAACAGTATAATTTGAAAAATATTACTTTTGAGTTTGTCTATTTTTAATTCCTTCAGCTTTTCTTGATTTTTTCCAACTATATTTCTATCAGTGAAAATTTCTGAGGTATATATTCAACGGATTTTTTAGACATATGTAGAAAAAGATCATTTTTAAATACACGAAAATTACTATGAGAAGAATGAGCTGTTGTTTCAGTTTTGATTACTTAGGCGTTTCAATTTTTTCTAATGTACTGTTACTTATGAATTAACAAATTAGTTCAGCTTTCAACTAAGTAGTTGAATTTTCAACCAAAAAAGATTTATTCTCAACAAAAAATGTAATAATTGATACTTTAACCAACAAAAGGTTTTTATTTTATATCAAACACAGTTGAATTGATCCAACAAAGACGAATTGTTAACAAAATACTTGATTCCTAAACCAAAAACAGATTCATTATCAACCAAACAGTTGTATTTTGAACCAAAAAAAGAGGACATATCTACCAAAAGAAATGAATTTTTAAATAAAAATTACGAATTTTCAACAAGAGTTGAAAATTTGACGAAGAAAGATTTTTCAGCCAATAAAGAAAAAAAATTTCATCCCAAATGTTGAATTCAAAGCCAAATAGACGAGCTTTTTAAAAAACAATTTTATTTTCAACCAATAAGATCAATTTTCTATCAAAAATTGTGGATTTTCGACAAATTATATACATTTCCAAACAAACAGTTGAATTTTCAACCAAATAGTTAAATTTTTAGTTGAAAAATTAATTTGAAAAAAAAAACGAATTTTCAACAAAGTAGTTCAATTTTTAACCAAGGAATGACTTTTTATCTAAAATTATGAATCTTTAAAAAAAAATGAATTTTTAAGAATGTAGTTCAAATTTCATCCAAAAGAATGTTAATTTGAAATAAAACCAAGTGGAGAACCACACATAACAATTCTGTGAGACTCTCCACGTGGGGTGATCGCTAGAGAGATTGATCAGCAGCCTGGGTCGGAGCAGTGTTGCGGAATGAAC
>JAABKJ010000757.1:0-32844 GCA_011634705.1 Andricus grossulariae
ATATATATATATATATATATATATATATATATTGTATATTATTATATTATCATGTACTTATACTACTGTCCGCAGTAATTTGTCACGTAAAAAAATTTTAAAAAAAGGATAATTTTTTTTGAAACGTAAGTATAAAGGGGACACGTAGCATGTTTCTTTTGGCACGAGCGTACTGAAGAATAGAATTCTCTGCAATAAAGAGCACGCGAGCTTTAGGAGTTGCAGTCGAGTCGTTGGTAGAGCCTGGGCGTATCGTGTCGTCGTATCGTCGTGCACGAGGAGCATGATTATCCTCGCATACTAGCAAACTAGTTACTAGGGGGACATAGTTGTAGTATGTACATACAAGTCAGAACCTACTTGCCTGTTTGCCTGCCTCGCTGTGGCAACCTACTTACGCTGCACCTAACGCAGGTTGCCTGCCGTGTGTCGCAATAGACGAGGAAAATAACATTTCAGTTGCTAATTGTCCAAGGCACCTCTCCTGTGACTTGACTTATCACTTACTCGGAGTTTCTAATTTTCAGACAGGGCCTCAGTTATCACGAACATTTTTTCATGTTATATAATATTTTACAATATATACAATAATTTTGAGGCAATATTTTGAGGTACTGTGAAATATTGTAAGGTACTGTGCAATATTATAAGGTACTGTGCGATATTTGTAGGTACTATGAAATATTGTAAGGTACTGTGCAATATTGTAAGGTATTGTGCAATAATTTAGGTTATTGTGCAATATTTCTAGGTAATGTGAAATGTGGTAAGGTACTATGAAACATTGTACAGTATTGTGCAATATTTTACGGTACTGTACGATATTTTCAGGTACTGTGAAATATTGTAAGGTACTGTGCAATATTGTAAGGTACTGTGCAGTATAATAAAGTTTTGTGTAATATAATAAACTATTGTGCAATATTGTAAGGTACTATGAAATATTGAAAGGTATTGTGCAAAATTGCAAGATATTGTGCAAAATTGTAAGGTATTGTGAAATATTGTCGGGTATTGACAGACTTCACATTCTTCCCCCTACTTCCTTCTTTTTCACTTTTTTAAAGAATTCCTCTTTTTCCCCCTGTGTTCAAAAAACTTTCCCTTAATCTCGTTTTTCGTTACAAAGCGAACTGAATTAATAGAATCTAATAAGAAAATCCGTTTATTATTGATTAAAACTTTATTCTTTTTAAATAAAAAGTCTCCTAATTATATTTTTCGTTCAGGATTTAAAATTCAACTCTTTTCAAACAAATTGACTTGAAGCTTAATGCAACTGTTTTTTGTTGGTGTTCTTTCTTTTTGGTTCAGAAAATTCGAACGTTTGGTTGAAAATTCATCTTTTTAGGTTGAAAATTCAACTATTTTTCTGAAAATTCGTATGAAACATTGTAAGGTACTGTGCAATATTGTAAGGTAATAATATGCAATATTATAAGGTACTGTGCATTATATTAAAGTATTATAGTGTAATATGTAAGATGCTACTATGAAATATTGTAAGGTTTTGTGATATATTTGAAGGTACTGTGAAATATTTAAAGGTACTAAACAATGTTTTCAGGTTTTGTGAAATATTGTTAGGTACTGAGCAATATAGTAAGTCAATGTTCAAAATTCTATGGTATTCTGCAATATCGTAGGGTATTTACAGACTTCACATTTTTTCTCATTGTTTCTTCTTTTTCAATTTTTTAAAGAATTCCTCTGTTTTTCCCCTATTTCCCAAAATTTTCCCTTTCTTCCCCTTATTCTCGTTTTTCGCTTCAATGCGAACTGAATTGATAGAATATAATAAGAAAATCCGACTATAATTGGTTAAAACATAATTCTTTTTAATTAAAAAATCTCCTAATTATATCTTTGGTCCAGGATTTAAAATTTAACACTCTTCTAAAAAATTGTCTTGAAACATAATGCAACTGTTTTTGGTTGATGTTCTATCTTTTTGGTTCAGAAAATTCGACCATTTGGTTCAAAATTCATCTTTGTAGGTTGAAAATTCATCTTTGTATGTTGCAAATTCAACTATTTGGTTAAAAATTCAACTATTTGGTTAAAAATTCAACTATTTTTCTGGAGATTTGTGTGGAATATTGTAAGGTATTGTGCAATATTGTAAGGTACTGTGAAATATTCTGCAATATTGTAAGGTAATCTGAAATATTTAAAGGTACTGTGCAATATTTTTGTAAAATATTGTGCAATATTTTAAGGTAGTGTGTAATATTGTAAGGTACTGTGCAATATTGTAGGATACTGTGAAGTATTCTGCAATATTGTAAGGTAATCTGAAATATTGAAGGGTACTGTGAAATATTTTTGTAAAATATTGTGCAATATTTTAAGGTAGTGTGCAATATTGCTAGGTATTGTGCAATGTGGTACTATTAAATATTCTGCAATATTGTAGGGTAGTCTGCAATATTAAAAAGTACTGTACAATATTTTAAGTGAGTGTGCAATATTGTAAGCTACTCTGAAATATGGTAATGTTGTGTGGAATATTGTAAGGTACTGTGCAATATTGTACAATATTGTAAGGTGTTGTGCAATATTTTAAAGTAGTATGTAATATTGTAAGGTACTGTAAAATGTTCTGCAATATTGTAAGGTAGTCTGAAATATTAAAAGGTACTGTGCAATATTTTTGTAAAATATTTTGCAATATTTTAAGGTAGTGTGCAATATTGTAAGGTAGTGTGCAATATTTTAAGGTATTGCGCAATATTGGTGTAAAATATTGTGCAATATTTTAAGGTAGTGTGCAATATTGTAAGGTACTGTGAAATATTGTAAGGTACTGTGCAATATTGTAAGGTATTGCGCAATATTGTTGTAAAATATTGTGCAATATTTTAAGGTTCTATGTAATATTATAAGGTACTGTGCAATATTGTAAGGGACTGTGAAATATTCTGCAATATTTTAAGGTAGTCTGAAATATTAAAAGGTACTGTGCAATATTGTCAGGTATTGCGCAATCTTTTTGTGAGGTATTGGGCAATATTTTCAGATAGTGTGCAATATTGCAAGGTAGTGCCAAATATTGTTGTATGGTACTGTACAATATTTAAAGGTAGTGCACAGTATTGTAAGGTACTCTGCAACATTGCAAGGTATTATGCTGTATTATAAGTTAGTGTGAATTATTGTAATGTACTGTGCAAGATTGTAAGGTACTGTGCAGTATTTAAAGGTATTGTGCAATATTGTAAGGTACTTTGCAACATTGCAAGGTACTATGCTATATTATAAGGTAGTGTGAAATATTGCAATGTACTGTGCAATGTTGTAAGTTATTGTGCAATATTGTTAGATCTCTAAAAAAGGCTGCACTGAAAATTGAAGGAAAAAGATCGAAATTCTCAAGAGCAGCCCCAGGTTTAATTTACTGCCCTAGAGCACTGAATGTTTTAACGGTGAAACTTGGCATACGTATGTATGTAAGGATATTTATTCAGCGCCGAGAGTATTCTCAAACCAGAGAATCCGTCATCCTAGAGGAGCCTTATCCCAGCCCAGTCTCTATACCTACACGCTATAAGTATGCTAACAGATTACGTTCGCCGCAGACCGCGAGCACGGCAAAGTTCCACACAAACTTCGTCGACGACGTGCTGCGAGTCTCGACCGCGTATATAGTAACTCTGTAAGCTTCTTGCGAAACAGCGATTTTTACTTTTTAGTATTCCTTATACGCACCCATGCCAGGCTAGTTTCGCTCCTCTAACGGCGATTATTGTCGTTTCCCCACTGAATAATAATTACAGTGAAACTCGGATATTGTGTCAGTTTTGGAGCTGGCGGTGGTAGGGGAAAACCTTGAAAGAGTGCCGATTCCGATGAAAATGCCTTTGTTTGTCACGTCTGTGTGACCACCCCACACTTTCCGCAGCTCCTTTCACTGAAACATGCGGCGCGGCGTCAATTCTCGGAAGGGCTATATCCGGGGGCGTTATATCCGAGTTTGATTGTATCGGAACAATTTCTCACAACTCTTGAGAATCGCGACGCAATTAAAAGGATAGCGCTGCTTTATTGTTTTACAAATCGAAAACGTCTTGCTTTTGTTAGAAAAAATATCTTGCACTTGCCATCGGGGCATTTTCTGCTCGCCTCCGACTCCACTGCAGGTCCCCTTCGATTCGCCTCTCGCTAGTACAGGAGACTTTAAACTCGTGTGGAACTGTCTACTTTCTGCACTTGTAGCACAATATACTATTATTGCTCTAATTCTGAATTGCAGCGTGAATTTTTCTAAAAGACTAGCTAAGCTTATGAAAAATATTTGACTAGTCATCCTGAATTACGCGATGAGGAGGCACTTCGAAAAGAATGATATAATTTTGATTTTGAGATAGGGAATTTTCTAACAGGTTTATAATTCTGATTTGGGAAAGAGAATAAAGAAAAGAAATATATTAAAAAATTAATTTAAAGAATTAAAATTATCCGGACTTCGAAGGGAATTTTCGAAAAGAATTATAATTCTAAATAGCGACATAAAAATCTTGTTAAGAATTATCATTTTTATTTTAATACAGAGACTTTCCGTAAAGAACTACAATTTGACTTGGAACAGGAAATTTCTTCACGAAACAGGAATTTTGGAAAAGAATGTGAATTTTATCTTTACTTCATGAACCCAACAGAAAACTGTTTACAATTTCACCATTCTTATACATTATGCCAGGGCTTTTACAAAATTATTTTGATCTAAATTATTATTAATTGTGATTTAGAAGAAGGGTATTTAAAAAAATCCCTGTTCGAAGTTATAATTAGTTACAATTAGAAACTTCGCTTTTCCAAATTTTGGAAAAAGCTAAATAAATAATAATAAAGTAAATAAATATAATTCTCACTTGGAACAGTGAATTTTGGAAATTAATTAAATTGTGACTTGTTGTAGGCAATTTTCGAAAAGAATTATAATTGCAAGTTTGGACGGGGAATAAATAAAAGAAATATACAAAAATCCCATAATGTTAATTCTAATTTTTACTTTGGAACAGAGGATATTTACATGGAACGGGAATTTTGGAAAATAATTTAAAGTCTGATTTAGAAGAAGGAAATTAAAAAAATTATCCGGTTTCAATTCAGAATTATAATTCTTTTCTACAATTCCCTGTTCTAAATTAGAAATCTTTTAAATATGTTCAAATGTTTAGAAATGACCAAGAATTACAAATTATCCATCGGGTAGACATACAGAATATTGTACTGTAAAGTATTGTAAAGTTCTTTACAATAATGTAAGATATTGAAAATATTGTGAGGTATTGTACATTATTTTTCTTCTCTCTCTTTCTTTCTCTTTTAGTTAAAAATTCAACTATTTGGTTGAAAATTCAACTTTGTATGTTGAAAATTCAAGTATTTTACTGAAAATTCTTCTATTGCTTGAAATTTCAACTATTTGGTTGTACTGTAAGGTATTGTACAGTATTGCAAGGTATTGTACAATAATGTAAGGTAATGTTTCGTATTGAAAATACTGTATGGTATTGTACAAGAATGTAAGGTATTATTCGGTATTGTAAAATAATGTAAGGTAATCTTTGGTATTTTACAATATTGTAAGGTACTGCACAATAATTCAAGGTATTATCTGGTATCGTACAATATTATAAGGTATTGTACATTAATTTAAGATAATGTTTGGTATTGTACAATATTCTGTGGTATTGTACAATATTCTAAGTTGTTGTACAATAATTTAAGGTATTGTTCGGTATTGTACAATATTGTAAGGTATTTCACAATAATGTAAGATAATGTAATGTTTGGTGTTGTACAATAATGTAAGGTAATCTTTGATATTTTACAATATTGTAAGGTACTGCACAATAATTTAAGGTATTTTTTGGTATCGTACAATACTGTAAGGTATTGCACAATAATGTAAGGTAATGTTTGGTATGGTACAATAATGTAAGGTACTCTTTGGTATTTCACGATATTGTAAGGTACTGCACAATAATTTAAGGTATTGTCTGGTATCGTACAAAATTATAAGGTATTGTACAATATTCTATGATATTGTACAATATTCTAAGGCATTGTAGAATAATTGAAGGTATTGTTTGGTATTGTACAATATTGTAAGGTATTGGGAATATTGTAAGGCGTTGCACAATATTGTAAGGCTTTACACAATATTTTAAGGTATTGTACAGTATTGTAAGCGTCAGGTCTTAAAAATATTGTACAATATTGTAAGGTATTGTACAATATTGTGAGGTATTGTATAATATTGTAACGTATTATTTAATATTGTAACGTATTACACAGTAATGTAACGTACTGCACAATATTGTAAGGTATTGTTTGGTATTTTACAATATTGTAAGGTACTGTACAACAATTTAAGGTATTGTATAGTATCGTACAATATTATAAGGTATTGTACAATATTTTAAGGTATTGAAAATATTGTGAGGCATTGCACAATATTGTAAGGCTTTGCACAATATTGTAAGGTATTGTACAGTATTGTAAGCGTAAGGTATTGAAAATATGGTACAATATTTTAAGGTATTATACAATATTGTAAGGTACTGCCCAATAGAGTAAGGTATTAATTGATATTGTACAATATTGTAACCTATTATACAATAATGTAAGGTACGGCACAATATTGTAAGGTATTGTTTGATATTTTACAATATTGTACAGTATTGTTTGGTATTGCACAATACTGTAAGGTATTGTACAGTATTGCAAGCTATTAAAAATATTATACAATATTGTAAGGTATTGCACAATATTGTAAGGTACTGCACAATATATATTTTATTGTACAATATTTTAAGGTATTGAAAAGTATTGTAAGGTATTGCACAATATATATGTTATTGTACAATATTTTAAAGTATTAAACAATAATTTAAGGTAATATTTGGTATTGTACAGTATTGTAAGGTATTGTGCAATATTTTAAGATATTGAAAATACTGTGAGGTATTGCCCAATATTCTAAGGTATTGCACTGTATTGTAAGGTATTAACAATATTGCCCGCAATATTGATCTCTTAAAAAATGTTGTACAATATTTTAATGTATTTGTAAGGCAATTTTCCAAGAACGTATAATTATATCGTAGCCAGAGGGCAGTTCGTGGCGATTCCCACACGTGCAGGTGTTTTATCAGTCCCAGGCGATAATTTATGTATCCGACGATAAGATAAGCGAAGTCTGAAATAATGTTTTTTCCACGAACAGGCTCAAATTTCGAGTTTTAAAAGAAAGAAACCGGAAACGAAGCCATTGAGATGGAGGCAATCATCTTTGGCACGTTTTATGTCATCTTTTGACGTGTTTATTTTTAACCGTTCCGAGAATAATGCCGCTGAGCTGGAAAATATACTCGCAGTATTGTTTTATTTTTCTAGAGCGTGGGCTGAAGTGTTCTATTCTACTTCAATTCAAACTCGAGGGTACTATTTACCATTCTTAACTACCGCAACCTCGACCTCAACTTGCAAGTGTAATGTAATTAATATACAATTTTTAGAAGCCGGAAACGTCCGTCTAATCGGAAACTTATTTCGACTTTCGTATGATATCCGGTCTCTAGCTCCTTCCGCCTGGTGACAATAACCTAACCAAACGACAACTCTTTCCTGTATTTCTTTTTCTTTATTTTCATCTTTTTTTTCTTCTTTTTTTCTCGCTCTTTTTCTTTTCAACTCTATCTTCTTTTATGCTTAGCTTCTCTTCTCCATTATTCTCGCGGGACTGAAGTGTCGAAACATCTCTTGCATACTGATCTGCGGTTACTTTCAAGGGCCGTTTGAATACTGCTGTCGCACCTAAGAAAACATATTTGGTTGGTTTTTGTCTAGTTATAGACACAGAATGGTATTTTTACGGAGCTTTTGTTACCTCGCAGAGATGAGACGAGCAGGGGTGCATTTTTTAGAATTATTTTTAAATACGTTCCCGAGCGGTTGGGAAAAGATTATCAAGGATGGATCTCTGTCCTGTCGAGATAAGAGAATCGGCACTCTTTATTTCCCTGAAAAGGCTACCCTGCCGAAAGTTTCGGATAGGAATTCATTCCGAATCATTCCGAGATCTGTATCCGAACCAACCCAAATCAATCCGAACCAATCCGAAAAAAGTTCTACATTTCGTTCGATCCAAATCGGTTAAGAATTAATCCGAATCGGTCCAGTTAAATCCGAACCAATTTTTCAATCCGAATGAATCCGAGTTTGGATTGAATTGGATTCATTCCGATGGAAAGTCGGTTTAGTTCGGATTCATTCGGATTGAAAATTTCGTTCGGATTGATTCGAATTGGAAGTTCGGATTGAGTCGGATTAATTTTTAACTGATTTCGATCAAACGAAATTGACAACTTTTTTCGGATTGGTTCACATAGATTCGGATTGATTCGGATACAGATTTCGGAATGATTCAGGAGGAATTCCTATCCGAAACTTTCGCCAGGGTAAAGGTTGAAGATATTAAGGAAAGGGGTTTGAATTGATTTTTAAATTATGCTTATTAGTATATTTTAAAAAAAGACTGTTTTTATGAAAATCAGACTTCATACACTTTTCCTGTATTCACCTCTTTTTCTCTTTTTTTTTTACATTTTTTCGGAATTCCACTTTTTCCCCCTGTTTTTAAGAAAATTCCCCTTTTTCTATTCTTTCGCTTCAATAAGAAATGAATTAATAGAAGCCAATAAGAAAATGCAATTATTTTTGGCTGAAAGTTAATTTTTTTCCATTGAAAAATCTATTACATTTTCTGGATCAAAATTCATCTCTTTTGGTCAAAAATTCAACTGTTTTGTTGAAAATTCTTCTTTTTGAATAGAAAGATCGTCCTTTTAGATTGAAAATTTATCTCTTGGTAGAAAAGTAGTCTTTTTTTGGTTGAAATTGAATTATTTTTCATTGAAAAGTATACTATTATATTTTTGGTTAAGAATTCATCTATTTTGGTTAAACATTCTACTATTTGATTGAAATTCTCATTATTTAATTGAAAATTTAACTTTTTCGTTAAAAAGTCTTTTTTTAGTCAAAAATTCAACTGTTTTATTAAAAGTCCGTCTTTCGGATAGAAAATTCGTCTTTTTGAAATCAAAAGTAATTTTCGTGTAGAAAAGTCATCTTCTTTGGTTGAATGTTAATTTTTTTTATTGAAAAGTCTACTATTATTTTTTGGTTTAGAATTCATCTATTTTGTTTAAAATTCTACTGTTTGATTGAAAATTTAATTATTTTGTTGAAAGTTCAAGTATTTTATGATAAAATCATCTTTTTGGTCAAAATTCAACTGCTGGGCTGAGAGTTCAACAACTTTATCAAAAATTATTTTTTTTGGTTGAAGGTTCATCTCATTGGTTGAAAATTCAACTATTTTCTTGAATTTTTCTTTTATTGAGAATTAATTTTGTTTTTACTGAAAATGTCACTATTTCATTTTTGGTTCAAAATTGATATGTTTAATTAAAAATTGATCTTTTCTATTTGAAAAGTCAACTATATGGCTAAAAATTCATGTATTTTGTTAAGAATTTCGTCTTTTTTGGTCAAAATTAAACTTATTGATTAAAAATATATCCTTTTTGGTTAAAAATGCAACTTTTTTGATGAAAATTAATGTTTTTTGGTTGAGGATTCAACTATTTTGCTGAAAATTCATGTGTTTTGTTGAATGTTCGTCTTTTGCGATAGAAAATTCGTACTTTTGAATTACACATTCATTTTCGGGCAGAAAAGCCATGCTTTTTTATTGAAAATTCATACTTTTTTGTTGAAAATTAATTATTTTTAATGAAAAAGTCTACTATTATATTTTTGGTTCAGAATTGATCCCCATTGGTTAACAATTCTATTATTTAATTGAAAATGTAATTATTTTGTTGAAAATGTAATTATTTTGTTGAAAACGTAATTATTTTGTTAAAAATCCGATTATTTTCTTTTAAAAAGTCCACTTTTGTGGTGAAAAATTCAGCTAGTTTGTTGAATGTTCGTCTTTTTGGATAATCTTTAATCTTTTTTGATTCAGAATTCATCTCTTTTGGTTAAAAGTTCTAATATTTGGTTGAAAATTTTATCATTTTGTTAAAAATTCAACTATTTTCTTATAAGATCATCTTTTTGGTTGAAAATTCCACTGTTTTTTGTTGTTGTTAATATGCGTTTTTTTTGGCTTTAAAATTCAACTATTTTATGGAAAATCGAACTATTTTTGGTTGAAGTCGAGGTTGAAATTCAATCTTTTTTTGTTTGAAAATTGGACCATTTGGTTGAAGATTCATCTTTGCAAGTTGAAAATTCAACTATTTGGTTAAAAAGTCAACTTCTTTGTTGAAAATTAGTCTCTTTTGCTTCAAACAAAATTTTGGTTAAAAATTCATCTTTCGTGGTTGAAAATAAACTTATTTGTTGAAAATTCGATATTTTAGCATAAAATACAAAGGGTTACAAAATTTGTGTCCTAAAATACAGGTCACAAAATTCCGCGTTTAAAATTGGAGTAGTAGTGGTTGTCCCTAAAATTAAAGTCATAAAAACGGGATCGTGAAGTGGGTCATAAAAATCTCAGTTGTAAAGGAGTTGGTTACTTGGTTTGCTACACACGCATTTCATAGAAGTGATCTAGGATCATAAGGCCTCAAGTTTCCGGTTATAAAATTTGAGTATTGTACTCTACAGTTAAAATGGTAAAAACGGGGTCGTGAAGTGGGTCATAAAATTCTCAATTCTAAAACAGTTGGTTTTTTGTTATGTTACACGCGCAGGACATAAAAGTAATTTAGGATCACGAGACCTTGAAAATTGAGTCAGAAAATGTATTGGTCACAAAAATGGATCCTAAAACATAGGTCGCTAATTTCCGATTATAAAATGTTAGTATTACTGATTGTGCCTACAGGCCATTGGATTTCGGTCGTAAAATATTTAGTCATGATATATTTTGGTCATAAAACGTCTATCCTAAACGATAGGTCCTAAAATTTCGCTGGTAAAATTATTCTGGTAGAGTTTAGACATAATCTTCGGGTCATAAAATGGAGTCGTAAAATGTCTCACAAAACATTGATCGAAAACACTCAGTTTCGTACAAAATAGTGTTATAATTTAAGAATAAGTTAAAATATTCAGTATATTCATCCTTGGAAATTGAGTCATAAAATGTATTTGTCATAAAAATGGATCCTAAAACACGTGTCGCGAATTCCCGATTATAAAATTTTATTATTATTGATTGGATCTACAGGCTATTAGAGTTTGGTCGTAAAATATTTAATCATAAAATGGGTTGGTCATAAAACGTATATCCTAAACTATAGGTCACAAAATTTCGTTGATAAAATTATTCTGGTAGAGTTTAGACCTAATGTTCGGGTCATGAAATGGGGTCATAAAATGGCTCACAAAATTTTGATCGAAAACTCTCAGTGTCGTACAAAATAGTGTTATAATTTAAGAATAAGGTAAAATATTCTATACTATAGGTATATTGGCGCGATCCATAAATAAAGATATCTGCTGCTCAATCATCTTCAGGAGCTTCTCACACTGTGACAACGTGGTTGACTATGATGGTTTGCAGCTTAGAGTATTCTCATACGTCGATTATTCATCCCTCCAGAAACCATTAATATACAAGTGTCTGATAGATACAGTGTAGCACCTGGCCTAAAATACAAACGCAATATTAAGTACCAGTAACTCAGGAGTGGCTGATTTATTTAGAGAAGAGCTATGATTTATTTAGGCTCGAGGGAGATATTTCAACGACTGGATCCGATCGTTATTACTCAATGATCAATTTTAGTTAAAAAATTTTCGCGTTGAAAAATTTAATTTGTTTTCCTTGATCCTTTAAAAACTGCAATGAAGGAATGCTGTTTCATCCTTTCTTAATATTCTCCACGCATTTTCCGACTCTTGATCAATATGGACAGCTTTCCAAGCAAGGTAATCGAGTGTCGTAAACACCATTGAAAATGACGACATTGTGAGTTATTATCCCAGTGTGCGTAACATCAGAAGATAACTGTTTACAAATACTTTCACGTCTCAGCAGTAAAACCCTTTCGCTACCTTCCCAGAGAATGGGAAGACTACTCAAGTGCTTCAGATTCGCGAGCGAATTGACGACTCATCAAAGAATGCATAATTTTGTTGGAACGACATGCATGAATTTCACGTTGTCTCTTTTAGGGTCTGAATAGTAAAATCAGCTTTGCAAATTTTATGACCGCGCACCAAATTGAATTTGGCCTCTTTACAATTCTCATTCAACTCCTCAAAATGATGAATCGCTCTAAACAAATTCGATACGTTCCGGAACCCAACATTTTCTGACCCTATTTTATGACCCTATTTCTGAGCGTACTTTGTAACCTAAATTATGTGACAAAAAATGTTACGACCCGTCATTTTTCGACCTTGAATTTATGGCATGATGTTATGATCTAATTTTTATGACCCTGATTGTAGGGTATCTTCGCAATTCACATCGTACTTCTTAAAAGAATGATTTTTAAATTCATCATTTTCTGACCTTATTTTATGACCTCATTTTACGACCCGCCCCTTTTCGACTTTGTGTTTATGGCATTTTCTTATGCATATTTTATGACCAAAATTTGTATTTCCCGTCATTATCATCTTTGAGTTTACGGCATGATTTTATGATCTAAATTTTATGACCAGGATTGTAAAGTATCTTTACAAATTCTCATTATACCTCTCAAAATGATGATTCGTTTTTTCAAAAATTCCGGAACACAACATTTTCTGACCCACGATCTGACCCAATTTTCTTGTCTCTAATTTAATGCCCATTATTTACAACCCTAATTTTATTATCGAGATTTTGTGACCATATTTTGTGATCCTAATTTTATGACCAACATTTTTACGATTTGTAATTTTTTACTCAGCGTACTTCTAAAAATGATGCATCGTTTTCCAAAAATTCCGGAACCCAACATTTTCTGACCCATTTTATGACTCCATTTTCCTGACTCGAATTTATTGTCAATATTTGCTCACCGTATTTTTTGACCAAAATTTGTACGCCCCGTCATTATCGACCTTGAGTTCACGACTTGCTTTTATTATCTAGATTTTATGACCAGGATTATAAAGTCTCTTTACAATTCTCATTGTACTTCTAAAAATGATTAATCGTTTTTTCAAAAATTCCAGACGTTTTGGAGCCCAACATTTACTGGCCCAATTTTCATGACTAATTTATTTTCGACTGTATTTTCCTATGCATATTTTATGACAACAATTTTTATTTCCCGTCATTATTGTCTTTGAGTTTTACGGCATGATTTTATGATCTGAATTTTATGACCAGGACTGTAAAGTCTCTTTAAAAATTCTCATTGTACATCTCAAAATGATGACTCGTTTTTCAAAAATTCCGTAACACAACATTTTCTGACCCACTTTCTGACCCAATTTTCCTGTCTACAATTTAATGTCCATAATTTAAACCCCAAATTTCATTGTAGAAATTTTGTGACCGTATTTTGTGCCCCATTTTTAACTCCATTTTTCTGACTCGAATTTATTGTCGACATTTTCTGACCGTATTTTTCGACCAAAATTTTTACATCTCGTCATTATTGACCTTGAATTTACGGCATGTTTTTGTTATCTAAATTTAATGACCAGGATTTTGAGGTCCTAATTAGTAGCAACTTAATTGAATTAAAATTGCAAATAAATTAAAAAGTCAATTCCAGAAAAGCATAGGTCACAAAATTGAAGGTAAAAATTGTCATTGGTTTTCTAGTCACATTGAATCTTTTTTAAATTGTCGGCTGCCTATACTTCCGTTCACCGTACTGAAATTCTACGATGGCCAAAGATCTCCACCCCCGGAGGTCTGACTGACGTCATTTCCTGTTGTCTCTCGTCAGAGACATACTAATGACGAGACGCATGCCAGATCTGGCGCATGTTGCACAAGCACCTGTGGCCTTAACTGTTTTCCTTTCTTGGAGTCACCATAAAACGCAACGTGTAAATTTTTGAAAAATCGATGGTGTTAACTGGGGGTTAATTGAGGTTAAATAAGGTTAATGACCTCCTAGATGCAATAAAATGGCATTCAAACATCTGAAATACGCTGCTGGTAATATTTTTCAATTTTTCGCTAGGGTTTAATTGAGGGTTACAATTGTCTTGATAGTAGTTAAGTAGGGGTTAATAGGTATTAATACATTTCTAGAAGCTGAAAAACACTGCTAATAAAATGCTGTCAATTCATTCAAAAATTGTCTTTTTAGAAAGGGGTTACATACTGAAAAATTACTTATTTTTGAAAATGATTTGAGCTGAACATCGATCTGGTCCAAAAATACTGGCACACGCCACTCATTATACAATCGTCATAATAATAGTTATGTTCCTGCCGGGTCACACACACACGCACACACATATTTGCTAATTATAGTAATATTATCCATCCTCTGAGAACGGTTTAAATTGCAATCTAAACTGTCGTTCATCTCTGGAATAAAGAGAAAAAATTACAGGTTCGAGGGATTAATTCTACTCTCTCTCTATAATTCTTTAACCCCGCTATTTTTATAGAAATGCAAAATTCAGAAAGCTTAGAGAGCAAAATTCTGACTAAAAGAATTTAAATTACAGAGAATTTAGCTCATTTTCAAATTGCAACCTTTTCCTTTTAACATCCCTATTTCGTTTTAACCCCTGCAGAAAACGGGTTTAACACTGTCTTTGTAATATCTTAGGCTTAAGAGGAATGTTTCATTTTCAGGTTTAAACACTAATTGTTGTTTAAACTTTTTTCTAAACCCCGCTGTCTAATTTATAACCTCGTTTTCATACTCTCCTCTTCTCTGCCAATGTTCTCCTCTCTTCTGCCAATTCTCTTCTCTCCTCTCTTCTGTCGATCTTCTTCTCTTCTCTCTTGCTAATCCTCTTCTCTCCTCTGTCAATGCTATTCTCTCCTCTCTTCTGCCAAGTCTCTGCTCTCCTCTGTTGTGTCCATCCTCTTCTCTCTTTTGTCAATCCTGTTCTCTCCTCTCTTCTGCCAATCCTCTTCTCTCCTCAGTCAATCCTCGTCTCTCCTCTCTTATGACACTCCTCTGCTCTTCTCTTTTCTGCCATTTCTCTTCTCTCCTCTCTTCTGTCGATCCTCTTCTCTCCTCTTTTCTCCCAATTCTCTTCTCTCCTCTTTTCTGTCGATCCTCTTCTCTTCTCTCTTCTCTTCTGTCAAGCCTCTGCTCTCCTCTGCTGTGTCAATCCTCTTCTCTCTTTTGTCAAACCTGTTCTCTTCTCTCTTCTGACAATCCTCTTCTCTCCTCTGTCAATCCTCGTCTCTCTTCTCTTATGTCACTACACTGCTCTTCTCTTTTCTGCCATTTCTCTTCTCTCCTCTCTTCTGCCCATCCTCTTCTCTCCTCTTTTCTGCCAATTCTCTTCTCTCCTCTCTTCTGTCGATCTTCTTCTCTTCTCTCTTCTGCTGATGCTCTCGAGCTCTCCTCTGTCAATGCTCTTCTCTCTTCTCTTCTGTCAAGCCTCTGCTCTCCTCTGTTGTTTCAATCCTCTTCTCTCTTTTGTCAATCCTGTTCTCTCCTCTCTTTTGTCAATCTTGTTCTCTCCTCTCTTCTGCCAATCCTCTTCTCTCCTCTGTTAATCCTCGTCTCTCCTCTCTTATGTCACTCCTCTGCTCTTCTCTTTTCTTCCATTTCTCTTCTCTCCTCTCTTCTTTCGATCCTCTTCTCTCCTCCTTTCTACTAATTCTCTTCTCTCCTCTTTTCTGTCGATCTTCTTCTCTTCTCTCTTCTGCTAATCCTCTCCTCTGTCAATCTTCTTCTCTCCTCTCTTCTGTCAAGCCTCTGCTCTCCTCTGATGTGTCAATCCTTTTCTCTCTTTTGTCAATACGGTTCTCTACTCTCTTTTGCCAATTCTCTTCTCTCCTTTCTTCTGTCAATCCTCTTTTCACCCAGTCCTCTCCTCATCCAATCCTCTCCTTGTCCCATCCTTCCCTCTCCCAATTTTTTAGGAATTTTAAAGATTTCAAAGGATCTTAGAGAATATAGAGTATTTAAAAAGATACCAAGGAATTTAATAGGATTTCATAGAATTTCTTAGGATATTCTAAGGAATTTGGAAGTATATCAAGGGATTTTAATGATTTCTAAAACTTTCCAAACATTTGAAGGGATTTAGAATAATTTCACAAGATTTCAAAGATTTCAACAAGCTCCTCAAAGGTGTTAAAAAACACTTTTAACACTTTGAATTCGTGATTTGTACTCGCCTTAACCCTTCTAGTCGGATATTCCAATTTGTTCACTTTGAGGGATTCAGTTAAACGCTCTTAATTTAATTTAAACACCGCTCTCTAATTTTGCTTTGTGTCTGAAAAATGTTAATTAGAGTTAATAAATTTTTATGTGACAAATGAATTCGCTTTCACGCGACGTGTCTCGACTGTCGCATTATTCAATTATCGAGTCACGAAAATAGCGAGTTTCTACTCATTTGCACCTCATCCGGGAACGACTGGAATTCAACCGCTCTCGATAGTGGAAGCATTCTCGACAGGGCCTTGTGCCCGATGATTAATGAACCAGGAACACGTGTTGCGATTCACCTATTATCTCAATTGCTGCGTGCATCCGTGACATTCCGAATTTAAATTAAATGCACATCTTCGGAAAAACATAATCAATGAAGCGCACGTGTCTCTCTTTCTTGAAAGAAGGGGTTAAAGTACTTCAGAGGGATCAAAAAACCTTTAATTTCGATCCTGAGATTGACCAATATGTCCTCGAAACTTCTAGAAGCTTAATGTGTGTCAGAAAACAATTTTTTTGAAATAATTTTGGTTGGTGTTAAATAGGGGTTAAATGGGGGGTTTAATGAGATTTCAAAGATTGTATGGTATTTTTAAAAATTCCCAGGAAATTTCAAGAACTTTAAAAATTTTTAAGGTAGTTTAAAAGATATCAAACGATTTGAAATATTTTGGGATATTCTAAAAGATTCCAAGGAATTTTTAATAGATTCCCAAAATTTGAAGTGATTTCAAATAATTTAAAAGATTTTAGGGTATTTGAAAAAATACCAACGAAATTTTCAAGAGCTTTCAAAAGTTTCAAGGCATTTCAAAAGATTGTATGGTACTTTAAAAAATTCCAAGGAATTTTGAAGAACTTTGAAAAATTTCAAAAGATTTCGAAGTATTTGAAATATTTTAGGATATTTTCAAAGATTCCAAGGACTTTTTAATAGATTCCCAAAATGGAAGTGATTTCAAATAATTTTAAAGATTTTAGCACATGTCTCTCTTTCTCGAAATAAGTGGTTAAAGTACTTCAAAGGGGTCAAAAAACCTTTCATTTTGATCCAAGATTGACCAATGTGTCCTAGAAGCTTCTAGAAGCTTAATGGTTGTCAGAAAAAAAAATGTTTTTGAAATAGTTTTGTTTGGTGTTAAATAGGGGTTAAATGGGGTTTTTAACGAGATTTCAAAGATTGTATGAAATTTTCAAGAGCTTTAAAAAGCTTTAAGGTAGTTTAAAAGATATCAAACGATTTTAAATATTTTGGGATATTCTAAAAGATTCCAAGGAATTTTTAATAGATTCCCAAAATTTGAAGTGATTTTAAATAATTTAAAATATTTTAGGGTATTTGAAAGAATACCAACGAAATTTTCAAGAGCTTTCAAAAGTTTTAAGGCATTTCAAAAGATTTTATGGTACTTTAAAAAATTCCAAGAGTTTTAAAAAGTTTCAAAAGATTTCGAAGGATTTGAAATATTTTAGGATATTTTCACAGAAGCTTCTAGAAGCGTAATGTTTGTCAGAAAATAAAATGTTTTTGAAATTGTTTTGGTAGGTGTTAAATAGGGGTTAAATGGCGTTTTGATGAGATTTCAAAGATTGTATGAAATTTTCAAGAGCTTTAAAAAGTTTCAAGGGATTTCAAAAGATTTCAAAGGATTCGAAATATTTTAGGGTATTTTAAAAGATTACACGGAATTTGTAATAGATTTCAATAACTTGAAAAGATTCCAAAATATCTCACAGATTTTAAGATTTTCTTAATATTCCGGGGAATTTTTGAAAGCTTTAAAAAGTTTCAAGGGATTTCGGAAGATTTCAAAGGATATGTAATATTTTAGGGTATTTTAAAACATACCAAGAATTTTTAAATAGATTTCAATAATTTGAAGGAATTTTAAAGGATTTGAAAAAGCTTAGGGTATTTTAAAAGATTCTGAAGCATTTCCAAAGATTAAAAAAATATTAAGGGATCTCCAAGGATTTTAAGGGATTTCAAATTTGCATGCTTGATACATATTTTAATGAATTCAAAGAAATGTTTTTACAAGAAGTGATACATTACATTCGGTTTCAAAGATTTTAAGAAATTTTCAAATATTTTTTGCATTAATTTGAGTTCATTTGGAATTCACCCTGCATTCTGGTTAACTTATTCTGGATTCTTTTAATTTCTTTTGAAATTTTTAGAATTCTATTAATTCTTTTAATTTACTCAAATTCTTATAAATTCACTCACTTCCACTCAATTCAATAGATTTTTGAAAAAAATTTCTCCAAGTGAATTGTATTAAATGGGGGTTAAATGGAGTTAAAAAGGTGTTAAATTGACTAAAACTTGAAGTCGCATTTCAAAATCAATACACCCTGATCAGTTAAATAAACCTAAACTTAAATTTCAGAAAAAATTAAGTCCACACAAAAGGGGGGTTAAATCAGACTGAACAGGTGTTAAACCTTTCAAAATAAATTTGAATTACTATTTAATAATGCTGAAGTGATTACGACTTAATTGTAAACAAAAAAGCCAGAATATAAATTAGTGTTAAAAGGTGTTAAAAAGGTTTTAAATAAACTAAAACTTGAAATTTAATTTCAATCTCAATACACACTGATCAGTTAAATAAACCTAAACTTAAATTGCAGAAAAAATTAACCCCACACAAAATAGGGGTTAAATCAGACTGAACAGGAGTTAAAACTTTCAAAATAAATTTGAATTACTATTTAATAATGCTGAAGTGATTACGACTTAATTGTAAGCAAAAAACAATAATATAACTTAGGGTTAAAAGGTGTTAAAAAGTGTTAAATTGACTAAAACTTGAAGTTATACTTCGATCTCAATACACCCTGACCAGTTAAATAAACACAAACTCAAATTGTAGAAAAATTAACCCCACACGAAATGGGATTAAATCCGTCTGAATCAAAATATATTTGAAGTACTATTTAATAATGCTGAAGTCGTTACGACTTAATTTTAAACAAAAAATCCAGAATATAACTTAGTGTTAAAAGGTGTTAAAAAGGTTTTAAATTAACTAAAACTTGAAATTTTATTTCAATCTCAATACAACCTAATCAGTCAAATACACCTAGACTCAAATTTCAGAAAAAGTTAACCCCACACAAAATAGGGGTTAAATCCGGTTCAATCGGTGTTAAACCTTTCAAAATAAATTTGAAGTGCCATTTAACAATTCTGAAGCAATTACGACTCAATTGTAAAAAAAAACAAAATATAACCCAGTGTTAAAAGGTGTTAAAAAGGGGTTAATTGATGAAATAAAATTTTAAATTATTTAAATGACTCAAAAGTCTTAATAGACTACGTGGAATTGAAAGTAGCGAGAAGTATGTGCTGGAATTATGCTTAACCCCTGCGCCGAGAGGAAATGCGATCGCGATAATTTTGTTATCGCGATACGCACGTGGCGATTGGCGGTGTGTATATAAGAAGTTGCAATCTGAGAAGGCAAAAGGAGTGCTTAAGAACCTAACCTCATATTGAACTATTTGCTCTGGAAAAGTGCATCGAACTCTTTCTGCTAAACATAATCTCTCTCCCCCCCCCCCACTCACATCCCGCCCCCTTGTATTTTTCAATAGCTCTACTGGAAGATCCTTATCTACTGTCAGTTTCGTCTTTTTATCGTGCTTTTAAAAGCTGCACTTTATTTCCTACTTGCAGAAAGTATAGTAAAAAGTATGAAGAGGAGTCACTATGAGCCCTAGGGCTTATACAAGTTCCAAGTATCACGAGATTCAGTCTTAATTATACTGATTTATGAGATTAGATTATTATATTAATTTTTATTTGTATTATTATTTTATTTTAATTTATATTTCAAATTTAACGTTTTCATGTTTCAACTCTGGTTTAACCCCTTTTTAACCCCCTTTGTAACCATGTGTGTGCTCCTTTCATAAATTATTATTTGATCGGAAGATTTTTTTCTGGCTTAAAGTTGAACTTTGTTTTTAATTCCAGAAATTCATTTTCACCCCATTTTAACCACGGGTTAACCCCTATTTAACCCCTGAATGACAACTTTTAGTGACAGCCTTTATTTAATGCGAGGATAGTTTCGCTTGAATCTTTATCATTTTTATTTTAAGTCCACACTTCACAAGTCAACATTTTCTGTCCGTACTTTGTAACCTTAATTTTGTGGAAAAAATCTTACGACCCATAATGCTTCGACCTTGAGTTTATGGCATGCTTTTATGATCTAAATTTAATGACCAGTATTGTAAGGTCTCTTTACAATTCGCATTGTACTTTTCAAAGTGATGAATCGTTCTTTTGAAATTTCCGGACATGCTGGAACCTAAAATTTTCTGACCCAATTTTTCTGACTCGAATTAAATGCATAATATTTAAAAACCAAATTTTATAGTCTAAATTTTCTGACGGTATTTTGTGACCTACATTTTGTGTCTAAAATTTATGACCAATAATTTTTTGATCCTGAATTAATGACATGCTTTTATTATCTAAATTTTATGACCAGGATCGTATGGACTATTTACAATTCTCATTTCACTCAGAATGATGAGTCGTTTTTCAAAAAATTCGAAACATTTCCGTGCCTAACATTTTATGACCCCATTTGTCTTACTTTAATTTAATATCCAATATTTACTCCCCCGCCATATTTTATAGTCGCCATTTTATGACCATATTTTGTGACCTGTACTTTATGAAAAAACAAATTTAGAACCGTAATTTTTTGGGACATGCTTTTATAGTCTAAACTTTATGACCAGGATCATAAGGTCTCTGTGCAATTCTCATTGTACTCTTCAAAATGTTGAATCGTTTTCCCTAAAAACGGGAAATTCCGGAATTAAAAATTTTGTGACCCATTTTATGACCCAATTTGCGTGATTTTAATTTAATTCCTAATATTTATCACCCATATTTTATAGTTGATATTTAATTCTAGGATTGTTTGAATTGAATGTTGAACATTTTTATTTTAAACCTACATTTTGCATTGTTAGCCCCATCTCAACCCCCCCTCCCTTTAATCCTATTTGAACTCTTCCTAAATTTTCTACTACATACGATTCTTTCTTAAATTTCTTATTCTTTATTCGAGTAAGGAAACTGGTAAAGATTATTTCTAGTCGGGGTTAATCCTCGGGTTAATCGAAAACTAAGTGGGGTTAAATGGGGGCCAAATCAAAGATAATTGAATTATTTTGCATGTGCTTGATTGTTTAAAGATATGTAGTAAAATAATCCACTCTCACGGGTTAAAAGGGGTTAAATTCAACCTTCTTTGTGATTCATCCATTATTTTCAAAAATGGCTTAATATTCTATCAATAATTAGTTAGTCATAATAATTTTCTCTTTTAATTGACCAATTAATTTTTAATTGTGGCAGGAAGAGATTAATTATAAGATTGTAATTTGATCCGAAGGATTGGGTTGTTAGTAATTTTTAGATCCCGTGATGTAATCGACATTGTGGCATTAAATGTCATGTCGTGACTTCATGATATAAACTTGATGAGTTAGAACATAATGATTTTGACATTGCAAAAAGATTTTGTAATGCAAAACTTGGCAATAATCCATATCTTGTCAATGTTATTGTTCGTTGCTAGTTAATTATTTTAATCTTTCATTGAACGATAAATAAAATATAAAATTTTTTGAAAAATATGAAAATAATAAAATTTATGTATTATATTTAATACTGATTTAACACCTTTTTAACCCCATTGGTAATTTTTGTCCATAAAAAATTTTATTTAACTCTCGTATTATTATGTCTTTAAAGTGTAAACTTTTAATTCCAATCGAGAATTTTTCTAACTTCTATTTAACCAAATTGTAACCCCCTTTGTCCCCGTTGTAACCCCGCTCAATTACTAACTATAAAATGCAAAATTTTGTTACAATTTCTAGTTTGATCATATAAACCTTTCAAGCAAAATATTAAAATTGTTATAAAGTATTAATACTAAATTATTGATTTAATTTTTCAATAATTTTTTAATTGCCTTTCAATTTTTTCAAATTATCACTCCAGTAGAATTTTTTTCATCAGGAAATAAGTCCTGCCTGCAGGAATTTTAATTATTTCCACCGTTTCTCGCTGTAATTAACGCATTCCTCGTAGAATTTTCCACGTAAAAAAATGTTATCCAACCTTGTCCGATAACCACAGAAAATTCGATACTACGACCGAGTCTTCTCTGAGACCGACTATCAAGGGCTTCTGGCTGGGTAGGAAATTAATTAAACCAATAGGTAATACCTAACTGGCGAATGGACAGGGCTTCCCCTCTGAGTATACTCTTCCAACCCCTTCTTACGCCACCCACTTTTATACGCAAAAACGGAGAATATCAATAAAAAACTTGTTACTAAAAATAATTTTTTGTGTGGTTAAAAATTATTCTTAATCTTTAAATAGGGTTTGATGATTTAGTAGACTCTTCTTTTGATAAAAGGAGGAGTAATTATTATTTTTTTCAAGTTAGGATATAGAAATAATTAGGTTTTCTCAGGTTAAAGGTGTTAAAATGTTTTAAATGAATTTACTGGCCTTTAAAAACTCCTACTACCCAACTTCCCCTCACGCTGCCGAGGGACCGCGAGACTGCTGACACTGACCCTTGACAGCGGGGTTACTTTGTACTTGATAAGGGATAAAACATGAATTTAAAAAAAATTTTGATTAGTAATTTAGAAATATTATATTCGAACTTAACGTATTTTGGCGATTCCATTGTTATAAGTTTCGTAAAATGAAGACAATGTTGGAGAGTTAGGATACATGTAGAAAAGTCCAGTTAAAACCTAAAAAAAAATAGCTGCAGGGCTCGGATTGATGTTACTATTGACACTATTCGACAGTCGTAAATTTCGAATATAATATTTATAAATTAATAATTGCAAAATGAAAAAAAATTTGTTTCTTATTTTATTCCTAATCAACTACGAAGGACCCACGCTGGAAAGGGTCGGTAGCAGCAGTCTGGTGGTCCCTCAGCTGCGTGAGGGGAAGCTGGGTGGTGGGAGTAGAGCAAGCAGGTATATGGTGATCAAATGGGCATCGCCCGGCTTGAAAATTGTAAAGTTATTTTAATTTCAATACTCCATGGTGTTATTAAAATTCATATTGAATAGAATACTACCATGTAACCCGGAGTAACATTAGGTTATAAAGGGGTCAAAAAGGTTTTTAAAAAATTATCACATGTATCTTGGGCTACGTTTTAAATTATAAGAGTCAGCTTACATTGTAAAAATATAAATTTTGAATCAAATGAATAGTGTTTTAATGAAAAAAAATTTTTTGTTGCAGAACGAAAGCTCTTTGTAGGTATGCTTTCGAAAAAATACACTGAGAACGATGTTCGAAACATGTTCGGTGTTTTTGGGACGATCGAAGAATGCTCTGTTTTGCGAGATAATGGACAAAGTAAAGGCTGTGCTTTTGTCACTTTTTCGAGCAAACAGTCAGCCATCAATGCTAGCAAAACCCTTCATCATTCGCAAACCATGGAGGTGAGTAAACAACATTTCTAACATTATTTTCATTATATAAAAAATTCGCAATATTTTGTAATTCATACAAAATAAAAATTAATCAAAGTAGGTACGAGGTAAAATCATCTAAATTATGGAATAAAGTTAGCTAGGATACAGGGTAAAGTAATCTAAAGTACAGGATAAAATCAGCTAAGGTATAGAATAAAATTGGCCAGGATATGGGGTAATGTCATCTAGGGTATGGGGTAAAGTCGTCCAGGGTACGAGGTGAATTTGGTTAGAGTGCGGAGTGAAGTCGCCTAGTGTACGGGGTAAAGTCCTCTAAAATACAGGATAAAATCAGCTAGAATATGGAATAAAGTTGGCCAGGATATGGGGAAAAGTCATCTAGGGTACGAGGTAAAGTTGTCTAGAGTACGGGGTAAAGTCGCCTGGGGTACGGGGTAATGTTGGTTAGGGTACAAGGTAAAGTCATCTTAAGTACAGGATAAAATAAGCTAGAGTATGGAATAAAGGTGGCCAGGATATGGGATAAAGTCGTCTAGGATACGGGGTAAAGTTGGTTAGGGTACGGGGTAATCTTGCTTAGGTTACGGGGTAAAGTCATCTAAAGTACAGGATGAAATCAGCTAGAGTATGGAATAAAGTTGGCCAGGATAGGAGGTAAAGTTGGCTAGAGTACGGGGTAAAGTCGCCTGGGGTACGGGGTAATGTTGGTTAGGGTACAGGGTAAAGTCATCTTAAGTACAGGATAAAATAAGCTAGAGTATGGAATAAAGTTGGCCAGGATATTGGGTAATGTCATCTAGGATACGGGGTGAAGTTGGTTAGAGTACGGAGTAAAGTCGCCTAGTGTACGGGGTAAAGTCCTCTAAAGTACAGGATAAAATCAGCTAGAATATAGAATAAAGTTGGCCAGGATATGGGGTAAAGTCATCTAGGGTACAGGTTAAAGTTGGCTAGAGTAAGAGGTAAAGTCGCCTAGGGTACGGGGTAATGTTGGTTAGGGTACAGGGTAAAGTCATCTTAAGTACAGGATAAAATAAGCTAGAGGATGGAATAAAGTTGCGAGGATATTGGGTAATGTCATCTAGGATACAGGGTGAAGTTAGTTAGAGTACGGAGTAAAGTCGCCTAGTGTACGGGGTAAAGTCCTCTTAAGTACAGGATAAAATCAGCTAGAATATGGAATAAAGTTGGTCAGGATATGGGGTAAAGTCATCTAGGGTACGGGTTAAAGTTGGCTGAAGTACGGGGTAAAGTTAGCTAGAGTACAGAGCGAAGTCAGCTAAAGTACGGGGTAAGTGCGGATAGTATACGGGATAAATTCTACTAGGGTACGGGGTAAATTCAACTAGGGTACGGAGTAAAGTTGGCTAAGGCACGGGATAAAGTCGGCTAAATTATGGAGTAAAGTTTGATAGGGTACGGGGTAAAGTCGGCTAAATTACGGGGTAAAGTTGGATAAAGCACGTGGTGAAGTTAGATAGGGTACGGGGTAAATTCGGCTACCCCTCAAAAACCGGTTAGAGTTTTTAAATTTGATGGCTATTTCTGAGAATGTAAATGAAAGTCTAATTTTCTTAGAACTAAGGTAAATCCCGGGGTTCAAAATAAAAAATGCCGATTTCAAATGATTGCTAAATATAAGAATTATTAATTTGTTATAAGTTTCAATTTAAAACTGAAATTTTAAATGTTATTTTCTGTGATGGTTTAATTGTAATTTATTATTAATGACATCAAACCGTTACGGTGACAATAATTATTGTCGATTGGGCGCGTAACTTCTTGGCTCCTGATACTTGGCGCTTTCAAGTGACTAATTCAGTTTTACTCCGACACGACTAGACTTTCTGTCTAGCAAAAGACAGTTTGCTAAATTAATCAAGTGAAGATTCACGAAATAAAGTTTATTGTCGAGCCAGAAGAAATGGTTATTTATTTTGTCAATAAAGATGGTTAGCATTATTATACAAGCAATTCAAACCCAGATTGTGAATCTCTGGCGAATTTCGATGATTATAAATAGGGATTAATTTAGGGTTAAATAAAATTTAGGCACATTTCTTCAAATGAAAAAATAAACAAACAATTTTTTTAAGAAAGCTTTGCAGGGAGTCTTAAAATAAATTGAACAAATCCATTGGGGTTAAGCGTGATTAAATGGTGTCAAAGATTCTAAATTACTTACACTTCCACAAGATAAATCAGAATTTGAATTTTTTTAACGGGATATAACAGTTTTAAAATGGATTTTATAGGGTTAAATCAAAAGTCGAATTCTGAATAATTGACCAAAATAACTGTTTTGTGAACCTGAAGAATGGGGTTTAATCAAGGGGTTAAATATACAACACAGGATTAAATCAAACGGTAATTTTTCTTTTGCTTCCAAAGTTTCTAATTTCTATCTGGGAACTAAATTTGTATTAATTTAGGGTTAAAAGTTAAGAGTGGCGGGGGTTGGGGGGGGGGTTTAAATCGGTGTTAATTTTTCAAAAAATTCGAAAATACTTCTATATTGCTTAAATAGGGATTAACACTGAAATAAGTATTTTTCGAAGCTTACAAAGAAGGGTTAATTGTCAGGAAAAATACAATTGATCCAGTCCTGGAGAAGCTGGACTATTTCTTTTCATAGCGAGGCTGTTATACGGATAGCGGACTTTGGCAAAATGCCAGAATTACCCATATAACATCGGTACATCCACGCCTCGTCTACTCACCTCGCGGTAATACCGATTTAACTCCCGTAACTGAAGCAAAGGAAAAAAAAAAACTTTCGGCACCCTAACAATGTCTACGCAAACACGCGATTGACCTTTTCTTTGGAATCTGCAGGGACGTACGAAAATAAAGAACATTTAAAAGTAGGGTTAAAATTAACCATTTCCATTTTTTGTTAAAATTGAATAATAAATGCTTCTTTTGCGTTCAGTTAAAAAAATAAACGGAATTTTTTTAATTCAGGAAGAGGTTAAATTGGGGTTAATAAGGTGTTAAATGGTATTATAGAGTATTTGGGTTTAAAAGTTATAGAAAGACATTTTGTATTTAATGCGAAATATGGGCTTATTTTTTAAATGATCAGATTTATTCAAGAGTTTAGGATCAATTTAAATATGTTGTAAAAACAATTTTTCATTCGCGGTTGAGTTGTGATAAAAAAGTCAAAGATGCTTTTCTCACTTGCATCGTCATTCTGAGACGTCTCGTCGACCATTGCACACGGCGAGATTAAACTTTCCAGGTCCAACTTCCCTATTCCATTTCGCCCTGTGCAATAGTGATGATCCACTTGGAGATGCGGCGGTCCTTTCACCAAACCACTCGCACACTTATATGCAAAACGGGGAAAACGAAACGGTAGCGAAAATTCGATGCGAGACGAGAATCTCGAGAAATCTTCAACCCAACTGTGTCTCAATATTTTTATTATTCCGAGTTTCCTATTGGCACAATTTTAGATCCTCAACAACAAAAATTTTAAAAAAATTGTTGTTAGGGATCTAAAATTAATCAAAGCGCCTACAAAAAAGTGTTTCGTAATCCATTAAGACGTTAATTAAGTCGTTCAAATCTCCCTTCTCCCTCCCCATCACTTTCCTTACTCTCCCTGATTCCCCTCTCCAATTTCTATAACTCCCTCTTCTTACTGTATCACCCTTCCTTATTTACGCTCCCCTTACTTCTTCTCACCCCCTCACCTACTTTCCCTATCATCACTTCATGGATTTCCCTCCCCTTCATATCATCTCTCATCTTCTAATTTTCCTCATCCCAACTCCCCCTCACTTTCCTACTTCTCCTCCCCGTAATTCCATACATCCCTTCCTCTCACTTATCCTACACCCCTCCCCTCACTTCCTGCACTCCCCATCCCATCACTTCCCTACTTCCCCTCCCGGGAAAAAGTACGTCTTCTCCCACCCCCTTCACCAAGTTTCACTGCTCCACTTCCCCTCACTTATTCTCCTTCCCATTCCCTTACTTTCCCTAATTTCCACTAATCCTCTCTTTCCCTTCTCCCCATCCACTCACTTCCACTATTTTCCATCTTAGCACTTCCTTTACTCCTCCTCCCAGGAAAAAAATAAGTCCCCTTCCTCCCCTCCCCCTTTCTCACTCCTCCCTTAGATACCCTCCCTACTTTTACTCCACCACTTTCCCTCATTTCTTCTACTTCCCATCCCCTCACTTTCTCTCACCTACTTCCACTCCTCACTTTCCATACTTCCCCTCCCCTCATTTCCACTGTTTTCCCTCTTATCAGTTGACATACTCCCCCTGCCGGGAAAAAAGTAAGTCCATTTCCTCCCACTTCCCCTTTTTTCACGCTTCCCTTACGAACACTCCCTACTTTCACTCCCCGTCACCTCACTTCTACTCCTCACTTTCCCTACTTCCTATACCCGTACTTCCATATATCCCCTCCCATCACTTCCACTATTTTTCCTCTAATGACTTCCTATACTCCCCCTCCCATCGCTTTGAATACTTCCTCTCCCAGGAAAAGTACGTCCCCTCCCATTTATCACTCTTCCATTACGTACCATCCCTATTTTATGAGTTTCTCATCCTCTTATTTCCCTTCACCTACTTCCACTCCTCCTCACTCCTCCTCACTTTCCCTACTTTTTGTCCTCTCATTACTACTATTTTCCTTTCTTCATTCGCCATACTCCCCTTTCCGAAAAAATGTACGTCCGATTCCCTCCCCCTTCCTCACGCTTCCCTCACGTATCCTTCCTATTTTCACTCCCCTACTTTCCCTAATTTCTTTTACTTCCCATCCCCTCACCTCCGGAACTATAAGCATTTCTGCCCGGGGCTAAGAAACCCTAGACATTCGAAAATAAAATAACGGTGCATTTTTATAAATCAAGAGACTAAATTTTGAGGTATTACTTCAGCGAGATGAAAATTGTTCTTTACCTTTTCATAATTGGTTTTCCTCTCGGAAAGAATATCCCCTTTTATTTCCTTGCATGAAAATCTCATAAGGTCGGAAGTTATGTGTGCTCACGATATTCCAATTTAACGAACGAATTCTCTGTTTTAGGGCTGCTCGGCACCTCTAGTCGTAAAGTTCGCGGATACGCAGAAGGAAAAGGAGCAAAAGAGGATGCAGCAGATCCAGGCGAATCTCTGGAACATTGCAAGTGTCAATATGACACCCCACTACCTGACGACGGTAAGAGAATCTTTTTTCAAGAATCCAATATTCATTCATTTAAAAAAAAATCGTTTTGAGGGTCAGAGAGAAAAGGGCTGGTCTCATTTTTTTCAATTGAGTGGAGGGGACAGTGGGGAAAGATCGAGAATCTCTTTTGTACAAAAAAAATCGGCTTCAGGGTCCAGAGAAGAATGCGAAGAGTCTCACTTATTTGAAAACAAAAAATCGGCCGAGAGGTCAGAGAGGAAAGGTCGAGTCTCATTTTTTTCAATACCAAGGAGTGGAAGTGAGGGAAAGTGAGTTTTGGGAACGTGGGGAAAGTGAGGGGAGGGAAAATAAGGAGTGTGAGGGGAAATGAGGGGTGAGGAAGTAGAGAAAGTGAGTTCAAATGAGGGGTGTGGTAGTAGGGGAAATGAGTGATAGGGAAGTGAGGTGAGGGAAAGGAAAGTAGGGGGTAGTAAGAGGAAATAAGGGACGAGAAAGTAAGGGAAGTGAGGGGAAATAAGGGTTAGGGGAAATGTGGGTGGGGGGGCAGAGAAATAAGTGGAGGGGTAATAGGAAAGTGAGGGCAAGGAATGTAGGTGAAATGAGGTGGAAGGTAGGAGCAATGCTCGGTGGGTGAGTGATGGGAAATGAGTGGTGGGTAAGTGAGGGGAAATGAGAGAGGAACGGAGGAAGTCTTATTTATTTTAAAAACCAGGGTGTCTATCGTCCTCGAAATCCTTGAAAACCTGGAAAAGATCTTTAATTTTTTTTACCTGAAAAAACCTTGAAAAGTCCTTGAATTTTTCTCATGGTCCTGGAAATTTTATTTCCTCAAATGAAAAATAGGGATTTTAAGCTTGTTCTCTGCTGAAAGAAAAAATACAAAATCTAATAATTTTTTGCTGTCAATATATAAAAAAAGAATTCAATTTCGCTAGTAATGATTTTTTATTAATTAGACTTGGTTAAAATTTGACTGAGTTATTCCAAACTATTTGTACAATGTGGCTGTAGGTCAGAGAAAACCAGGAAATCAGGGAAAATCAGGGTATTTTATTGGCCGGGAAAAGTCAGGGATTTTGAAAAAAATCTCACAAAAGTTAGGGAATTTCTGTAAGAGGTACTTTAAATAACTTTCCAGAATAATAAATTATAAATTTTTTTATTCTAATTTAAAATTGTTTGATTGCATGTGTAAAAGATTGCATGTTAAAAATGAAAAATTGGTCAGAGTAAAGTTAGTTTATCGTTTTCAGCTGTTGCCTCTCGATGATTATACTTTTAGTTAAGAATTTCGTAGAAAATAGAAAATTGACTTATTTGAGTGAAGGTTGAACCACTTTCTTTTGTTCTTGTTGAAAATTCATAATTTTAATTAATAATTTATCGTTTTTGTTGAAAATTAATTTTTTCTTGGTTGTAAATTAATTGTTTTAATTGAAAATTGAAATATTACATTTTTGGCTAAATTTTTTTTTTTTAATTGAAAATTCAACTACTTGGGTAAAAATTGAACCACTTTGTTAAAAATTAATTTTTTTTAAGGTTCAACTCTTTTGTTGAAAATTTAACCATTTTGTGGAAAATTAGTTTATTTTTTATTAATTTTCTACCTGAAAATGTAACTTTTTCCATTTTTTTATTGAAACTTGATCTTTTTTAGATTCGCCTTTATTAGTAATAAACTAATATTTTTGGTTGAAATTTCTTCTTTTTTTATTCTAATTGCAACTATTTGGTTGAAGATTAACTTTTTTGGTGGTAAATTAATAGTTTCGGGTTGAAAATGCAACTGTTTAATAAAAAAATCGTATTTTAGCTGAAAATTTCAACAATTTAGATGAAATTTTTTTCTTTTTTGTGTGAGAAATTCCACCGTTTTGTCGAAAATTCGTTTTTCGGTTTGAAAATTTATATTTTTTTCATTCGAAGTTGACCTACTTTGTTAAAAATTTATTGTCTTTGTTACAGATTCATCATTTTAGTTGAAAATTCCTATCTGGTTGAAAATTCAACTATTTTGTTGAAATATTTTCTTACTGAAAATTTATCTTTTCAAGTTGAAAATACAACTATTTATTTGAAAATGTATGTATTTTGTTTAAGATTTGACATTTTTGGTAGAAAATTAATCTTCTTTGTTCAAAATTAGTCGTTTTGGTTAAAAATTCATTTTTGTACTTTGAAAATTAACAAATTTGGTTAAAAGTTCAACTATTTTGTTGAAAATTTAACTATTTTGCTGAAAATTTGTTTTGTTGAAATGTCAACTATTTAATTTTTCGTAGAGAATTCATCTTTTTGTTGATAATTCAACTTTTCGTGTTGAAAATTGAACTGTTTGTGGTTGAACATTAATATTTTTTGTTTCAAAATTCATTTTTGAAGGTAGAAGAAAATGCCAGTATTTGGTTAAAAATTCAACTATTTTGTTGAAAGCTCAATTATTTTGTTAAAAACTTATCCTTTTTACTTAAAAATTGAACTGTTTGTTAAAAATGCTTCTACTTGGACAAGAAGTTCTTCCTTTTCGATTTAAAATCCACTTCTTTGTAAAGAACTAAACTGTCTTATAAAAAATTTAATTATTTCGTTGAAAATGCAATTATTTTTTGGTTAAGTTTAATATTTTTTATTTAAAATTCGATTATTTAGTTGCAAAATCATCTCTGTAGGTTAAAAATTCATCAATTTGGTTAAAAATTAAACTGCTTTGTTGAAAATTTAATTACTTCATTGAAAGTTAAACTTAAATTAGTTTAAAATTCGATAACTCAGTTAAATTTAAATTTTTTGTTAAAGTTGGGAAAAGATGTAGCTTTGAAATATTTTCGATTTCAGCTTTGTGGTTTTTTTTACTATAAAATCAGATTTTGGGGGCGTATGAGAAATTTCACATATTTTTTTGTTCCACTGGGCCTACAGTTCCTGCTATGTTTCGTGAAAATTATTTTTCTACTGTAAAGAAAGGTACCTAGAAAAATTAATTTTTTTGTTCTCTAAAACCTGGAAAAGTCCTGGAATTTTTTTGTTTTGTTTAAGCGCTAGACACCCTGAAAAACAAAAATCGGGCCGGGGAGTCAGAGAGGAACCCATTCATCTCTGAGCCCTCGGTTAATATAAATAAATTTTGAAAGATTAATAAGCTTGGCATCTTTGTGTTTTTTTTTTTTAGGGAATTGATCAAGTAAATAATTTTTTTAAGAATGAGTCAATGACTCCAACGTCACTGCAGCTGCTGCAGCAACTTCAGGCGACGTCGAGCGCCGCCGCGACGCCAGTTGGTACTAATGCGAATGCAAATGCACTCTCGAGTGTCCAGCATCAATTGTTGCTGCAGCAGCATTTGGGACTCGGTGCAGCAGCCCCAGCACCTGCAGCGCCACAAGTCCAGACTCAAGCGGAAATCAGTTCTGCCAACCTTCAGGGACTCGCAACCCTCGCGTCTTTGAGCAACAGTGCTGGTGAGTACGGTCAGTATCTCAAGCTTCTTTTTCTTTATTTTAAACATTATCTTGTGTTCGCTGCTATTTACAGGCCCCTATTGTACCCTATATTCAGCTGAGGTCCTTTTTTCAAGATTTGGACCCTCTGGTACTAGGGTGGTCCAAAAAATGCTTTTCGAGCTACAGAGCAAGCCCCCCAGGGGAAGTGAAAGTTTCCCAAGTTTCCATTTTCGGAGAAAAGAAACCCTAATTTTGTTTTCGAAATTCGAATATTAACTTGTGCCACCGGGCACTTTAAAATCCCATTTAAGGCCATGTGACGAGTGGGTCACGTGACCGGCTTCCTACCTTACCGACACTTTTTTTTTATTTGTAAACTTAT
>JAABKJ010000758.1:0-32836 GCA_011634705.1 Andricus grossulariae
TTCTAGGACAGAAGGAGCAGAAGTGGATGACGTACACGTTCCAGTTGCGTCGGGATTGGTTGCTTTAAGGAACCATGCTCGTAGCTTCCGGAGCCTAAAACTTCTCTCATACTTAACATTCTAATAAGTTATACAATTTTTATAAACAAATTCACTTTAGTATATCTTTCTGACTGTCTATTCCAACAAAAGAAAGGCTTTACTGATTCTATAACCCAGCGGCTGCGCCCGTCTTTCAAAATATCAGTACTAGTATTCACCTGAAATATTTTTTTAACTTAATTTTCCAAATTTAAATTTGTCTGTAGTACGCAATGAAAATCGCAGTAAAACCCGTGTATAGTACGTCTTATTACTAGTTCTTGCGAGGCCAGTCTACGGATTCACCGAGACTCGTACTCACGTCCTGCCGGCAGTGAGGTTTAGAGGCAAGTCTTAACCATTAGACTACAGACGCCGGTTTGAAATGATTCATTGTATTTGTCCGCGTTCTCCTGATAGTTCTCCTGCATAAAGATGATATGCGTGATGGTAGTTTGTGTGGTATCGATCCTGGAGTTTTTCAACCCGTTGTTCCCTTGTATCTAAACCACGTCTTAACAGTAATTCGTCTTCAATTGATTTATAGTATGCATGTTCGCTTGCTCTATCGTGTGCTACTTTGTTCGTGCGATGGTCATGTTCGTGAAAGAGAGCATGAGCCTTATCATGCGCGAGAACAAGTGACAAACTACGGATCCCACCCAATCTCGCTAAATCCATAACACCCAAATGTACCACTTATGTGTTCTTGTGCTAAATACGAGATGTAGATATAGACCTGGAAACAAATCATTTAGGCATGCAATTTCCTCATCCTCTATATCGCTGTGTCTCAAGGTATATCCGAAGATGACATCACCCCTTTTCAAGTAAGTTGTATCTTGTAGAGACGTACTCCTACTTTTGAATACTATGAAGTTAGGGATGCTTTTAACTTGTGCATATGTTAATTTTTCGATTTCAGGAAAGTGGATACCTTTGGATCCAGGAAATAATTGCGTTAAATCAGCCGGTTCTGCATGGTCAGGTCCTGGTTGTGAACGTATTGATTCTGTAAGCAGAAATAGAAATAGGTTACTTCAAATATTTATAATATATGTAATATGAATTGTAACATATTCAACTGTTAAAAATTTTTCTACACTTACTATAGGTTTGAAAAATGTTGACCTCTCAACAAAAGTTTGAATAAGTCAGTGAAAAAAATCTCTAAAGAACAAAACAAAGTCCACTGTAAAGTTAATGTTATTGCGAACAAATTCTCTATTCATGACACCGTCATACATTAATTATAAATACAGTTCTAGTTGGGTGAAGGTACAATAAAACGGTCAACATCGACATCAATAGAAATGAGGCGAAAAAATCAGGCGAATTCCTTGACATTTTTTGTAAATCTATAAGTCATAAAAATGAAAAAATTTAAATAATTGTAGCTTGCAGAGTTCATTATAGAGGTGGACCTTATCTCAGCTGCAAATTGTAATAGGAAGCTCAGCTAAAGCTTGAAATAAGTAAAAAATTCAAATAATAGAATCAAGTAAGAAATAATGTTTCAAAACTATTAAATAATTTGTTATTGGCAATTATTTTTTTCAGGTTTTCTTTCGCGCACATAAAAGGAGTCATCAGTATCAATGTCAGTCCAAGGTCACTATTCGGCACTTTCCACCAGCTACCGGATGTCTGTAACTTGGGAAAACTAAAAAAAAGCCAAAGGCGTAGGAAACTGATATTGTCTTGAGAACATGAATTTAACTTATCACGCTGACAGTTCCACATCAGAAAAATAAGAAACTTTGAGAAGAAAATGAAAAATATTATTGGAGAAAACTGTTTGCATAAGATGAAACTAATTAAATAACGACAAATTAAACACTCGAGCAATTCTAGGTCCACTTATCTGAAGAATTTGATCTACTGTTTATAATTTCGATGAAAATTCTAGTATCCGGTCTCTGATGTGTTTGAAAAAAACCATGCATTAATTGTTTAAAAATTCAAAAAATTAAGGAGATATTCAAAATTCAACATTCTGCCCTTCTTTCTTTGAACTTTCATAACTTTGGAGAATTCAGTGATATGACGATGACCTTTTTTAAAATTATTTAGTATAATACTTAGTTTTTGAAAAAATAGAATGATAGAATAGAACCAGCTTGATCGAATTTTTTCCATAGATTCATATCTGAAGTCGAAATTGATGCTAAGGAGTCGCAGAACTTCAAATATATGTCAATGCTTATAAAATTAAACAAAAAGTTATTATTTTTCACAGTATGAGAATTTTTAGTAAGGTTTCAGAGTAAGACCAATTTTTTGAAACCAGATATACGTATTAGTCAAATTGCTCTAATCTCTCATCATTTAGGACAATGTTGCACATTGTTTTCTCACTTTTTCCTTCAAACACCATTATCTTTGTTTTACTTACGTCAATTTTGAGACCCATGTTCTTGATGCTTGTATTAAGTCTATTCAACATTCTCTGCAAGTCCTCGATTGAATCTGCCATAACAATCTTGTCATCTGCGAAACCAAGGTCTGCTGCGCGCAAATGTAGGGGAAATGCAAAGACCGAGCGCGTAGCGCGAGGTAAACACATCATCGAGAGCGAAGCGCGAGATAAATATATCATTGAGCGCGAATTTCGAGAACTTTTTAAAGTCATGCAGAAGAAAAAGTGGGCTGGAAATAATGTTGTAGTCAAATTGAGATCTTTGCGCTTGAGGGTACCACGTTATGATTATATAATAATGAACATGCACACAAAGAATCATCTGAAGATAGTAGGTTTTGTTTCAAAAATTCAATTTTAATTTTGATTTAAAAAAAACCATAGTGAAAAAATTGTTATGATAGTTTTAAAATACATGAAAAGAGCTTTGCAAAACACTATATTAAAAGTCCATGTGGATAATCCTAAAAGAAGTTACACTAACGTGAAGGTGAAAAATTAATATAGGCCCACTAGGACTATAATTCAGCCAAGTTTCAATCCGATAAAAAAAAAACAATAATTTTATGTGGGAACACCTGACGTATTCTGCTCCATAGGTTTAACGCCTCCATTATAAATGTCATTCCTGTCCTGATTTATTTTTAATGCTCGTCTTCGTATCATTCGACTTCTGTAGTGGACATGTTCGTGGGAAGTTTGTTTAGCTGAGTATTTCCTGAAATGTCGAGAGGAGTCGGACCACTTCCGTAGCGAAGAGATTTTCCCTTTACGCTGTCACGAACAATGTTCTAAAGGCGTTCTTAAAGTCGGACTTGGAATGAGAAAATTGTAACGTAAAAGGCTTTCCAGTAGCTTTTCCTGAGGATGAAGGAAGGTAACTGTAAGCGATCTCTAGATATGGTTACTATCGATTTTCTTGCGTACCCATTAAATTTTCTCGTCACGAGAAGGGACGCGTTTCTTCGTGGTAAAGGCCTCTTTATAATTCCAAAGTTTACGTCTTGTCGTAAACAAGGGTATCGGGTGGATAAAATAGTGTTTTCGATTCCGTGAATCTATATCTTCCGTAGCTCTAAGACTCTGATATGCCGCATTACGTCGTTGCATTGTTGTGCCGTTTGCGTCCAACTAACTGACATTGTTTAGCTTCTGAGTTTATGGTTACTTCACTGCCGCTCAACCTATCTTCTCATAAAGATCGATAGGCAGAAGATTCAAAGAATGTATCTTGTCCGTTGATAAGATGTAAAAAAACTTAACTAACGATATTATAAAAGGAATGTAAATCTTAAATTGCATACAGACTGCAGTAGCTGGGTGGTGATTCTTGACGCGCCGAGATCTCTAATGTTAAGTACGGATGGGTTCCCATTCGGGATGTCCGCTTAGTTGTGTTGTTTCAGGTTTGATGCCGTGGATGGACGTGGGTCTTCGATGCTATCGAATGTCTACATTCAAACTCGTCTGTCGGTAATCGTATGCACGCAGGAGTTTTAGTTTTCTGCAGTTTTCCACTTCTCTGACCAAATGTACAGGCGAAAGTGAGCGCTTCTAATAAAAATCCGGCTGCAAGTGTTATGAAATTTTGCGACTTCCCAAGATAGAGCACGTCAGGCATTACCTGGAGGCTTATTGAGAGTTGGAGTATTTGGGGTAATTGGGAATTTGAAGGAAGTGTACTTGAAGATTTAGTTGATAAATGTCCATTTCAAAGTCTCGCTGAACATCCAACAATGGAGTTGAAGAGATGTAAACGCATTCTTCTTGCATTTATATGAATAGGAACTCATATAATATGAAGAGACCTGAGCCCTGACATTAAGAGCACGAGTCCCATAACGGCGGCGACCTCATAATATAATTATACATCGTCAACTCTAGGGTTGTGGAAATAAAGATGCATTAAAAAACTTAATTAACCCTCGGAATCACACCTGGGACTCGTTCTGACCCTACTGTAATTCACATGCAGCATTTTCATGTTCACTCTTCTTTTTTCCTTCGTTACTACTTTTGCCTCTACTCACTTTATCTAAGACGTTAATGACCTATGCCGCCAGAAGTGAGAATATGAACAGATGGAAGGTGTTCTTGGAGGAAAAGTTTTCACTGAAATTTCCCTAAATTTTTCCTGTCCTTTAGAAAAGAAAAATCGGTGTGGCGCATGGAAAAATAAAATGTCAGGAGAATGGAGTTTTATTCCGGAAATTACATTTGAAATGAGAATGAAATGTTTGCTTCAATCGTTCGCTGGAAGTCTTTTCACCCTTTTTTGACAATCAGTATGTTCCGAGGAAAATCGAACAATTTTAAAGTAAGGATAATGCTTCTGCTGTATGGATTATAAAAGGCGTAAATCGTTTTTAGTTGAAAGGGAAATATTAAAAGAAAAATACTTTTTTTACAATTAAAGTTTTGTATGGAAATTAAAAAACAAGTACATTTTTTCTAAGTAATTTATTCATTTCTACTTACTTGTATACAAATCATTTCAAAATTTGAACAATTTTTAATAATATTCAATAGGAATTGACGTGACCTTCACAATTTAGTGACACCGCTGCTCATAGGACGTATGTCCAAAAAGTAGTACTTTTGAAATAGGAATAAAATATGAAAAAATGTCAAAATTCGGCCTGTTTTAACAGGACTTGGTTGGGACATAGGACCTAAAAAGTTTCTTTTATTTCTCTTTTTGAATAAAATTTATAAGTTCAAATTCATGTCCCACAAATATTTACAAAGAATCCTGCTATTACGAGCTGACAGTTACCCCCACTCTACGCCTCTCTGAGGAGCGCAGCTCTATATTCACTTGAACTCCGGATCTACCTACGGGTGACCCGACAACCTGAGAAGTAGGAAAACGGTGGTTACAAATAGTTTGTGAACATATTAGCCGTTATACAACGTAAAACCCCCGTTTTTCGAAATTCAAAAATTGAACGAGGCCCGCGATCAGGTTGAAGACGAATCTGCGTAACAACGCTTGGATGACCGACGACCAGTCATCGGCCATCGCCCAAATCCAGGTTAACAACGAGGAACTCCACGGACTCCCAGCTGCCAACAAGAGAGGATCAAGCCATCCAGCGAATTTAGAAAAAGTAAACATAGAAATGAAAAACAAATCCTATCGAATTGCAAAGATAATAAGTCCTCCTTGCTGTCTGAGGAAGGAGACTAACGTGAAATCAAAGTTAATTTCACGTTAGGCGTGGCAAAGTTTTGCAATTCCGTAAAGTATACTCCTGGTGCTCCAGAGCACTGCCTTTCCTCAACATTAACAGAAACCATTACTTTGCAATCAGAGAAATTGTAATAGACGATATCCCTGCATTCCACTCTATTAAAGGACTAAACGTCTAAAGCAAAACTGTAATCACGCGTATCAGATAACAAGAGCGAGATCGGCATATTTTACGCTGGCCCACGCAAAGTATCGAATTAACAACGGTGTAGCTTATGCGACTGACGATACTGACGAGACTTTTGATTCACCAGATGACTTGATTCCTTCATTCCTTACGGCAATGACCTCCTTCAAAAATACTTAACTCTCATCAAGCGCACAATCTCCAACGTACACAGGACCGGATTCTCGGATTCTTTATGAAATCTGGATCCCATCCAGCAATTGCGATTGGAAATGCACGCGTTGAGAATCGAGAATTTCAGAATGAAGGAAGAACTCGCCACACTTAATGATGAAAATCCCAACAGTAGACAGAAAATTAATCAAGTGGCAAAAAATACAGCACTTTTAACGGACAACGATTCGGATTCTGACGCTCAAAAAACTGAGTCCCTAGGCGAGAAATAAGACCACAGATCCCACGACCCACTGAGCTTCCGATATTAGAAATCAGACAGCCAATCTCAGAGCAAAATGCACCTACGAATCCACCACTAACAAGAAGTATGTCAACGGAACGACCCAATGCGCTGCCTACTAGAACAGTCCCTATAATAACTCCCCTATCACCAGCAAAGGATATGATTAGAACGAATAAAATCCTTGATGGTACTAATAATGCCGGTATCCACGAATGGATAAAAAGCGAAAGAAGAGTTCTTTTACGCTGTGAACATGCAGACTTGCTTCTCGATTTTGTAATAGCCAAAAAAATTAGAGACCACGACGAACAAACTATACGACACATCTCAATAGGAAGTTATGAAGAATTATTCTCAGCTTTAGAAACTAACCTCGGACCTCGTGTACGCGGTACTAACAGAATACCCTTCCAATATGAAAAGGAAAATGGCCCTAGAGATAGAAGAGAATAGCGCAATCAAAAGATTCGTAATGAATTTAAGAGACGATATTTCGTCACAGGTTAGACCCATGATACCAACCACACTAACAAAAGCCTTGAAAGAAGTATTTGAAGCAGAAGCTTGGCAATGAGAAAAAAATTAAGATAGAATACTAAGAAAAAGCCAAGTGCCTAGACAACCCACTAAATTCCAACCCCGACTAATAACAACTACACCTTCAGCGAATACCACGCAAGTGCGGAAAACCCGGTCATTTTGCATCCCAATGTTATTCAAAACCCCAAAATGTTCAACTGGGACAGATACAAAAAAGGCCACCGGAAGTAAAAACTATTCAGGAACATCAGGAACCCCAAAAAGAATGTTTAGAAATGGAAGAGATGACAACGCAGGAAATCCAGGAGCACGTAAATTGCGAAGACCAAGCAGAATATCTAAATTATCCGGAAAATTACAGTCAATACATGGAAGCAGAAGCGACGGATCAATATACAAATTATTAGGAGATAGCGGAGCATCAATCAACATAATTAAGAGAAACCATTTACAACCCGACCAAGAAACCTCTAAGTTCCATAAAAAATTCACAATGGGAGACGATCACCAGAAACAACGGAAGCCACTTATTTGCAGTATTTTGAAAAAAAAACAAATATTCCACATAGTAGAAGAAAACTTCCCATTATTAGAAAATGGAATAATAGGATTGTCATTCTTCTACAAATACCCCAGATATGCTATAACAAAAACTGATTTGATAATCGACAAATGGAAACTACCGTTACATTTTTAGGGGGACTACCTACCAGGAAACTCAACAAAAATCTGTAAAATCAACGTACCCGATAAAGAAAATCAAGTAATTTGGATAGAAAATCAAAAAGAAATTCCTGACGGGCTATACACAATATACAATAATAAGGTAGAAATACCATGTTAAAACTATTCACAGAAACCCATCAAAACATCGGAAGAAGACACTCCACCCTAGGGAACCTAATCAAAACAAGCATTTCAGAAAGAAACAACGAATTGGATGGCGATTTGAAATTTATTAACTTTGCAATCAACACAATGAAGAATCAAACAACAGAGATAGAAACGGAAAAAAACGAAGAAAAGACTCGTCGAAAATATCACTCACGAACAGCCCCTATCAGAGGGGCTCAAATAAATCGACATGTTAAAAATTTTATGGGTGGTTTTTCCATCCGGCGCTCCGTTCGAAAACATGATTTTTGATACCTCAATCAACCCGATCCGACCAACGGAACGGGTCCTGCAACGCGTCTGAAGGTAGCGCCTGTCTGTCTACTAACAAGTGGACAATGGGTGGCCGGCAGAGCCCTTAATATCGGTTTTATACAAAATTACCATAGAATAAAAGTTGTCGGGAAGGTCAGAGTTGGTAAGTAGGTGGTGTCAAAAATTGAAATTCTCCACATTTCGAAATTTTTATTGCCTATCCTACAGGGGTAAATATTGCGTTTGTCATATAAAATTTAGGGAAGAAATACTCGCAGTATAGTATTCGCTTGGAATTTCACTTCAGTTTGTTGTTCTTCTTATTGTCAGCTATAACAAGGAGAAGAAGCTGCCTCTGGTCTTCGTCGGTGGTCAATTTGTTGTCCTTTAAAAATTTAGTAACTAATTGCACTCCACGTTCAGCACAGTCATTCACGACATGGAAGTGACTAACAATTTTCAATCCATTCTGGAAATCCGTGTTGGCCCTCCACATAATTGGATCTTTATCGAAGAAACTACTTGAGATGCCAGTAGCCTTGAAAAACTTCAAGGACTGCTTTGAAGCAAATTCTTTTAAGGCAAGCTGAGAAATGCTCTAATCCAGGGATACTTCCGCTCGTACTGGATGATCATCGTTGCCATCTCTCTCCTGAAGTGCAGCATTTTCAACAGGATGAGATCATGGCGTGGTGCCTGTGGTGTGACAGGAGCCCGGAACCACACTCGAACGTAGGCCCGACAAACAAACACACACAGTGCAAGCACCGCGTAGTTGTTTAACCACTGACAAGAAGCAAGCATTTTATCTGCATCTGGAATCAGCTTCTACTTCCGACTCGATGCAGTGGTGCGGCACTTTTCTGTTAAGAAACAATTGACGGTGGGTCTGGGGTCCTTCGATTCACCAAGCAAGTCGGTTGCGGCCGCCTGAAGCACCAGCTCATCGACATGGTGGCGACAGACACAGTTCAATAGCTCTTTTCCTAACTTCTGCTCGAGGAGGGTCACGGTGCCCTTGATGTGTCCAGTGTTGCACGTCGTCGTGTCGAAGACTACACCAGACATTTTGTCCGCTACGCCCCAGTGAATAACCAAATCATAACTTGTCTCAGCTTGCGCCAGACCTGTGCCACACTCAAGTCGTGGAACGCCCAGTAGCTGTTCGACGCCATAGCCCGTCACAAGCACAGGCAAGCGATCATACTTTTTGACATCTGAATAAAAACCCGGTTTATTACTAATTGTATTATACAATTCTCAAAATTAAGGAAAAACCAGACCCGTCTCAGACTCGCCTTCGCCTTTCGGCAGCAATTTCCCATCCCAATGGAGAAGAAACGGTCCTGGCTCGCAGGCAAGCGAATTTTTCAGTGGCACTGCAACATTATCTCTGTTAAACCGGCGCTGGCGCTGAAGTGTGGCCTTAGAACATGTTGGTTTGAATTCTAAGGAACCCTTTTCCAGACCTAGCCCGCTAGCAGCCGCATCCAAGGTAGACTCCATAGTTTTCTTAATTATATGAGCTGCGAATTTTTCACTCGTTTGTGTCCTGTCAATTGCCGATGTCACATCAGTACTAAATACAGTGATTCCTTTTCTTTTCATTTTTTGTGGCATTTGTGCCAGGTTCATTTGTTTCAGGTTCTTCCTGCGATGAATCATCACTGGACCAATCAACTAAAGTCTTCTGAAAGATAGTCTTTGTGTCCTCATCGGAGCTACGTTTTATATTTTTCTGCCCTTGCTCCCTCTTGCGTTTTCTTTCCTTCTTCTGAACCCATTTCCTGTCCAATGTCCTGTCAATAGTTCTTCAATTGCTTCCCTGCATGCATCTCTGATTGTTGATGTTGGGGTCTGGAAATGAAGATGAAGAACGAATCGCAAGACACTTTCTAAAGTTGGCAACTTATTCTCACCACAAATTTTCAGAGTTGCACCACCGATTAACCACGTTGCAGTAGATGATCTAGTTACTTTTCTTGGCGACATGAGCGCCCGAACGTGTCAGAACTCGTCCGTTGTGTTTATACGGCGGGTGGGGCGGGTGAACGTGGGGTATGAAAGAGGGGTGCACAGCGATATTGCCGAAACCCCGCTGGGCCGCCAGATTGCCGATTTGACAATTTTGCGTTTTGGGCCCTGTAAGGTAGACAATACAAATTTCAAAATGTGGTGAATTTTAATTTTTCACACCATCTACTTACCAAATTTGACCATTCTGACAACTTTTATTCTATGGTACTTATGTATAAAACCGATATTGAGGGCTCTGCCGGCCACCGATTATCCGTTTGTTAGCAGGCAGACAGTCGCTACCTTCAGACGCGTTGTGGCACCTCCTCCGTTCGTCGGGACGGGTTGATTGAGGTATCAAAAATCCTGTTTTCGAATGGAGCACCGGGTGGAAAAACCGCCCATGAACTTTTTAACATGTCGATTTATTTGGGCCCCTCTAGTAGGGGTTGTTCATGAGTGCTATTTCCGTCGAGTCTTTTCTTCGTTTCCTCGTACTGTACATCCTTGATTTACGTGACGCGCAGATGTATTTGCCAACAAATATAGTCAATGTCGCATCATATTTCGCAGAAATGAAAAAGAGATTTGTCCGCACTCGTTTGTGTTTTGGTTTTGGCAATTGGTTACAGCACGAATTAAGCGACGGCATTTTTTCACGTTTTAAAATACTTTAAATCACTTTTTATAACGTACGATCACTGTTCATCATAACAAAGCTCACATGAAACTGCACACAAACTGAAGAAAATATGAGAACATGTATGCACAAGCACGTTTCGTTATAGGAAACGTTGTCTTGGGATTCCCCGAACTAGTAGATATTCTATTTATAATTACCAATAAAACTGTAGTCGCACAATGATAAAGCGCGCGCGTCCGAACGTGCTCGACCAGCGCTGGAGGTCGGAGCGCTGTCACAAAAAATCAATAACTTCTAAACTACTGCAAAATACAAACTTTTTTCTCATAACAATTTTCGGAAGAGATTGTAGAATCTATTGGAACGTTTTTTAATTAAAAAGAATTTTTTTTTTCAATTTCCAGAATTAAAAAAAAACTTTAATTGTTTAAAACAAACGATTATTCAAACAACAAAAAATGTTTTTTTACTCCTGACCAATTTTTAGTGTAAAGTATACTTCGTATCAAAAATTTTAATGACAAAATTATTAAATTTCGATGAACCGTTCGCGAGTAATCAATTTTTGAAAGAAAAAAAAATGATCAAGAAATTTGATTGTTAATTACTTTTAAAAAAATCAATTTTTTTCAAAAATATTTTAGGAGAGTTAGTTTGATATAAAATCGAATCGAAAACTGTATAAATTGATTGAAAATGGAACTATCGATTTAAAAGTGGCACACTTGAGATATTTTGACCCCTATAATAAATGGTTGTACCCTCCAAACCATTAGACTTAGGCATAAGCTGCGAAGATTCCGTCAAAACAGAAAAAATTTCCGAACTCCAAAAATGTACAGGATTTCGATGCAAAGTGTACAGCAGCTACGATACCCTATAATTAGAGAAATCATAGGAAACTCATATGACGCAATGGCTAAATGTAACATACGAGATAAATTTTGAACAAAAACAAAATTGACAAGTTAGAACAAAAATTAGTACAACTTCCGAAACAAATATCACACGAAGAACATAAGTAATCAAGAATTAGCCTAGACGACTCCGAAAATATCTTACAGTCTATTGCTACCCACAGAAGGCTCAGTACTTGGAAACAAACTAGTTTAGAATTGTTTCAATATTTAGGTTACGCTGTTTTAGGACTAGGAACTCTGTATACTTTAGGTAAATTAGGTATCCTCGATTGCATAAAGGAATGCTTTCTGAAAACATCAAATTATTCAGTAATAGAAATAAAGTAGTCCACCAATCCCATATTGCAACATACCAAACCCATCTAACTCCCAAATCCAAATAATCAAATTTGTTGGTCTTTGCAGTCTTATAAAAAAACAACACATTTTAATTATGGTGTCAAAATTTTAATAGGATCATCGTCAAACTACGAAGCCGTTAGCATAGTTCAAAAAACCAAGCCTTTAAAGATAAAAAACAAAACTGAGAGATTAAGTTCAATCTAAAAAGAAGGTTGTTACGAGCTGACAATTACCCCCACTCTAGGTCTAGTTAGGATATATAAAGCGCAGCCTCTCTGAGGAGCTGAGTTCTATACCTGTACTCATAAACGTAAATAAAGGGCTCGAAGTCGGAGATTGACTTCGAGCTTACACAAAAAAGCTCGTTAAGCATTTTTACGCATAACACTGCGCTGAAAAAAACTTATTTAGAATAAAGAACTAGAAGAGTTACAATTAAATTATGTTGTAATTATGACAAGTGCTCACAGGATTAAAGTGCTAAAGTAGTTCAAATACGTCCTTCTCATTCATATCATTTTGGGTACAAAAGTAATGAAATTGTTAAAAGTGCTGAAATAGGATTAGAGTATCCAACACGTCCTTCAGATAAAAAATCGTTTAGAACAAAAGTACTAGAAACGTCGTAGGCTTCATTTTTCTCGAAATTTTCACATTTTCAAATTTATTTCCTAGAAAAGCTAAAAAATTGTCCTTGTATGGAAAAAATCTTGTTTGGAGAAAAGAACTAAAAAAGTGCATTTTTTTCAAATTCTTACAATTTATGGCACATATGATTTCTATGTCTCAGAAGTATCCTCATGAAACAGGATGAATTTTCAACTTTTTTGGTACCTCAGTCCTATTTTAGCACAACATTTTTGGAAAATGGAACTTTTATAGTACTTTTTGACCTTATTTAGACTTTTAGAAAATTTTAGGAGAAGTTTGTATTTTAGTACTGCTAGTGATATAACCTTAATTCAAGCGTTAGAAAAACTATTAACTCAATTTAAATATATTGCAGATTCAATAGTAGAATACATCTGAAAGTAGAATTAGTATATTTTTTCAAATTGATTCACTAGAGAAGTATTCTGATGAATCAACCAGTAGAATTAAGCCCTCTAGGAATCGCTGATTCTTTTTTTTACTGATTTACTTCAGTGAGGATTTTAGGTATTTCCAGTGAATACGAGAAAATTAGTTGGTTTATCGCAGAGATCAAAAGTATTGATTGAAATAACGAAGATTATGCTAATTCTATTCTATAGTTTTTTTTATTGCAAATATGTATAAAAAGGTCAATTTTAATTAAATTGGCTGAAAACGAAAGCGAAAATGGCGGAAAGATGCGAGTAGGGGAACGTTGAGAATAAAGGGGATTACAAATAATCTAATTATAAGACCACGATGAGAGTTGTGGAGAAATACGATTTCAGCTGAAACGTGCGGAAAACTCTAAGACCTCCGTTAAGGTTATCGTTCTTTGGTGCGTGAAAGAGTGTTCTAAAATGGATTGGTTTTTAATTGAACAACAATAAATTAAACTCTTGCAGTGAAAGTCTCTCAAGAAGTAATAGTACGCGATTGCGTAAGGCCTGTGCTATAAATCGTTGATTGAAATCTTTATTGAATATTTAACGCAAAACATTATCTACAGGCACGTTAAATTGAAAAACGAATTTATTTATTAACAATTATATTGATAACAGAATATAAATGTAGTATCTGATGCTTGTTATTTTTTGAATTTTCAGTATATTTTTCACTCAGTGAGGTTTGTCTCTCTTTGAAATTTACTTTAAAGAAAAATAAATGTATTTCCCGATTATTTTAAGGGTTTCGTAGGCTACGCCGCAAACGCAACGACGCGACGCGACGGTCAGATGTCCGCCGTCTGTCGTTTACCACTCCTAGCTCCGACAATATTTGTGCTAGAGGATTGAAATTTGGCATGAATGTTAACCTGCCATCTGAGACTCGAGGAAACAAATTTTTATTCTCGTATCTATTGTGTTTCATTTTTCAGTTGTTGAAAGCCAAGAAAAATGAAGAAATCTAGAAATTTGGCTTTTCACACACCTGTCCTGGAAGCTTTTCTTTTAGTCCGATTTTATTCGGGGATGGTGGTAGAATTACGATAAGGGATGCAATTTTATATTCTTTTCTTTTAGGTTTTCGTAGGAAACCCTAATGTAGTCGTTAAAATGGCTGCCCGTATGTTACCACATCTAGGACAAAAACTTCCTTATTACATAAAGATGTGTTCCATCTGTCTACTGCGAGGAAAAGTAGTGAAAGCCATAAGGAAAATGCGCCTCTTAGCGTTTCTATGTAAGTACATAAGAATTTAGAGTTTTTGACTCCAAATGATCCTATTACCATGCACCTCATCTTTCGCATGGAGATGTGTCTTATGTCTCTAATGCGAGGAAAAATAGTGAGTGTCCTAGGATATTACTTGTGAGGACGTTGGTACGTAGCTATTAAAAATAATGCGAACCCTGTTGAAAATACTCATCGAGATGTTGTTATAACAAAACATGAAAATTTAGGCCTTTCGTCTCAAAACGACCCTGTTACCATGCCCGGAGCAAAAAGTACCAGGTCTACTGACCTCATCTTTTGTACGGAGATGTGTCTGATAAAGGAAAAATAGTGAGAACCCTGAGGCAAATACTCATGAAGATGTTTCTATGTAATTAAATAAAAATTTAGGCCTTCTGATTCAAAATGACCCTGTTACGACGCCTAGCGCGGAAATTGTTAGATCTACTCACTTTATCTTTTACATCAAGATGTGTTTCACGTGTCTTATTCAAAGAAAAATAATCCGAGCACTGGTGATAATACTCATCGCGACGTTGCAATACAAACACATAAACATTTAGCCTTTTGACTCAGAATTGCTCCAAATTAAGGAAAAGTTCGCTCAAAGACCGCATACGCGCTCGGAAATTTTCCAGACAGGTAAAAAAATTAGTTTATAAATACCTGAATCAACATTTGAAAAATTATTAACAAACTTATCTCAAAACCAAAATACGGGATTGCAAATTTTTCAAAACAAGCAGAAAAATCTTAACCCTGAACCCGTTCCTACTAAATCCTTAAGCGAGGGCACATGCTTTACGAACTGATTTTTATATTTGTGGTTAAAAATAAGAAAAATGAGGAAATTTAGTTTTTCATACCCCTATGCTGGAAGATTTTCTTTAGTCCGACTTCCCTCGAGGATGGCTTGAGTTAAAGCTCTTGGCATGTAGAATTGCGATAAAGAATAAAATTTGCTCTCATGTTCTACTTTTTTTTTATATCAGGGGTTAAAAACGAAGGAAAATGAAGAAAATGTGAAATTTAGCTTGTTAGACCCCTATGCTGGAAGCTTTTATTTTAGTTCGAATTTCCTCGGGGTAGGCTCAAATTGAAGCTCATAGCATGTCGTATTGAAAAAATGAAATGTACTGTGCCATATTCTTCTTTTTCATATCATATCAGTAGTTCAAGAATATGAAAATGAGGAAATTTGCTTTTTCATGGTTTGGAATGTCTCTCGAATCATGTAGCCTACGAAACACTTCTTTGGGGGCGCTTGCCGACCTCTTTGGCTTGATTTTGCTGTTAAAAAACTAAATAAACAAGCAAATAAATATTCTAATTTACGTTCAATATGTGCGGTAAAAAATGTTCCTCCGGGATTAATTCATAGCAGAATCCCCTTTCCCTATTTCAATTATCTATGTTCCCTTTGGACGCTGTTTTATACCGAGAGTGATAATGATGGCAACATTGAGTTTTTTGTGAGAGTAGGATGGCAATCGCACTCTCTTCGATAGTGTAATGCGAGCTTTTTTTTTGCTTTTTTCCTTCGTTTGGATGTATGCTCGTTGCTCTCACTACCTTGGGTAAACAAAGGAAAAGGAAATAGCCTCGAGATTACTGTAGTTCCGCCTCGCATCTGGTAATCAATCTCGTTTTACTTCCTCTTAGATTCAGTGATGAATGAATATTATTCGACTCATGTAATAACTCCCTATCCATAAATAACTATAATAGCATCGATAAAGTTTATTGACATTAAAAATTGCTCCATCGCGTGACCCAAAATGGTACACTTTTTTACATCAGTTACTCGTATATCCCACCTTCCTCTTTATTATGACATGAAACTTTCTTTATGAACACGCACGAATTAGTAGCCATTTTATATCGGTTTATGCTTTTATACTTCGTAACTGAAACGAATTCGTAAAATGGTTCGACTATTTTCAATTATTAAATTCACTAATGAAGCAGGGTTTTTTTTACTAACTGGGAAAACCGAAAAATAGCCAGGAAATAAAATAAAACCGTGAAAACTGGGAATTAACCGGAAATGCAAATTCAAGCCGGGAATAACACTTACAGTTTTGGAAAATGTGAAATTTAAGATGCTTTAAGAGAATAAAAAATTGTCTTAAGATTTCTGGGAAAATGTTAAACGACAAGCTTTGAAAAAATTAAAAAATAATTAAAAATTTGAAAATATTACATGATATTTAAAACAAAATGTAAGTTTTGGAAGATTTTTGAAAAAAAATTAAAGCTTTTTAAGACTTTTGAAAGGTTTTAAAAAGACAAAAAAGTCTTACAATTCGTGGTAAAATTATAAATGATTTTCTATTTTGAAAATCTAATTTTTAAAGAAAATTTCCAAAAAATTCAAAATATTTTTAAAAATGTCAAAATATCTGGAAGATTTCAAGGGATTTTTTAAAATCCTTTTCAAAATGTTACGAATAATTTCAGTCAGTTTAAAAGATGTTTGAATATTATTCTATTGGTAGAAATGTCACCTTTTCGGTTAAAAATGTAATTCTTTGGTTGAAAATTAATTTTTTTGTTTCAAAATTCAATTACTTTGTCTAAAAATCGTCTTTTCCGGTTAAATTCAACTGTAATTTGTTAAAAATTCATTTTCATTGTTTAAAAATTTAACTATTTTGTTGAAAATTTGTTTTTTTTTTTGTTTGAAATTTCATTTTTTTTAACTACAATTTGAACTATTCCATTTTTTTTTTGAAAATGGATGTTTTATTTCAGTTGAAAATTCCTTTTCTGTTCAAAATTCGTTTTTCTTTGTATAAAATTAATGTTCGTGGTTGAAATTTTTTTTTGTAGAAAATTGATTTAATCTATAATTATAACATTTTTCTTTGAGAATGCATGTTTTTTGGATGAAAATTCAATTACTCGGTTAAATGTTGAACTACTTTGTTAAAAATTTATTTTTTGGATGAAGATTCATCATTTTAGTTGAAAATTCCTTTCTTTGTTTCAAAATGTAACTATTTTGTTGAAAATTCTTTTTTTTTTTTAGTACAGGGTGTCCCAAAAGAAGTTTCTGAAACTAATTGACTGTTATTTTTAGCGTTTGCAGTTAAAAAAAAAACAATGAAGCGTTTGAAAGAGGAGAGATAGAGTTTTTTTTGAGCATATAAAAAGTACAAACAGAGGCTTTTGTATATAGGTAATTTATTAATGATAAAAAGTGACAAATTTACAGAGGTCAATGATAAATATTTTTAAAATGAGCACCATTAGAGTCTGAACAAAATTCAATCCTGTTACGAAAACTGATAAAAACTTTGTCTAAAATATGGCGGCCATTATAGTCCTCCTCGTTATATTTGTATGGCCATATTATGTGTGAAAAAATTGCAAGAATAATTAACTGAAGAGGGTCACCATCGTGTGACGAAAAGTCTGAAGCAATTGTAATGTAATTGTATTTGTTTTTACTCAACAACATAAATTACTAAAATATTTATTTTGCTGGAATATTATAAGATACCACAATACATCAAATCACATGGGGAAAACTTCATGTTAAATGTGTTTTATTCGTGCGTCTAGTAAGAGGAGATTTAATATCCAAAACCGGGGAAAAAACGAAAAAAAAACCGTGACATAACCGGGAATTTGGTTTGCAAAAATTAGTAGACACCCTGTAGCGATAAGAAACATTTTCCATCTTGAAAATAACATCTTTATAGAATATAGAAAATATCTTTGGAATTTAATCTATTTCCCTAACTATTGTCAAAATCTCATTTTATATGGCTGTACTGGAAAAGTTGGAAGAGACAAAGTCAACGTGAAGGCTTTTGAGGAGACTCATGGCGCGTAAAAGTTGAAGGAACTACCTCTACATTTAAGACGAGTTGAGAAGGTTGAGGGATGACGTGTTCATCCATAAATCAGTGGCTTGAAAATTGAGCCCGGAAACAGCTGTCTTACGGCACCGGAGCAAGCAGCAAGTTAACTGTACTTTACTTTGTTCTTTACATCGCCCTGCCGCAAACTCACCTCCTGGCCAACCCACTATCGTATATTTAAGTAGCCTTTTCCTTTTCTCCAAAAACCCACCCTAGATGAAGGGACTTTCTGTCAAAAGCTTGATGTTTACCATTGACCGTTGCCCGAGACGTCTCCGCTCTTTTTCATTCGCTTCTTTACTTATTCAATCAATTTTTCAAAGGAGTGGCTGCGAGTCGGGAACAAAAAAAGTATATTACATCTTTTTCTGTGAAGCATAAAAAGCCTGCATTAAATGAGTAAAGTTCGTTTTTTTCATTTCATGGACGACATTGATACTGTCACAGAAAACAAAAAAAAAAAACAGATGAGCAATTTTTGTTGCGGGTAATTTGCAAGTGTGTAAAGTTTGATTTTTCGCATACAAAAAAAGATATAATAGGTTGATATACGGAATCTTCCGTAACAGTATAGAATTTTGTATTCCAGAAAATTCTAGAATTTTCCGAACATTAAAAGCTATTCTAGAAAATTACGGAATACTTCAGAATATCCCAAAACAAACCAGAATATCAGAAATGGAAGAATATTGGGATACAAAATTTCAGAATAGTGTAGAACATTTGATAACGTACCGTAATTCCAGAATAATCAAGAATTATACAGAATAATAGGAACTTATACAGAATATTCCATAATAGGGTGTTAGCGTGAAATACATATTTCAAAAGATGAAAGACCCTGGGGGCATACTCTTTTTCTTTTTACCCGGAAAGCAGCTGTGTAAAATTTGGTCCCAAACAAAAAAAAAAATGGTCTGAGGAATTTTGGCGAAATTTCCCGTAAACCCGAAAAACATCTTCTTCTTGATTTACATATTTCGAAATTATTAGTCGTATTAAAAAATGGTTTAAACGAACGTTATAGTACCCTATGAAATACGAGTACATGTTTTTTGTTGTATTAATTTTTTTAATTGAAACAACGCTTCTCGAGTAAAATCGAAAAAAGGGTGAGAAAAGAATAGAATTTTTGTTGGTACTTTTCAATATCAGTGGGCAATTGCAATTTTACTTATTATTGGACTCCATGAAAAATATAAATCACCATTTTTCACAACTTCTTGTTTATTATTTCCCATGAGGAAATTGCCCACCCTAGCCTTTTATAATTAGTTGCTCTCTAGAGGCCCTACAAAGGCGGCCCACTCAGCGAAAGCACAGCTGGTCCCTTTCCGGGGCCAACTTAGCCTCCCTCTTTGCGCGTCTCAAAAAATTTCTAAGTCCGGTCACCAGTTTGAAAATAAACTGAAAAATTACTTCAAGATTGAACGTTCGATTGCTAAAAATTGTGCAAGAAACGATTTTATCATGAATTTGTTGAACCATTTTTTGGATATTGATTGTTATTTGTCTGTTGGCCATCTGGAGGTCCTATGAAGTCCCTTGCAAGGGCGTAAAATGTATGGCCCTTTGTTTGCTACACAAAAAAATCTCAGTCCGATCACCAGATTAAAATTTTATCATTCAATTTTTAAGAGATCCCAGATGAAAAAGTTATACAAAGTTGCAAATATAATCTATGATTTTCATTTGTTTTATACAAATGACAATTTAAATCAGTCAAAATTTATACTAATTTCAATTTTAAGTGATTCGAATGCAGGCGCGGTGAGCCTCAACCAACTTTAACCTAAAAAATATATTACAAGAAGTTTTTTTGCGGAATATTATTCTTACATAGTATGCGCAAAAAAATAAAATAATCGTGGCAGCGCTTTTTTCAAAATTAAAAATTTTAATTATGACGAATTATTAAAAATTAAATATAGTGTCAAAACAGTTGTACACAATTTTTTATAAAATTATAACAGTTGAATCTACAGAGTATTATATATTCCTTTAGTTCAAAAAGTTATTAAAAAATTATAATTTGTCTTGTATAAGTTGTTATAATTTATGACAACATAAAACAGTATCCAATAAATATCATCTAACTTCAAGGATGTTTGGATTAAAGTTGGTTGAGGCTTACCGTGTAGGGAGTGAGAATACTGAGAATACTCGGGAAAAGACGAAAATACTGAAGAACTTTCAAGGTCATAGAAGAGTTCTGAAGGGAGGAAAACATGTTGGGAAAGATGCTAAAGAAATTATAATGTGCAAAGTCTTTGTTATTATAAAAGGATAAAAAGCAATTTAACGTGAGTGTTAAGCAAAAAGCATTTTCACGAAAGCTCGACTTAGCCGAATAATTAAACTCCAACCCATTCTCCATTTTTCCAAAGGGACAAAAGAGGATTAAAGAGACAAGGCTAATTTTTCAATAGCGTAATCTTCAAATTCAACCAAAAAGCCCACCAGCGTAATGCGGATAAACTTACTTCTATTCAGCTGCGATAAAATAGCGTCTCGTGATACTGTCCTCTATATTACTCTGAAAAATTACCATGACAGCGTCATTACACATGCGAAATTAATTTACCAAGTAATTTATCGCTGAGAGTATCACCTTTACGAAATATGCGCCTTTCTGCGGGGACGGTAAATAAATTATGAAAATCGATGGTGAATTTTCGAGCTTTTAGACTTTGCAACTCTTCTTGTAGAGGTGAGGATGAATAATGGAGGAGAGTGCAGTTGCTTCTGAGAGATAAAGCGAGATTTTGGCGTTTAGGATTTGCTGAAAAATTTATTTGTGGAATATTATTTATTGTTGTTAAAAAAAGATATGTTTACTGAGTACTAAAGAAATTTGTTTCTGAAATAAACTAGAATGGAATAATAATGAATGGTAAGCGTTCGTCAGTTTGCCTATTTACATTGATGACACGGGTCATAAACATTCTCTTCTCTCTCCCTCTCTAAGCGCAAGGGTTAGTCCCTCGACCCACATATGGTATATCTCGGACATTCTAATTCACTTCTGGGATTAATTCCCAATGAGATTCATACGTCATGTGGGTATGCTCGAGGGCCTGGATTTAGTTGAGAACTCGATGTAACTTTGAAACTTGTTTCACAAGCAGAACAATTGTAGTAATTTTTAATTGTAATGCATTGTAATTGAAGTCTGAGAAATCAAATCTTTCTAATTGAAATTCAATTTTAAATTATTATTTAAAAAAAATTTAATTTCTAAAGAAACTTTGGAATGATCCTAATAATTTATTTAAATAAGTACTCAGGGATAAGATCAATTTTGAAGTGTTGGAAATCTCACCATTTTTTAAAGAAAATACCAACGCAGCTATGGACTGTTTTCTCAATTTTAAGTGCTAATTTTAAAGCTTGTATTTGCAAATTTGCATTTAAAGTGTCTCGCAATTATGCAGACTGCTTTGCACACAGAAGAGATTTGAATCTCTTCTTGTTCAACTTTTTTGAAGCAATTATGCAAATCGTTTTTTGAGAAAGACAAATCCCAGGACTTATCGCTTATGGGGCGTTTTCTTTAAAATCGCTACAATTTTCACGCTCTTTGCTACTTCAATTTTTTCAATTTGTGAACTGTATAAGAATCAAGTCTCGTTAAGCAAACAAGTGACACATTCCACGTGTCTAAAATTAAATTAAACCAAAAAAACGTAAAGTTTCCAGCACTAAAGATCTTATAATTCATCATCCTGAAGAACAGTTTCATTCGAAACTTGTTGGAGGTTTATCGATGTTCGACGATGTACGACCAAGGAGAGAAGTTGGGCCACTCGCTCCCTCTGCATTAAATTTAGGGCCAAGTTCCACGAAGCTGGTGTTCTCCGTTCGTGCGTTAAAGTTGGTGCGATGCGATGCGAGCTTTTCGCAGAGTATAAACTTGCCTCAAATAAGTTTCTTTGCTGAGAATCTCTGGGGCAAATCAGTATACGAATCTATGAGCTCGTGGTGTGCGGTCGAATCTGAAAGCAGTCACTTAGTTTGTCTGAAAATGCCGTGGCTGGAAGCGCTTGTTTAAAATTTCAAACTGCTCTACCCGTTCCCCAGTGAAACGCAGTAAAATGGACACTTTGCATAAACAGACTCACTCGTAGATTCCCTCACACTGAACAGTTGAGGGCACGATAGAGTTAAATTGAATTTGTTTTATTGAAGAGTGAAAGAGCCGAGCGAAATTCAAAGCTTATGGTAGGATTAGGGAGTCAATCTGGTTCACCACATTTATGATCCACTTATTTTGCAGAAGTGTTCTAAGCCACTTTTACAGGATGCGTTCTGCGCCACGTTTAAAAGAAGCGTTTTAAGCCCTAGCTTTATAAAAGGCATTCTGACCCATGTCTCAAAGAAGCGTTCTGACCTCTAGCATATTTTTGCAGAAGAATTCTGAGTCATCTTCCAGAAGGTATTTTAAGCTAAGTCCAAAAAAAGCGTTTTGAGCTCTGTTTTATTTTGTTGAGAAACATTCTGAGCCACTTTTACAGTAGCGGTTCTAAGTCGCGTTTCAAAGAAGCGTCCTAAGCCTTAATTTTTTTTGCAGAAGCATTCTGAGCCATTTTTGAATCAGGTATTCTTATCCACGTTTAAAAGAAATATTCTGAGCTCAAGCTTATTTTTTGTAAAATAGTTCAGAGCCACTCTTACAGAAGATATTCTGAGTTATGTTGAAAAGAAGGATTCTGAGCTCCAGTTTTTTTTTGCCCAACAATTCATACTGATTGCGCACAAGAGTTATGTCGCAGTGTCGGTTTCGCAGTAGACCTTGGTGGCATTTTTAGTTGCGCACTGGAGCTATGTTGAACTTCCAGCTACGCAATAGACCTATATGGTATTTTTGGCTGCGCACTAGTATTATTGTGCAGTCTCGGCTGCGCAGCAGACTTATATGGCATTTTTAGTTGCTTAATAGAGGTAGGTTGCACCTCCGAATGCGCAGTAGACTTGTGTGACATTTGTGGCTGCGTTCTAAAGTTATGTTGCACATTCAGATGCGCAGTGTACTTATGTAGCATTTTTAGTTGCATACATGAGCTAGGTTGCACTTCTGACTGCGCAGTGGGATGCTGTGGCATTTGTGATTGTGCGCTAGAGTTATTTTTCCCTTCCGTATGCGCAGTACACTTCTGTAGAATTTATGGTCGCGTAGTAATTGTATGTTCATGCGCTAGAGTTACCTCGCACTTCCGGCTGCGCAGTATACGTCAGTCACAATTTCACTGCGTAACGTTAATAGTCGTACAATCTCGTTGCTCAATCATAAACCTCATAAAAGTGTACTGCGCAGCCAGAAACGCGATATAATTCTAGTGCCTATCTATAAATGCCATACAATTATAATGTGCAGCCATAATGTGCAGCCTTAAGTTTCGTGCAATTGTACTACGCAACCATAAATTACATAGCAGTCTGATGCGCAAACAGAAACGCGACATGACTGTAGTGCGCAGCTATAAATGCCATACAATTGTAATGCGCAAACATAAGCATAGCAGAAGATTACTGCACAGCCGTAAGTGCGACATACCTATAGTGCGCATATGGATGTACGACATATCTCTACAGTACATTCTGAAGTGCCATATAGTTGCACTGCGTAACGATAAACTTCAAATCAGGCTACTACGCAGCCGGAAACACGATATAACTCTAGTGCGCAGGCATAAATGTCATAAAATTGTACGGCGCAACCATAAAAGCCACATATGTTTACTGCGCATCCGGAACACCACCACATATTTATTGGAAATTATGAATACTATTTAAGTTTCTAGCGGATCCGGATACTCATTTGCATGCAAATTTCCTGATCGAATCTGACATGGGTAAAGCTGCCTGGAAAATTTGTTGCCGGGTCAGTTGAAACCAGAACCGAAACATTTCGGGTCGAATTTTAGAATACCCGACCAAAAACTTTTTCGGGCGAGTGTCTGAAAGACCTGAACCGAAAGTTTCGGGTCTGGTCCTCCCACAGATACGTCCGAAAAGTTTCGGTCCCGGTTTTGCATGGTTTGCATGGTTCTGAGCTCTAGCTTAATTTGTTTACAAACGCTCTGAGCCACTGTTACCGGAGGAGTTCTGAACCACGTTTAAAAGAAACGTTTGAAGCCCTAGCTGATCTACTATTACTGAGATTACTAATATAAGGGTGGTGAGAGGATGGCGAGCCAGGCAAATGAGTTTGGAAGTGTTTGCAATATATCCACATAGGGAGGATAATCATTTATGTGTCTCGCAGAAGTAAGTGAGATTTGGGAGCGATTCTTGGCGAGATGTGGTAGCAGACATTGGGGTGTGGTGTGGTGTGCTTTGCGCTACAATCAGTTTGGTGCTGTGTGGTGTGCTACTACGGTACTCTAGGCCAAACGGCAAGCTAGACGCAGGGCAATCAATAGTACGTCAGACAAACACGTTCCAGAGATTTAGCAGAGGTCGTGACTCGACCGCGTCCGAATCTTGCGAGGACTTCAGCAACGATCCTGCTTAATGCTTATAAGGACGAGAAAAAACTTTCAGCATCCATCAAGGCAAGTCTTTCTAAGTGCCTGATTTCCCTTAAGACCACTATGTTTATTTTACTGCCAGGGAATAAAATCTGGGCATATAGAAAGACACAACACTTTTTATGGGCTGGAGAAGGAGAAATTTAAACACAAAAAGGAACTTGACGGGCAGTACCTTAATCTTCTTTTATTCCTGTTCCAATTTTCTGGTTTGACATAGGGGAAACCTCCCTACAGTGGATAGCTTTATACAGTATATAATTGTAAATAAAATTCGAAATGCCTAAAGTAAACTTAATTTAAAGACTTCGTATGCTTTATTTTGACGAAAATGTATTTTAAGGAGGAATTTCGGGTTATAATTAATTGTAATAACAAAAGTAACAAAATAAAATTGTTTTGGACATCTTCAAGTAACTTTGTTATGAACATTCCTAATTTTTTTCTGAAAAATAACATTTTCTCAAAGAAATTTTGTTTAATAATTTATATTCCTTGGTTATTAAACTATAATCACATTAACCCTGGAATCATATATTCAATGTCAGATAATTCTTATAAACATATTCTTTGTGACTCTCATTTTTCTACTGTGGATATCAGCTTCATTTCTACAGTGGACTTTCAATTACTTGTCCATTGGAAGATATGACGTGAAATATGAGCGAAATGACTGTCATGATACTTTTACTTATATTATCTGAAATGGAAGTTACGTTTGTTTTCTGTTTGTTCTGATAGTAGCGTAGGTATAAAATATATTCTATAGGTAAGTATAAATACATCTTTCTATTCTTTTTCGTGGTGTGGAATCGATTGTCTACTGTAGGGTGAAGCTGCCAACAGTGGACAAAATTTCAACTACTCAAAATAATGCCAAAAACTTTTTATTGGCTTATGAATTCACTTTCACTGAAATCGTATCACATAGCTGATTATATCAGCTTCGTTTGTGTCATTAGCGCTCTTAAATCCATATAATAATTTGTGTTTGCTTTAATTTACAAATTTTGACTATCCACTGTAGACAGGTTTCCCCTACTCAACTTTTTTGATCAAAATGTTCCGCTAAGAAAATCCGTAAGCTTCTTTTTCTTCATGATCGAAAAGTTATAAATGGAACAATTTTTTCAATAATCCGAAATGTTATATTACTGTTTTTTACCAAAAATGTATGTACGTAAAGATAAACATTTTCAAAAGAAAAAACTGTAAAACTTTTTTTTGTTAAGCTCGAGTGTCATAAGTAAAGCTTCTCCTTTTTAATACCTAGTTTCGAATAAATTTGAAAATTGAATTCCCTGGGAAGCTTGGAGGCGTATTAGAAGTTGTGCTCTTTAATGTGTAAGCCGTAAGGGATTCAGGGCAGGAGAAAAATATCTGGGAAAGTCCAAGAATCGCTATAACTGCAAAGAAACTTTTTTTAAACTTATAAAACTCTAGCAATCGTAAAGTTTCCAGAAAAATTTCTCGAAATACTCTTTCCACTGATTTATTAACATTATTTTTTCTAAATGCTGCTAATTTTTGTAATTTTTTGAACCTTTTTATTTGAAATTTAAATTCATGTTCCTTTTTTATACATATATTATTTTTCGAGAAATCTCGGAATTTTTTAAAAATCAAACAAAATGACGAAACAAGACAAGAATTTAGACTTCTTGTCATTCAAGAAAATTAATTCGTAACCTCAGATAAATACATCTTAATCACTGATATAATAAATGTTTTTGTTAGGTTTCAACCTGTGCGCCTTTAAAGCACCCTTTTATGTGGAAACCCACGCCTTAAAGGGTTAAAAATATGTGTTTTGTCTTCTTTTAATTTTATGTTTATAGAATAGTTGTCTCAGGCCTGAAGCCTGAAGAAAAAGTTTATTACAAAATGGTAAGGAAAGAAAAAAAGCTTTAAAATTTGGAGGCGTGTTTTACTTATTTTTTCTGCGAATTTTGAGGGATATTAGGCGATTTTAATGAATTTTCACATATTTTAAGGGATATAAAAAGATTTATAAAGGCCAGATTCCTACCATACCGAAATTTTTCTTTTCGTTATCCTCCTGTCCACATGAAAGGATATATCATGCTGAAAATTTGGATATATAAGAAATTACCAGAAAAAGACTTACGTAATGAATGGACGCTCCTTAATGCTGCATCCCTTGGTTTTAAGTAAATCTTAAAAAATAACTTTAAAAGAAAATTATTGGTTTTAACTCTACGAGTATTAAACCTAATGATCTTCTCGTAACTGATGTACAATATGTAAATTACATTTTAGACACACACTAAGCAAGAAAGTAAAATACATGTAATGTAATAAATAAAGCTTTATACCTTGTTCTCATAGCAGATGCTCGCCTGAACTCACATTATGCTAATAATCTGAGCGAGCGTTGTGGCACATTGCCTATTACATATCGGCTACAACATTCTATAATTTAATTTATCAAATTTATTGCACAGAGGGTTAAGCGGCCGGAGCATTTATGTGGTATAGCTGGATAAGAGAGAGGAGAATATAGGGTGGTAGGTGGTTAGAAGATTCTAGCTGGTAGAAAAAGGGTGGAGCTCTTGAACTCGTTCCGGCCGGAAGAGGAGTTCTCCACCTATATACAACAAAGAAAACCGTCTCGTTAAGGCGAATGAAATATGTTCCGCCTACAGATTACGAAAATTAGACACTTTAATGTTTCGGAACCTACACGATGCTTTAAAAGAAAAGCGGAAAAAACCTATCCCTCCTTCGACCTTGTTTGCTTGACCGTTGAATAATTTACGCTCTAAAGTGGTGTACTAGAAAGAAGAATGTGTAACGTGCGTTTGCAGAAGGATTTTAATACAGAGTGGAGAAAACATCCTGCCTCAGTTTTGAAAAGTGACTTTGCGAGATTAATTCACTTTTAAAGTGTCGATCATATGCTTATCAGGTACTAAATTTCATATTTATGCATTACTTAGGTTGACGTTAACATAAATGCCTAAAGTTTTTGTGCCTTCAAATTGAGGTAGATGAAATTCAGGTTGGTCTGGATTCATGAAAAATCGATTGAACTTCTCAAAAGCTTATTCTAAAAGATAATATAGGTTATATAGCCAAAAATCAAATTTAAGCACACTAAAAAATGTGCAGAAACAAAAAAATGAAAAAATGACAATTTTTACAAAAAAAAAATATGAATTTGTAAAAATTTTAATTAAAAAAATTTTTTTTCTGCTTCTGAACATTTTTTAGTGTTTTTAAATTTAATTTTTGTCTATGTAAACTATATGATCTTTTAAAGTAAGCTTTTGAGAAGTTCCATACCAATTTTCAAAGCAAAATATCCAAAAGTTAATTTTTTATTACAGTTTTTATGGCTGGGGTGGCCGACACCCCAGTGTGGTAAGCGTGTTACTCCGCGGAGGTGTGGCAAGCATGGGTTAAATGAAAAAAATTAGAAGTTGAATAAAAGTATATAAAAACTATATTCTTCTCTCTGGAAACAAAATATGCTCGTAGAAAAATTCAATCAGAAAAATCAATTTCGATCATACGCAACTTTCAACAGCTACCACAGACACGTAAACTAGTGCAGCGCTATGTCAGTGCCCTGAATAGGTACTGGCAGTCTTGAATTATTGACAAATATTGATGTAAAGCGATTAACTTCACGTTTAGGTACTTAAAATTAAGAAAAAAAGCCTGGGGCGTAATCCACCCCACAGTGGCAAGTAAGGGTTAATTTTAGAATTGTAAAGTATCCTTTCTGCTTTATGGCTTTGACAAACAATTCACTTACAGCATTTTTTAGAAAAATTATTTGGTTACCTTTAATGAAACTCGTACTTCAGAATTTATTTGATAGTCTCACTTTCTCAAAATGTAGATTAATTTAACGGGACTTATACTGCAATCAATATGGAGCTCGTAGCGCAAGTGTCGCGAGGAGAATGTTATCATCAAAGCCAAGGAGCTTTGAGAAAATAGAGTAAACATTTCCCTAATTGCAAAACACAAATTCAGCCATGCAGTAATAATGTGTCAAAATATAACCATACACGATGCGCGTTGAGAATTAGGAAATTCATTAAAAGCCCTCTGGAGGTGATATTTAAAAATTTGAAATTATTTAAATTTTCAAAGTAGATTGAATTCAGTAGTTAGATTTGAAAAAAATAAAATAATAGGAACTCTTTCTGAAGCCTCAAAGAGTTTAAACAAAGACAAGTGTGACTTTTTTATTTTAGGGTCGGTAGGGGTAAGTGTGATACGAAGTAACAAAGTTTTACTTTGTATAGTGTTTTTTCAAATATTTGGGAAGATTCTTTTTTTAACTTTTGCCAAACTTATCTTTGCACTTTCTACTTTTAATCGTCCCATTGTTTAAACAATAAAAATTTTCCTGAAGAAATAGTATTAATTTTCTTTGGTAGTGTGTTGACGATTTCATATTTTTGGTCATTACCACTAGCGTGACACGTGTAAAAACCCAGTACACTGAAAAAAAAGGTTTAGCTGTCCCAGCTAAATGTTTATCTGGATTTCGCCTTCAAAGAAAACGTAACTGTGTTACCTATATATCTAACTGTTTTAGCTAAATTTTGTCATTTAGAAATTTTGTAGGCATCTAAACCATTTTTTCAGTGTAAAATCTAAATTTTACAGGATAGTATTTTCGTACCTATACTTTTAATATCCACTAAATTATAACGTATGTTTGCTTTCAATTTTTTGTAATTCATAAAAATATGAATAAAAACAAAACTTAAAAAATGTAATTTGGAATAAAGGTTGAGTGATATAGAAAAACTTACTTTATTTTAAATTGTATGATATATAAATTGATTTAAAAATTATTTTTCTGTGTAAATGTATATATTAAAATGTTATTTATCAATTATTATTATCTACTTATATTATTCGTCCAAAAATGAGGTTCATTAACCTCTTCAACTAACCTCGAACTCTTGACAGATTTTCGTATTTCACAATAAAGAAGAAAAACAAAAAACAGAAATCACACTTATCCCTTAGTCTGATTTTTAATTACTCTGTCATATTTATCATTAAACATAATAAAAACATAAAGTTTTTGAAGAAAACGGATACTCAAGGAAAATATCTTCCTTCATTCGTAAAAAAGATTCAACAAAGAGTACTTAATATCGGAAAAAATCAAATGAAAAAACCAGTTGACACAATTACGAATTGAACTTTTTTAAAAGCATCTCAGTTTCTTTAAAAATAATTGATTTAAGCAATAACTAATGAGAGCCATCTTTTCCTGCAACAAATAAGAGATATAATCATTATGTTGTGATAAAAAATTTAATGACTAATTTGTTTTTCATTCCAAATATTCTCTTCATCAAACTAATCCCGTTATCACAATCCTATCGACCCTATTTGCCTTCACTATTTTCTTTTTGTTTTTCGTTTTTTTCTTGAAAAGGGTCCATGAGGGCTGTATATCAAAGACGGCTCTTATCTTCTCCATGACATTTATTAAATTACTGCTCTTAAAACAGTTCACATATAAAATTTAATATTTTGCTGAAAACGTATATAAATTTTTATGCCCCATAAAGGGCGCAATCATCAACCAACGGTGCATAAAGTGCTTGTCCGTGATAATTTCTCGTGGAAAATTTCTAAAGGGAAAGTATACTTACATGCATACTTTATTATAGTTTTATGTACATTTAACTCAATTTTATTTACTTTGCTCGTTAGTCTCACCCCCCCCCCGCACGGAAATACTATATCAAGCATCAAGTCAACAATGTAAAATAGGTTTTTCGTTCTTTTGAGCAATAATCCCCCACATCTGGTGTGGGCCTTATGCCGAACAATGCCCTCAGGGGCTGTGCATAAATTACGTAAAGTTTTTTGGGTGGAGGCCGGGGGCAGGTTAAAGATTTTTCTATGCTGTGTCACATGGGGGTACTTGATCAAAGCAGATTCATAATTTTCGTTAAAAATTCATTTATTTGTTTGAAAATTGAACTATTTATTTGATCATTCGTTTTTTCTTGGTTAAAGATTTATTTTTTAAACTGAAAATTTAACTATTTAATTTTTGGTGGAAAAGTTGTCTTTTATAGTTGAAAATGCATGTATTTTGTCAAAATTTCGAGTTTTTTTGTAGAAAATTAATCCTCTTGGGTGAAAATTGAATTATTTGATGGAAAATTCATCTATTGTGATATTAATTCGCGTTTTTTTGGTAGAAAATTAATAATCTTGGTTGAAAATTCATATTTTTAGGTTAAATGCAACTGTTTCTGATTTGAAATTAAATTTTGTTGTTGAAATATCAACCATTACATTTTTTGTTGAAATTTAACTTTTTTGTTGAAAATTCAAATGTCTTGTAGAAACTTCGTCTTCTTGGTTTGAAAATTCAATAATTAGGTAGAAAATTCAACTGTTTTGTTCAAATTAATTTTTTTGAATTGGAAATTAATTTTTTAATGAAAGTTCAAATATTCCATTTGGGTTTTAAAATTGATCTTTTTTAGCTTAAAAAGTGCAGTTTTATTTTTCAAAGAAACTTCGTCCTTTTTGGTAGGAAAATTAATCTTTTTGGTTGATAATTTAAGTATTTGGTTAAAAAGATATGTATTTTGTTGAGAATTCGTCTTTTCTAGTAGAAATTTAATCGTTTTGGCTTGAAAATTTAACATTTTTTATGCAATTTTTTTCTTTATTGACTAAAATATCTTTGTTAATTGAAATATCAACTCTGGTTGAATCTTCGTTTTTTTGGTTAAAATATCAACTATTAAATTTTTTGTTGAGAATTTATCTTTATGTTTTCTTGAAAATTCATCTACTTGGTCGAAATTCAAACTGTTTGTTAATTTACAAGAAACAGTAAGATTTTAACAAACCCCATCTTCATCAAAATCGTCTTACGATGGTTTTGGATGACACCTACATAAATTGCCAAAAAAATTCAGTCATTAAAAATTATGTGAGATGGGTCCTTACAAAGGGGGGTTCGTGATTCAAAATTTCAGAAAAAACAACTTCACGTATTTTATGCACGACCCCTAATGGCTGAAACTAGTCAAGCCCACAAAAGCCAGGATTTATCTTGTTTTCCCCAATCGGGGGCTTTTAAAAGGAAAATTACTTACTATACAGCGCTCATTACAATAGATATATGTTATTGCATATCTCGCCGTCCTCTAATACTTGTCATTATACCCCAATTTTTAAATTGAAAACAGAAACTCTGATCCAGAGCCAAATTGGTTATTTTCTGTACAAATAAGAGAGTGAAACTGATCATCAAAGGCTTAGATTTCACTCAATGTCATTTTGAACAGTTCAAAGGAATTTAGTAGTTGAAGTACTATATGTATGTATAATGAATATACACAATTCGAGATTCACAGTTGCAGTTTGTTCAGAATTGCTCAGACATTTGTGGTAAGCTGAAGCTTCTAGTTGAAAGTCATAACCGCTAAAGCCGTTTGTACCATGCTCATCGCACACGTCTAACTTCTCATTGATAGTTTGCGGACTCAAGTGACTGAAAGCAAATATATATATAGAATAAATACGAGCGGTTCCGGCGAGTTTAAGCTACCCTTACGTAGTGCACAAGTATTTATGTTTGTTTCACTGAGCATGACCGTGGAAAGAGAATTTGCAACTATACTGTTTTCAAGTACGGAACGAAGTGATAAAAACTTCCAGTTGTAGAGAATACATTTCCTAGCCGTAGTTTAATAGGCTAACTGGTACAATAGTTAGCCACCCTCCAATGATTGGCCACCTAGTTCAAGTATTCTTATTGTTGAAAATACAAAACTTGGAAAAATTCGATTTTGAATTGAATGGAAAAAAGTATTTAAGATCAACATAAAATATCTTTTTTCTATCCATATTAATTACAATAAGTGTAAAAATAATGATTTGCGAGCAAAAAAATTACGCTCTTACGTTCTAATTATTATTATTATTATATCATCAAGCCGTTTCCCTTTCGGGTTAGGCGTGAATTGCTCGGTTGGAAAGTAGTGATGTGTGGATAGGTATTTAGGTGAAGGGTAGATAGGTATATAGATTTAAGGTATAGATATTTTAGATTGATCTAGAATTCTCGTATTACTTATTTAAATAACACGTTCATTCTGCAACACTGCTCCGACCCAGGCTGCTGATCAATCTCTCTAGCGATCACC